>KK118555.1:239482-254736 GCA_000611955.2 Stegodyphus mimosarum
TTATGTAGTATACCCTAATATTTTATTTTATTTACCTATTATTTATTATTATTTTTTTTATTTAATTTATTATTTTTAGCATATCTATGATATTTATACGTAGTCTACATTTTACATTTTGTAAATTTGTTTAAAGTTTATTCTATACTTAGTGTTTTTCGTATTCTTTTTTGATTTGACTTAATTATTTCTCAATTATGCATGTCTAAATTCTTTAAAATGTACAAGGATATATTATATTATATGATTTCGTTGTTCTTTAAAATTACATATAAAAATTTGTAAAAAAAAAATATTCAACATATGTAACAATTTCCTAAATACTGCGTTATGAGTTTTATTGTAAACATTGTCTATGTAAATACCACAAGGACCTAAATAATCTGTTTCTCTATGTCATATGTATATTTGTACAACCATTGTAACCGCGTAAAATTTTATTCCAAATAAATGCCGCTGATAGCGGGTGGTAGATAGTTTCTATCAATAGAGCACAGAAGCTGAAAGTCGAAATGAGGGTGTAGCTGCTCTATTGATGGTCTCCTGTCTCCTGTTGTACTCTGCTTTAACGAGGAATGTCCTCCTCGATGTAAATTGGGATCAATATGAAATGTTGTCTCATGCTTATTAGAAACACATACCTAAGTAAGTAATAATATTTTATTATTATCATGGTTGCAAGGATAAATCAGATGTCTACATTCCATTTCTGTCTGGAATGGGCATTTTTCGCCATTTTTTCAGTGTATGACGAAGGATATTTTGTGAACCACCAATGAAATTTTCGTTCAAAAATGCTAAACTAATTCTTAAAGTGAGTTAATAATAAAACCAACAAAAGGTACCAATATTTCCGATGTCGCATTTTAACTCTACTACTAAGTAATTATCCCTGTTTCATGTAACGTCATGCAATATTATTTCCTTGCTGTTGACAAGTTATCGCTCTGAATAACATCAACTGGTGAGCAAAGGCAGAATAAAAGTTTCAGCAACTTTCCTAGTGGATTGCAACTGTAACTGGAGAAGTTGTTTACCTTAGGACGTTTTCGACAAAGAATTTGAAAAAACACAAAGGTTTTGGAATTGCAATTTCTGACATTAGCCTAATATTTAAAACTAGAAATACCTCGGACTACTTTTAAATTTGTTCTTTCAAAATATTGCGTGTAAAGAAGATTGGATTGCGAGAATGTGCTTGGTTGCTGTGGATTGAGAGATATGTTTTTGCGCTTTCCGAAGACAAATATCTGTGTTCCGTAATTCAAAAGTGTCGTTAAATAAGTGCTATAAAATTTCTAAGTGCAAAACAGGCAACATTATTAATCATAAAGGGAAAAACCGTTGATCATTATTTCTACATGGAAGGAAGATTTCAAATGAATGCTCGAAAAAGATAAGTAATTTTCTAATGTTCCTAAAGTTCAATTGTTGGTAACGACAAAAAATTCGTCAAAGCATAAATCAATTACAAAGTCTATAAATGCATCTGTAACAACAAAGAATAAAACAACAGGGTAATAAATTTAAAAAAAAATCTGAAAGGTTTCAGATTTTAAATTGTGTCCAAAGGGCTTTTTTAACGTTTTGTGTGCTACCTATATTCACTAAATATCATGTTCTTCGCACTTAAACCATAAAATTTAGTGCAACAGCAATATCGCAAAATAATTTTAAAATGAGCATATCTTTATAATTTCGGATACACTGTTCTACACGCTTTAGATAAAAGGTTTTTTTTTTTAAGAGGGTTGACATTGCTCGCTTTTAAATCGTTTGAGTTTGTTCATCAAAAATTCGTTAAACTTTCACAAAATATGAAATAGATAATAAAACAAATTAGATATTCCAAATTTGGGCTTCCAGATGCACAAATTCGGGCGGAAACGTACGTTATTCAAAATTGGATAACTCTAGGTACCGCTGTTTTATCATATTTGGAGAAATATACATACAGTTATGTAGATTCTTCATTATTTAATTTCTTTAAATATAATACAGGGCTGAAGTATTTTGTGGCAACAGTTTGAAAAGTGATTCAGACTTTTAATGCTTCCAACGCAAAATCGCAAAACGAAAACAATAGTCCTTCAGGGACAAAGCCACTTTGGGCTAATAATAAACCAAGAATTACAACTTAAAAAAGCTAAAGAACATAACGATTACAAATTTTTGTCCAGGCATGTGGCTCAATCCAAAATAATTTGTAGAAACTTGTATGAAAACCATTTAGCGGGAGATAAAAGGAAATACATTGTGATTTCTGATGAAGCATGAATTTACCTAAATGATTGCAATAAAAAAATATCTATATAGTATTATCAAAATACTCTTCAGACCTGGTGTCGCCAATTCAAAGGAAGTTTCAGTAAGGAGTTTATGATTATCGTATAATGGACATTTTACAATGGAAATTTTAAAAAACGAAACTCGGGGAAAATGCTAAAGTCAACTCGACGTACAATCAAAAGAAAGTTTTACATCCGATATTTGCAGAAGAAATTCCATTTCTTCATCTAGATGTCTTTCAAAGAGTGAAATTTCGGCAAGACAAAGCAACAAGTCATACCTCGAAATGTACCATTCTATTCCCTAAAAATATAAGACTGATATAAGTATCTCATGCATACATTTTCAATATGGATTCCTTCTAAGCTTGTTTCCAGTTATTAACAGTATGACTTATATAGCTTGCACTTAATAATCATATTTGACGTACCTGTCACATTCCGAGAGTTTTGAAGTGGCAATGTAATAACAATATCTACACTGTGTTTCATCTTTCATTTCCTGTTTCTTCCTTTTTAACCCAAAGGAGCCTAGCTAACCCAAAGGAGCCCAATAGCCCATCTTTTTTTTTCTTTTTAACCCAAAGCAACCCAGCTAGCCCAAAGGATACCAACCCAAAAAAGACCAATTAATAGCTCAGAGGAGTCCAAAGGAGCCTAACTAATTAACCCAAAAGAGCCCAACCTTTTTTAACCCAAAAGAGACCAAGGGCTATTAGTCTCGAAATGGCATTTTGCGTCGGTTCTCTATAAACGGAATATCGCTTTTTAAATTGTGGCCACCAAATATTATCGCTCTATATTATATTTAAAGAAATTAAATAATGAAGAATTTGCATGAATGTATGCATGTTTCACGTACTGTGAAAAAACGACGGTACCTACATCCATCAAATTTTGAATAACCTAGTCCTCCACCCAAACATAGGCATCTGGAAGCCCAAATTTCGAATTTGTTTTATTATCTGTTTCATAATTTGTAAAACTTTAAGAAATTTTTCATTAACAAACACAGAATTTCTACTGTGGTTTACGCGCTATCGACGAAGTAGATTTAATTCAATCCAGTAAGTTTAAATGAAATGCAAAATGCGTATAATTTAATATTCAGTGCAAGAAAGTCATGTGGTGTACACATGATACTTTTGTTACATTTATTTTTCTCTTTTCTTTGTTTGATACTTTTTCCTTTTACATTACCATTATCATCAGCGCTTACTTTTATAACTTTCTCATAAAATCTTGAATTCAGAAACGCCGAAAGCTCACACGATTCTTTATTCACGCTTAGTTCAAACCACTTTTCTTTGCTTGAAGCCTATTAGCTAAGATTTTTTTCCCGAGTTTCCTACACGTTTATATTGATGTTTTCTTCTTGGAAATTAAAAAAAAACCCGGATGTTTTTCGAGAACAAAAAATGATCTTAAAGGTTTATGTAACAGTATGGAGTATTTTCTAAGAAAAAGAGGAGAGTTCAGTAAGTCAAGACTTTAAAAGAAAATAAATTTAAACTAATGAAGAATAAACGTACAGCAAGACATTATTCCAGCATTTAAGTTAAAAAAGTCTAAAGCCCTAATTCAATTCCGCCTACAGGTTGAAAGAAATTTTTTTTAACTAAACTGCACATGGAATTAAAGATCCCAAGAGAAATGAAAAACTATTTTATGCATAAGATTAATGAGAAACAACATTTGTCTTCTTGCCTCACGTTTTAAGCACAGAGAGAAAATACGTTAAATATGCAGCAAGTCTTAAAATCTATTTATTGTTTAATTTTTTACAATGATTTCGTTACTCCTACGAAAAGACTGTCCATTTACTCGCAATCACTAAATTGTAGAAGAATACGAGTAGTCTATTAAGAGTTCGGATATTACAAAAAAATGTATTTTAACTATCTATGCATTTCTTGTAAATTTTATTCAAGCTTCTACTTTAATTCGAAGAGAATATGCGCTAAGTTAAATAAATTACCAAAAACTACAATTGATTTCCAGTAAATAGGCACGTTATTTTTAACATTACGAAATCAGAATATTCGCTAAAAACCATTCAACCACTTTCTTTTGCAGTACAAAAATAGTTTTAATATGCACTTACCAATAAGGGAGTAGTAAATATTGATCCTTCAAAAAGAAGCCATTGTCAAAAGGTACAAAAATCATATTTGAGCTTTTAAAATGATAAAAGGTATTACTTCTGAATAAAAAAAGTTTTACATTTGAATTTTTTAATCTATTTTATGTTTCTTGTAAAAATTATTCTAAAGCGTTCTTTATTTACTATAAATTGTTTAATCTTTAAATATACGGACATGCACTCAAAGTTGGGTTTCAAAATTCGAGCAAACATTCCCAGCATCCTTGAAATCGATAATTTTTTTCGATGAATTTTATGGGAAATCCCATGGAGGGAAAGATTTCTAGAAATGAGAAACCCCAGTAATAACACACTAGTCTGTATTTCTGTCTCAAAACCAATTATCTCAAACACGTTTTCTGTTTATTAAACAGTTAACAATATAGGATGCAGTCGAAAGAAATTACTTTATAAGGTATTTCTCTCCCGCCTTCTTAGCATGCCTTCGTGGTGTAGCGGTCAGCACGCTCGGCGTGTATTCTCTCCTGCTTTCAAAAAATACCTAATGTCTTGACAGCTTATAGATCTCGTAATTACATTATTAAATGTCATGAAATACTGCAAAATTTTCAAAGTTAAAACAATCGCTCTAACGACTGTTGTTGTTGTTTCAAATGTCCTTGGGGCAGGAAGGCCTACACAAAGTCCGAGAGACCTTGCCGCACAAGCAAATCGCAGATATCGTCCTGTTCAGCCGACAGTTGTCTCAGGAAGATGGCTATGCAATCCAGTAGGTGAGCAGGAGAGGCAGGGAGGGAACAGGCCCACGAGAGGAAGTCTTTTCTCCCTCTTTGAATTTCATGCATCGAAGATGCCCACTTCTGAATCTGGCCATGGCCGTTTGGATAGGCTTAGATCTTTTACTCAGAAGTGACAGGCCTGGTTGTTCAGCGAAATACCACTGGTGAACAGGAGAAATTTTCCATGCCATGTTCGCTGAACGAGTTCTAACGACTAAACACCAGATTGAATTCCATGTATGTCTATGCTTAGAATGTTTTTTGGCAATGGATTAAAAATTAAATGTCTGTTTTTATTTTTAACCAAGCAGCTATCCTTTTACTTTGGGTGCTTTATACTTTTGTCAGTTTCTTCCAGAATACAAATTATACAAAAGTATAAATTTGTATTACTTTTCAAAGTTTATTAAACAGCGTTTGGCAGCATTAGTTTGTCCGTTTCTTTAGTTTAGATTTGTTCTGTTGCATTTAGCTCGTTGATAGTTTGCTTGTTTATTAGCTCGTTGATAGCTGGTTGATAGTTTGCTCGTTGAAGTTTTGCTTACTGCGATTTCTTCGCAAGCGCTTTGTTAGGGGGGGCAACGTTTAGGTTTTGTTAGTATTGTATTCTACTTAACTTGATTTCGTGATGTATTAAGTGCTTCACCATTAGGCACTACAGGGAAAGGGAGAGATGCATCGTCGATGGCTTTTTTGGGGAAATTGGCTTGTATCCATCTTAGACGTGGAAAAAAACCATGAAAATGTCCACGCAGCCAGTCCTTTTGCTATGACTCGAACCTTACTAGTGTTCAACGGTTTTTACCGCTCGGCCGTTGGTGGACCTAATTAATTTTGTGATGAAAGCTGTTATTTATACTCGCAACCCAGCGGTGTCCTGTTCCTGTTAATTTTTATTTTGCTTAGCTCTCAGATCGATGTGTTAAATGCTTTTATTAGTCTAAAGGGGCGTTGTCCCTTAAGGACTAATGTTTTCGTTTTGCGATTTTGCGTCGAAAACATTAAATGTCGGTTCACTTTTCAGACTGTTGCCACCAAACATTGCAGCCTTGTATTATATTTAAAGAAATTAAATAATGAAGAATGTGCATAAATGTATGTATGTTTCTCGCATTGCGATAAAACAACGCTACCTAGAGCCATCGAATTTTGAATGACGCAATCGTGCTGCGAATATGGGCATCTGGAAGCCCAAATTTGAAATTTGGAATTTATTTTGTTATCGATTCCATATTTTGTAAAGCTTTAACGAATTTTTGATGAACAAACTCAAGGATTTCAAAGCGAGCAGTGGGAACGTTGTGAAGAAAAAGCATTTTTATCTGCAGCGCGTGAGACTGCGTATAGGAAATTCTAAAGATATGCTGATTTTAAAATTATTTTGCGATATTGTTCTTTAACTGAATTTTATGATTTAAGTGCGAAGAACATGATATTTAATAAAGAAAGGTAACATACAAAATGTTGAAAAAATGCCTCTTTGGAAGCAATTTAAAATCTGAAACCCTTCAGATTTTCGTTTTTTATTATCTTAAATTTTACCTTGATTGTATTACTACTAGTTAAAAGTTAGACTGAATGAAAAATTGTCCATCAGTCTCCTATGGTCTATTGCTGCAAATAAATTGATAATTTGCAATTAATAGCTTAATCGTATGCGTTTGATAATCTGGTATTTCTCTTTTGCTAAAGGACTGCCTATGTTTCAGTATGATTGAATCTACCAAACTTTCAAGTTTTCCTTTTTTAAAGAATGTATTAAACAATAATATTCAGCAATAGAAGAATAATTATAATTGTGATGGATATTTAAATCCAAGGTCGGAAAGACAGAAAAAGAAATTTCTTGCAGACATCACACTTTCTCGACCCATGATATATTAGAAACGGCGAAGAGAAAAAAAAATTGTGTGGCATGGGCGTACACAGTTAATCAAAGTTTATTAGTGTTTATCACTGCTTAACAAACTTTTTACCGGGCACATTGTGTAAAAGGAAGTTTCTGATTGAGTTCATGATTTATTTTGTTGATTTTACTGCTTATAACTGCACTAAGTTTGAATTATACTGTCAAATAAAACCATAGAATAATTGGTCCGCCTTTCTTTAATCTTAATTTAATGATATTTTTTTAATTTCGTTTAATCTTATTTCAATGTCTCAAAATGTATATACAACTTTGAAGTTGGATTTATTATCTACTTTTAATTTTCTCATTCCCATTCCTATGCAGTTCATTCTATAGGGAATTTCACGCGATCCCTTATTCAATTCATTAGAGAACCGGGGACTCACTAGCCTGTTTTATCTAGAGGTTGATGGAAGGTTCTATCAAGAGAAACGTTTTATCTAGAGGTTGATCTCGGTTGGGAGAAATCGAATCCCTTTTCCGGGAGATTTTCCTCCAAAATTGTGAAAGAGCTGGACAAATTTATATTGCAAAATTAAGAGATTTTGTAAATTATGTCCATTTTTACAAAACGTTATAAGGTATTTTCTCCTTGCTTTCAACATGCCTTCGTAGTGTAACGGTATCACACTCGACGCGTATTCGAGAAGTCCAGGGTTCGAGGTCCCGGGGAAGGCATTTGAGCCATTTTCGTTTGGGAATAATCTAATGACTCCACATGTTAATTGCGAAGGGATCGAAAATGTTTAATAAAAGCAACTGATATATTTTTACAAAGCGTAAATACTCAGATATAGAATAAATTCATTAAAATAGCTCTAGATTCCATTGCACAATAAAAATTAAAATCAGAAGAGTTATAAACGTGCAAAATCCTTTAAAGGCCTTTTTCCTCTTCAGCCTTGATATAAATCTAGGAAAATCACAGAATTTCAGAATGTAAAAAATGAAAGAAAAGAATAAACAAATAAAACAAATGTAAAAAATTTAACCGAAATAAAACGTATATTTTATGAATAAGGAGTATAAAATGCAAATTTAATGGAGATTGATATGCAGTACTAATAAGAAAAGGACAGGTGAAAATATGAAATGATGTCCACTAGATAAAATCGTGTATTTTTCAGAAAGTGTATTACGTATGTCTTAAATCTCTTTCAAAACAGCATATTTAAAATGTTCTTCAAAATTTGATACACTGAGTTTCTTTCCCAGGAAGTTTTCATTACTTTATAAAGAAATTCTTATATTTTCGTAATATTCCAGTGTATATGTCTCGTTTCTTTGCGAATGACATAAGGTGCAGCTACAATAGTTTTTTAAGGTTTAATTTCTAAGTGGCATCATATTTTAAATTTATTTATACCGGGTGCAACCCCAGTACATGAACCATTGATAATAATTTGAGAATTGTTACGAAACGTCCAGGGGCGGTAAGATAGCTTTCCCGCAAGGCGGATTTAGGGTTGCCATAAAATGGCAAAGGAAGGCAGGGTTGTCACATTTGGTGAGAAATCGCCTGTTTGGCGACAAAATCGTTGATATACCATACACGGATGAAGAACCTTCTGGAACGAATTCTTAATAGTTTAGCCCAGAACGTTCTCGAACACAAGCCAAAAGCTATATAAACCCTGCCGGTACGCACAGATCGAGTTAGTTGGGTCAGTGCGAGTCAGTTAAGAGTCATTATTGAGTCAGTGCATAGTCTGCACTGACTATGCACTGACTAGTGCCGAGTTGGTCGTCCAGTGCATCCAGCCGAGTCTCTTAGTGTATCGCGAGGCAGTGCATCGTCGAGTTTTATCTTAGAGTGTGTTGAGCTCCGGGAACAACTGAACCGAGTCGGGAGCTGTACTCTAGCGTATCGTCGAGTGCATCACGAGTTCTAGCGTAGAGAGTCTCGAGAGTACGGGGAGTTCCAAGAACGACCGAGCAGAGTCGGGAATTGTACTCTGGTGCTTTGCTGTGAAGCCGTCTTCACGGTTATAACCTGATAGCCTGAAGGCTGCGTCGCTGATTGTCTCAGCGTGTTTATCGTAGTTCGTCGACAACTGTAAGCGTGATTTTGGAGCTGTCTTAAAAAATACTGGCCAATAAAGTTTGTACCGATACTTCATCAAGTAGTGTCGTTGTTATTGACTCCACATCCACGAACCCTTTAACGTCCGTGCGTGAAGAAATGAAAGAAAAAAACGTAATATTATTTATAGTAGGACAAGTTCACCATTTTAAACTAAACTTAAATGCTCTCCGAAGAAAAAGTTGAATCATTAAATCATAAGAATAACAAAAAACCGAAAACATGTTTAATACGGTTGGTGTTTGGTTTGTGTCTGTAATGGTTATCTATATGTACATTTGTAGGGTTTCATATATTTTTACTTATTTTAATCTCTGAGCCTTTTCTGTTTTCTCTCATTCCCCTTGATATCTTCGCCGGAATGTAAATGAGTTAGGGTGAACGAGAATATTTAAACCATTGGAGCGAAAAATTTACACAGAAAGTGATTTCGTTGTTGTAAGTGCATGTTACTAATTCTTCCACCTTTTAACCTTAAATATCGGCTACGCATTCTTGTCGCCGAATTACTATCCTGCCAGTATAGGTTCTGAGTCAACCTGTTAACTATGAATTAAATTGTGTCGTCTTGTGCTACTCCTACCTTTAATTTAGTTATCACGTATCTTTTAAGTTCTCACCACAAGTGGTCGATGTTTGTTAGCGCATAAGTCCGTGCCGTCGGTAAATTATATTGCGTTCATTAAAAAGGTCTTTTACATCCTTCCCCTAGTTGTGTTCATCTTCAAATTTGTGAGAGAATCCTCAAAGATTAACACTTAGGTAGATCTAGCTACTTTTTATGGCAGCTAAAAAGACTAGATACTACACATTTTTTTGTTGATTCTAGAAAAGCTCTCGAAACATATAGAGGGTAGTAAATCACGGGAAAAGTTAATAATCGCACATTTGCGAAGTCAGCATTGAACATTCGTTAAACTTTGGGAGCCTGGGATGTCTACTAACAATTTAGCAGTCGAAGATTTATATTATCATTTCGAAAAATGGTCTAAAAGTTGTAATATAAATTACGCAACTATGTAAAATTATATTTTGTACTTTAAAATTGAAATTTACATTTATAAATAGTAAAATCTAGCAAATAAGTTCAATATTGTTATTTTAGATAAAGTTTGCCGTGTAATTGGGCAGTATTTTCCAACGCTGTGTTACACGGTTTCTTCATTAAATACCACTTTTTTCATAAAAGATAAACCATTGAAATAATTCTCAACAGCGTTTGGTGACGTATCGGTACTGGCAGGCTGATTGAAAGATAAAGAGTTTTTTCTTATATTCCAGAAACGACGAAACGTTTAGGATATTATTGCAGAGTTCTGATTTGGATTTTTGAATAAAATCACTCTTAAGCCCTCCCCCCTCCCAAACTTTTGAAAGAAACTAGCGCTAGCAAAAAATGATTTAAATATAAACGCAACTTAATTTAGAAATGACAACAGGAATTTTAAAATAATAGGGAGAACTGAAGTATGCGAATTTATTCGACGTTCGAGGAAAATTTGATATTCGTGAAATTGCCTAAAATTTGCAGCCAGTAGCGGCCGAGCGGTAAAGTCGCTGAACACTGGTAGTTTGGTTCGCGCGAACGAGCTGGCTGCATGGGCGTTCTAAGGGTTTTCTCCATGTGTAACGTGTATAGGAGCTAGTTTCGCTCAGCAAGTCCTACACGAAGGCATCCCTTCCCTTAGGCAGATAGGCCTTTGCCGTAATATCAGTAAACCAAACCAACAACAAAATAAATCAATCCATTAAATTATTTAAAAACTTCAATGTGCACAATATTTCAGGTAAAAATTAAGTAACATTGATTAATTTAGTGCATCCACGTCACATACATTTTTTTCCTTCGCCTTTTGTAATGCAAGATATCTTCAATACATGTATACACGATAGCTTCTTTAAACCCTCTAGCTGATTATATCGCATATAATAGTCCTAGGAAATAATCTTTCATGCCTTTAAATATATATATATAATATGAATTCTGAAATATGCGCTAGAAATTAATGAAATACACTGCCCTACAAAAGTTAAGGAACAGCATGTTTTTTGTGTCTAATTTGTGAATGAAGCAACATAGAAACAAGAAATTTACAGGACATGTTATAAGGTAAATTCTCCGACTTTCGTCCCATGTCTTCTCGGTGTAGTCATCAGGAAGTCTCGGCGCGTATTCGAGAAGTCCGTGGTTCGAGTCCCGGTGAGGGCATTGCTCATTTGTCATCTTTCCTGCTTCAAAAGTACTTAATGTCTCTACAGTGGCGCCCGAACTAAAAAGGTGATGGATGATGATTCTCCACCACCTGGATTTGGCGATTGGCTCCCCTAATCCCCAGTCGCCCTTTAAAATGGAGAGTTTATGAGGTATTTCTTCCGCCTTCTTCATGCCTTCGTGGTCAGCACGCTCGGCGGGTATTCGAGATGTCTTTGGTTGGAGTCCCGGCGAAGGCGTTGCTCATTTCTTGCTTCAAAATACCTAATGACTCTACAATGTTTACTACAGTTCTTTAATGAATGCGATATAGAATTTTTCTTAAGTTCAATACAAACATGAATTAGAACAAAAAACTGCACTCTTAGCAGAGAAATCCAGTCTTGGAGAAATAATATATCGCAGTTTTTTCAGGGAAAATGGGATGGTAACGTTATAAAAATGAGTTCTAATAAGGAATGTGTCTAACCTTAGCTGCAATACCTTCGCGGCAGCGGCGTTCCTTGTTGTCAGTAATTGTCTTTGCCACAACTAATTAAACCAAACCAAACCAAACGCTAAAATTCGTGAAAGGAATCAAGTCATAATAATGTTACTGTTCTAATAATAAAGTTATGTTCAAATAATAAAGTTCAAAATGTATGTATATGTATAATTTATTGGTTATTTTATGTTTAAACTAGTACTTTCGAATAACAATACGTCTGTATTGAAAGTAGTACTATTAAAATTCTAAGTTATATCCCAATCTTTGACAGTAAATATTTCGTCTTGGACTTTACAAATAGCGTAATTTGTACTCCAGAGGAGAGAAACTGCAGCCTTATCATTCGCCTAGTACTCAAACATGCAGCTGCATGTAATTTAGAAAGACGTAAATCGCAATAAGATATAAAATCGGGGTCATGCTAGACAATGGCAATCACATTTGAGAATCAT
This sequence comes from Stegodyphus mimosarum, assembly GCA_000611955.2. Taxonomy (NCBI): domain Eukaryota; kingdom Metazoa; phylum Arthropoda; class Arachnida; order Araneae; family Eresidae; genus Stegodyphus; species Stegodyphus mimosarum. The sequence continues at coordinate 251,797 of KK118555.1, forward strand.
GTCGCCAGGAATCGTAAGACTTTTGGGCTTGTCAGAGAATCATAAGAAAATCCTAAGTCCCAGTTCTCTCTGTTCGTTAAATTTCAGAACATCCGATTCTCCGGAAAGAGAAATTATTATTTCCTAAATCTGAAAGTTTCTCTTCCGCACCAAATTATGCACATGAATTACAGCCTCTTGATATGAGAATAGTTTGATTATTTCAAGTGAAGTATTAGAAAAACACAGATTCGGAAAACGAGATGTCAATTCACGACGTTTGAATTCAATGCTTTTAATACGATAAATATTTCCCAATATTTACGAAATGAATTGGCATAAAATATAACCTATATTCGCTTTTGAAAAACAAGGAAAATTATATTGGAAGGGACAAATGAGTATAATTTGAATTATGTGGAATACCATGAATCTATAAGAAGGTATTGTTAGAACAAGATAAAGTTTCGCAGATCTAACCGCTTTTAAATTATGCATATACGGTTATAAATGTTACTCGGTTTTATTATGACTATGAGATTTACCTTTTTTCGTAATGTGCACATAGGATATAATTAGCAAGAAAATTAGTAAGCCAAGGACGACCGAGAGGTAGAATCCCTAAATACTAGTAGTTTTGACCTGGGTTCGATTCTAAACGAACAAGCTGGCTGCATGGGAGTTTTCTTGATATTCGCCATGTGTAACGTGCTTATGAAGCAGTTTCCCTTAGAAAGTTCTCACCAGAGCCGTCAACCGGTATAATGGTTAGTGTCGCTGACTGCCGTGTCGGAGGACACGGGTTCGAATCTCGGAGAAGGCATGGATGTTTGTAAATGTAGTGTCGGTGCGAAATGGCGGCACTCTAAAAATGCACTCAGAAGTCCTCTCGTGTGGTGTGGTAGAAGGGAAGAGAGGTGGGAGACTGTCGGATCCGTCCTCACCCCGGGTGCTCTCCATCAAATTTGGGGTCGGAACTGACCCAAATCGCACTGTCACCTATTAGGTGCTCAAGGCGTAATCTTGCGCTCCTTGCCACGAGGAATTTCGTGGGCTTGGGCTTACTACGTCAAACAAGTGAGCATAAGCAACAACAGCAACAAATTCTCAACGGAGGCAAAGGAGCAACAAGTTCTGCCCTTCAGTTAGGCTCTAGTAGCGGCAACTTGCATCACATATCTACGTCTAAATTCTTCCAGCACAACTTATTGCTTCATTCCTAAATTTCTTCCCCCAACTTTAACTCCACTTACTCAATAATTCTTTAGGCCACTAATTATTTTACTACATGATCCGCTTACTTTATTCTAAACTAAGTATTTTCATCCACTCCATATAACTATTCCCAAACATTAATCCCGCCCCCAACCAACGCCAGTTTTGCAAATAGATGCACTTATTTTCCGGCCTCCTCTTTGGACCAGACCAACCACAAACCAGCAACGCCCCACACACCTCCTGAAGATACTACTTGAGTCAACTCCTCCGCATCAATCCTTATACATAAGAGATAAAGCACATAAGGCCTTCATGTCTATTTACGCACTATTAAACAAGCACTCAGAATTGAATTTAAAAACCAAAAGAATATTATATCTTCAAACCATTAGGCCAATTTTGCTTTACGCCTCACCGGCCTGGGCAACTACTGCAAGAAGTAACTGTTGCCACTCCTATGAAGTTTACTATTTCCTATTTGCTAATATTTAATTTTTCATAATTTCGATCTATGAATCTGGCAACCAGGTCTGTTTTTTGAATTAAGCGATCGGGGAATTCCCGTTCTATCTTCGCAGCATTTAAGATACGATACGTAAGTTACTAAATGTTATTCATCTTCGTGATGTACGGATCATTAGATCATTATGTTAAACTGTGTATGTAAATAGCCTCTTTAATCTCTCTATGTTTGTGAAGTGAAATAAATTGGATATTAAACGAAGTCAGAATTTGAATCGAAAACAAGTGGCGTCCGAACGACAGGATTGTACTCTGCACTGAGAAATCAGAAGTGGCTAAATTCAAGTTACTTTAATGAAGGTAAACAAGTTAATTTCTGAATTTATTTAACTTTTGATTGCTTCTGAGTTATTTATAAAAGTTTTGTTTCGTGTAGAGTTTTTTATGTTCATGTAATAGTTACATACGTTTAAGAAGTACGTTTACATTCGAAATACGTTATATACGTTTAAGAAATACGTTTGATATACGTGTAAGTAAAACATGACTTCAGAAAAAACACAGACTGAGGCTGAGCAAGCAAAACTGGGAACTAAGTTACGAGGTGAAAGAACTAATTTACGCCGTCTCTTTACCACAGCGGCGAATACGTTTAATGATATTCATCGTAAAATTGATGTTGAAAAGGACATTCACGTACAGTTTTGCAAAGTTGTTGAGAAAGCAGAGCGTTTATTTAAAGTAGAGGAAGAAATTAAAAAAATTAATTAGTTTTACGGATGAAGAATATGATGCAATGGAATCTTACAGAGATAAATTTACTGAAGTACGAGTTATATACGAGAAGAATTATAATCAATATAATGAAAGTAAATCTGTAATTTCTAATAAGGTTGCATCTGATAACTTAAAACTTCCCAAATTACGTCTTAAGGAGTATGATCTTATGCCTAGTGCATTTTGGGGTCAGTTTTCTCGAGTTCATGAAGATGAAAATTTAAGAGAAGAAGATAAATTTCAGTATCTGCTTTCTTCGTTAAAACCAAAAACTAAAGCACGCGATATAGCGGAAAGTTACCCACCTTCTAAGGATAACTACGCGAAAGTTATTGAACATTTAAAGTCCCGATTTGGCAGAAAGAACTTATTGATTGAAGTTTACATTCGAGATCTTTTGGCATTAGTAAATAACAAATCAGTCATCAAGTTAGCTGATTTATACGATAAACTTGGTTCCTATCTACGAGCGTTAGAGACATTGGGTGTGACAACATCGAATTA
>KK118555.1:255626-328819 GCA_000611955.2 Stegodyphus mimosarum
ACAGGAAGAATTGAAGTACTTACATCTGGTATTTCAGCCGTGGAAACTTTATTAGGTTGGACAATTTTAGGACTAGGTAAGAAAAAACAACTGGTCAATATGGTCACGTTAAACCTCCAAAATTTTGAGCTGCCAAAGATGTGGGATTTCATTCAAAGGGAATGTGCTTTAGTGAAAATCAAATGGATATTTAGCCCTCCGTCTGCCCCATGGTACTGTGGATTTTGGGAAAGAAGGGTTCGTTGTATCAAGGAACTTCTTCGAAAGTGTTTAGGAAAATCCTTTGTCACATATGAAGAAATGTTGACATTGCTCACTGACTGTGAGGCCACAATAAATGGACGACCACTGACATATTTGTCAGACGATCCTAACGAACTGAGACCTCTTACGCCTGCTCACTTTATTCAAGATTTAGGCGAGCGAGAAACTGTTGATTTGGACTTAATTGACTCTCAGCATTTATTGAAACGTGTACGTTACCTTCATAACTTACGGCTAAATCTACGAAAACGTTTCTATAAAGAATATCTAGGAGAATTAGTAAGAAGTCCAAAGTCATCTTCACGGAGAAAGACGATTTCTCCAGGAGAAATTGTCCTAGTGGAGTCAAAGAACCCAAATAGGATAAATTGGCCTTTAGCACAGGTAATTGAACTGTTTCCTGGCAAAGACAATATTGAACGTGTTGCGAAACTACGAGTAGCCAATGGTGAAATCATACGACCCCTTCAACGAATCTTCCCTTTGGAGCTTACTTCTGCCGACAACTTCATAAAAATGTCTCAGAAAACCGAGACTGTACCAGAGACAGAGTCATGTGAAAACGAGGTTCCTAAAAATATAAGGATAACTCGAAATGGTCGCCGAGTAGTACCTGTAAAACGCATGGACTTATGAACTATTATTGACTTTTTTCCCTAGTACTTAATAACTATAATGCCAGTTTATATATTTATTGTTTTTTAATGTCATTTCACATGTTTATAATTCTTAGTTCAACTTCATTTCATGTATTACAATTTATATCTGCTATATATGTGTATTATTTCGTTTTGTATTGCTTTAAGGTAAATTTGCCTGCAATACAAAAGGTGGGAGGATGTTGCCACTCGTGAAGTTTACTATTTCCTATTTGCTAATATTTAATTTTTCATAATTTCGATCTATGAATCTGGCAACCAGGTCTGTTTTTTGAATTAAGCGATCGGGGAATTCCCGTTCTATCTTCGCAGCATTTAAGATACGATACGTAAGTTACTAAATGTTATTCATCTTCGTGATGTACGGATCATTAGATCATTATGTTAAACTGTGTATGTAAATAGCCTCTTTAATCTCTCTATGTTTGTGAAGTGAAATAAATTGGATATTAAACGAAGTCAGAATTTGAATCGAACAGTAACAGACAGATTTTGCAACGCCTTCACAATACATTTCTCCGTTCGATATCAGGATCTCCATGGTTTGTCAGAAATTCAACAATCTATAGAAGTTTAAAAATAAAGCCGCTTGACAGCGAAATTCTAATTTCATCTCGCAACTTCTTTATGAATTGCGATAGGCACGATAACGAAGCGGTCCGCAGCATAGGAGAATACGATTACACAGTTATTCAACGTTGTAAGCGTCCGAGAACAATACACCATGATGAATTGTGGTAATGTACATATTCTATATAGTTTTCTTCATATTGTTACATAGTTTTTCCTTCATTTTTCTTATTATCATACTTAATTTTGCTTTTGCAAAGACTGAGACTTTTGCGGATTGTGATTGGAGGACATACTTACAACCACGATATCTACGATTGGACGCCGCGCTATGCCCCGCCCACTACGTTACCTGCTTCTTCTCTAGCGACGCGACGTGCAAACAGCAGTTCGCTTTTTACAGCTAGAACTGCAACAACAACTGAGATGAGGTGTTTCAATTCGGCTTTTATAAGCTTTTTAATTATTACTAGAACAATCTCGATTTTTCTAGATTTTTCTGGATGGCAACAGTAATTACGAGATATTTATTTATTAAACATTAAATGCACTCGCTCTTTTTTTTTTGTTGTTGTTGTAGCTTTCTCTTCAAAAATCGTCTACGTTGCACGGGAAATGTCAAGCAATTTTAATTACAATTCTAAATAAATAGCCAAATAAATATAAAATCCGTAATATTATGTATGTTACATCAACATGCATTCCGAATTGCTTCCCTAAGGCTGGATTGGACATTTCTTAAGAGGGACAAATCACTAAGGAACAAAAAGAAGACGTAGACGTCTTATAAAATTCGGAAATGAGTATAAAAGAATTTGAAAATTATGCATCTATTGACGGCAATGTTATCACTTCTAGATAACCACTCCCAAGGATATTGTAGCCGAAATTCAAGCAGGTGAAAAAAATAATGAAAACGACGATGATAATGACGAATTCAAAGAATTATAAGCTGAACCCAGTATAGCTTTTGAGTGCACAGAAAAACTTTCGAAACCAGGGGTGCAAATGATGATGTTTCTCGAGCCATGAATCTTCTCTGAAGAACAAACAATAAAACAAGAAAGAGACAATAAGGCAGTTCAAAGCAAATCAACCAGCTTCTTTTGTACTGTACAGAAATAAAAAAAAAATAATGTAAATGTAATGTAGCAAGTTTGTATGGATTTTTGCGATTTTTTTCACTAGCCCGTTTTTTACGAGCACTCTGTTATAACGAGCAAATATGTCAGTCCCTTCACGCTCGTTATAACAGGGCTTGTATTTCTATAATAAATATCGCATTTAATTTTCAGACTGAACGTGCCATATTCATTATGTTGCTAATATTTCTATTAAGATGAAGCTTATCAAATAAAGTACTAACAGTAAATATTCACAATTATTTGAAAGCAAGTTTCTTATCCCTTGGAGAAAAAGAAACGACATCAAATTACGTCTTTCCAATTTTATGCTTATCGGAATTTTCTTTCACAAGTCCGCAGGGCTTTCAATTACAGCTTTATATCGATCTGCGAGTTTTTCCAGCAAAAGAAAACATTGATTTTTTGGAAATAAAAATCTGCCAAAACAAAGCGATGATTCTCAATTACAGTATTCTAAAAGAATTTTTTTTTACCTGCTTCATATTTCGGATGGAAGAATATGATGTTTGAACCTTTTCCTACTTTTTGCTTCAGATGAAAAAGATATGATAGATTTTTCTGCCTATTAATTCAGAAAAAAAGTATTGTTCTTTTAGAGGGAAAAAATGAGAAGCTTGGGAAAAAAATAAGATCATGCTGAGAATGATAACTTTCATAAAAATAGACAAGTAAAGAAAATTTTTAACGGAGGAATGTCTCATTATGTTTAAAATATATTTTATAGTTATTTATCACATTCCCACTTTTTGTTTATTCATTTAGTACATTTCACTATTCTTAAAAGGGGACGATAACTTTGCGACGAATAAGCTTCTCTAGATATTTGCAAAAGTAAACCTCCCTAAAAAACACAATCTTTGAAATGTTAAATGGATATTTGTAGGTAAAAGCAAAAATTTCAGTGTCATAGTGGTAATATACTCGTTTATTGTTTACAAAGTTCTGAATTCAATTCTAAGTCGTTAATACCTGTATAAATTTTTCTCGAAACGGGGTTTTGAGTCGTCCACTATTAAACGGTGAATCACTTTTCACACTGTTGCCACCAAATATTGTCACTGCGCATTATTTTTAAAGAATTAAATAATGAAGAATCTCTATGAACGTATGTCTGCTCCTCACATTATGAAAATAAGACTGTACCTTGGGCCGTCAAATTTTGAATAACGTCCTTCACGCGAACGTGTGCACTTGGAAGCCCAATTTTGAATTTTGACTTTTATATTTCATATTTATAAAATTTCAATGAATTTTTTTAATGAACTCAGCGATATGAAAGCGAATATGGCAGCACTGTAACGAGTAAAATATATTTTTATCTCCAGCGCAAGACACTGTTTATAGAAAATTCTAAATATAATTTTGCTGTTGAATTGAATTTCATTCGGCGTAAGCGCGGAGAACGCGGTATTAATAAAGAAAATTAACTCAAAAATGTTAATAATTAAAAGACAAAAAATAAAAAATGTGAAAGCTTTTAGATTTTATATTACGACCCAAGAGGAGTTTTTTTAACGTTGTGTGTGTTACCTTTATTTATTAAATATCATGTTCTTCGCACTTAAACCACATAAAATTCAATTCAACAGCAATACCACAAAATATTTAAAAATAACATTGCATCTTTAGAATTTCCGATAGACAATCCGGCGCACTGGAGATAAAAAAGTTTCCCCCCCCCGCGGCATACACTGTTGCCATTGCTCGCTTTAAAATTGTTGAATTTGTTAATCAGAAATTCTTTAAAGGTTTACAAAGTATTAAATTGGTAATAAAACCAATTCAAAATTCGAGCTTCCCGGTGCCAATGTTCGGGTGGAGGATTATGCTATTCAAATTTTGATAGCTCTAGGTGCCGCTGTTTTCACAATGCGAGGAACATACATACATTCAGGCAGATTCTTCATTATTTAATTTCTTTAAATATAATATACGGCAATAATATTTAGTGGCAACAACTTAAAACGTGATTCGCCGTTTATAGTGAAATGCCACAAAATGCCGTTTTGGCACTAATAGTCCATCTAGGCTACCGTCGTTTTGAGCTAAAAAATTTTATGTGTACACCACATGACTTTATTGTACGGAATATTAAATTATACGCATTTTTTCCTGCATTTCATTTAAACTTATTTCCTCGAATTTCATTAGAGATATATGTCTCAATCAATTGACACAGTTCTCACTTCACGGCAAGGCAAAAATACATAAAACTCAAAATACCAACATTAAAATTCGAAAGTTATAAAAAAACACAAAACACCAAGTACAAGCATAAAACACCAATGACTAGTTTTAGCCCAAATGATCAATTTGCCTGGAAGGGCTATTGATTTTATTTTTGGCATTTTGCGTTGGTTCACTATAAACGGCGTTTCACATTTCAAATTGTTCCTACCAAATATTAGAGCCCTGCATAGTATTTACGAAAGTAAATCGTGAAGAATTTGCCTGAATGTATGCATGTTTCTCGCTCTATGAAAAAACAACGGCACCTAGAGACATCCAATTTTGAATAACGTACGTCTCCACCCGAATATGGGTATCCGGAACTCCAAGTTTGGAATTTGTTTTATTATCTGTTTCATATTTTGTAAAGCATTTATGAGTTTTTGAGTAAGAGACTCACACTGATTTCAAAGCGAACAATGGCAACACTTTGCGGGGAGAAAAAAAAATTATTTCCAGCCCAAGAATCTTTATCGGAAATTCTAAAGATACGCTCTTTTTAAATTATTATGGATATTGCTGTTTAATTGAATTTATAATTTAAGTGAGAAGAACATGATATTTAATAGACACTCACTTCCAAAAGTTAAAGCACGGAGAAAAAAATGTTTATTTCCGGAAGCCAATCAGAATTGCAGAGGATGCAATTCGCTGGAGAGGTAGATGGAAGTATGCAAATATGTTAGGTAAAAGCCAGTCGCGCTTTCATGTCAAGAAATATGAAAAAAAAAGCAGTCCTATAAGAAGCCAGCTTTATGAAGGGTTACAGAAGTTGATTGTAAGTGCTGATAGAAGATGTTTAAAACTTTCGTACAATTTGTTTTCAAGACATACGTATTTCTATAACTTCCAGAAGATGAATGGAAGGTTCTGAGCGCTGGCGTGCTATGGAGCGCATTCAAGCAGGACAGTCGATCACAGATCTTGCTTTTTTCTTCGGCATTCATCATTCTCTAATTTGACATTTATGGAAACAATTCCAAACCACACAGACAATTGTTCCGAAGGCCCGTAGCCTATCGCCCAAGGGTTACAACACCCGCGGAAGATCGATATATTGCTATTGTAGCCAAGCGGACCGCAGAGCGACCTCCACACGTGTGACATCTATGGTTACAGCGTCCATTGGTAAGGCAATATCTGCAGCTACTGTACGCCCGGTTACCTCAAGTTTGTGTTCCTCTATCCGTCCAATCAAGAGGGGCACGATGACAGTGGTGCCGGGAACATGTCAATTGGCATGTGCTTGACTGGGGCAATGTCATGTTTACTGATGAGTCAAGATTTGCTCTGGAGCCAGATGACAAGCGTATAAGGATATGGCGTAAACAACGCAATTAGTCTCAAAACATCGCGCATTCCGAGGCGGAATCATTATGGTGTGGGTAGGGATTTCATTGGGATACCGCAACGACCTGCACAACTTTAAACTGGGTTCTTTGACGGCTGTCCGGTATCGAGATGAAGTCCTAGAACCCATTGTGAAATTGTACGCTGCAGCAGTTGGCCCTACTTTTATTTTAATGGACGATAACGCACGTCCCCATAGAGCTGACATCGTCGATGACTACCTGGAGAGTGAAGGGATTGCGCGTATGACGTGGCCAGCATAATTTTCCGTCCTTAATACCATTGAAAATCTTTGGGATGTTCTCGGCCGTGCTGTATCTTCATGTTTCCCACCTCCAGCCACTCTTATTGAGCTGGAAACTGCTCTACAAGAAGAATGGAGATTGCTTAATTCTGCGATGGTTGACCACCTAACTGAAAGCATGGTCACAAGGTGTAAACTTTTTATACAGATGAGGGGGGATCCCATACCCTATTAATGCGTTTTTTTTTTCATTTTATGCTGTTCATTTTCACGTTAAACATAATTCTGTTTAAGTCTTCAGTATATCATTATCTGATAACTTACAAAAATATTATTTTGTTTTAATTTTTATATATAATTATTGAATTTGTTTTATGCATAAATATGTATGCTACTTTCCTGTCTATGAAAGCAGTATTTGTTGATTTTTTTGCATTTTATATCTTCGTGCTTAACTTTTGGAAGTGAGTGTATAAAGGCAACACACAAAAGTTTAAAAAAACGCCCCTTTGGGCGTAATTCCCTTTCTGCGTTGATTCACTTTTCAAACTGTTGCCACCAACTATTACCAACCTGTATTACATTTAAAAAATTAAATAATGAAGAATCTGCATAAATGTGTGTATGTTTCTCGCATTGTGATGAAACAACGGTACCCAGAGCCATCCAATTTTGAATAACGTAATCCTCCTCCGAATTGGGCATCTGGAAGTCCTAATTTGGAATTTATTTTATTATCTATTTCTTATTTTCTCAGACATTAAATTTTTTTTATTTCAACTATTTCAAAGTGAGGAATGACAACACTGTACAAAAGAAAAAAAAATTATATCCAACGCGCTAGTGGCGACTGGTGTTAATAGATGGCCACACGAGCATAGGTCATAGGTCATCATTCTTATAATTGGTAACGACCCGAGGGTCTCTGCCAATCTATAATAGCTTTAAGAACTTTAAATGAAGTAAGCAAAATCCAATTATATGGAACATCCATCTGCACTTTCCATGCTTTGATCGTCTGTGGAGGACCTATTAACACGCAACAGTGAAAGTAGTATATGGATAGCAATAGCAAGCAAGAGCAATCTTTTCCAGTGGTGAAGAGCATCATCCTTCTTCCTGCACGTCTCGTCGCTGAATGAAGTCAATAGCAAGCAAGAGCAATCTTTTCCAGTGGTGAAGAGCATCATCCTTCTGCCTACACGTCTCGTCGCTGAGTCTTGCCGTGAGTGAAGAAGCAGATAACGGAGTGAGCGGAGCATAGTGCGTCGTCCGAACGTAGTTATCGTGGTTATAAAGGTCATCATCCAATCATAATGCAGTAAAGTCTCTATCTACACAGTAGTAATATTAAGTAAAAAACTAGAAAACACCATGTACAATATTAATAGGTTACCGTAATTCATTATGGTGTATAGTTCTCGGACGCTTACAACGTTGTAAGCGTCCGTTTCTTTTTTATTCAGGTGTGAGGCAACTTTTTCTGTAATTCTTGTAACTTGTTGAGTAGTAGAGTGACCAGCTCTAAATCCAAATTGGTAATTTTTTAACAAATTTGAGGTATCAATAAAATTCTTGATTCTGCTAACAATAATTTTTTCGAATAATTTTGACAAAGCGGGCAGTAAACTAATCGGTTTATACCCATTCATGACTGCTCCGTCTTTACTTGGTTTCTTGAAAATTATGATTAATGCATGTTTCCAGATTGCAAGGAAATAATTAATTTTAAGGCAAGCGTTGAAAATTTTTGGAATGAATACAATTCCTTTTAGGTCAAGTTGTTTTAAGGCTTTATTTCCGATTCCATCGTAACCCGCGGCTTTCTTTGGATTTAATTCTTCAATGCAATTCTTAACTTCTCTCGGGGTAGTAAGATTATTGTTACAGCTTCTGTTGAGGGCAATGAAATCGTTTACATGATTTTTCACATTGATATCATTTGGATTAAATAGAGGGTTTAAGGAAAATTGGTTTTCAAAATCGCTGGTAAAAATATTTGCGATATCATCTGCATTATAATAGAGTTTATTATTATGTTGATTGGGCCGATTGTGTTTTCTTCTTTTCTGAAGGCTTTACTAATTCTCCAAACGGACGAGTTATGATGTGAAAGACTTTCAATGAAATTCTCCCAAGCATCAGTGCGGTATTTAATCATTAATTGAGCGAGTTCTTTATTACTTCTATTGTAGTTTCTTCTATCAATCGGGTTGTTTGTGCGTTGAGCAAGTTTTCTTAATCTCTTCTTTTCTTTGATATATAAAGAGGGAGTGTAATATCCGTATTATTTTTAGTGAATTGCGCATTTTGCAGAGCAGTTTGAATTTTGGTGTTTAGATTTAGAATAGTATTGTTAATTTCTTCCTTCGTATGCTGTTTTGCTGTAGCAGAGATATTGCTATTTATTTCTTGGTGAAATCTATCCCAATTTGTTTGAGTACGTAGCGGTGGTAAGCCGTGCCGTAATCCATACAAAGTAAATAAGATAGGTAGATGATCAGATGCCAGGTCGTTTTCTACTTTAAGCAGCGGTTGTTGAGGGATATTGATAGTTAACATGATATCTAAAATGTCCGAGTTAAATCTTGTAGATGGGATGTAGGTGTGCTCCGGCGGAGCAAAGAGCCTTATATTATTGTTGAGTATATAATTGTGTAAAACAATGCTGGCCTGGTTATTCGTTCGGCAATTCCAACTTGTATTCTTGCAATTTAAATCGCCTGCTATTATTGTAGGAAAATCAAGTTTGGCAATTTCATCTAAATCTCTTGTATCTAGAGGTCTCCCTGGGGGCTTATATACCGAAATCAGGAGATAATTCTTTCCCTTGCTATTTAAAATACATGCAGAAGGTAGGAAGAGTAAGGAAGAGTAAATTGGCAGCATTTTAAATATTTTCTTGAAGCTATAGCTTCAAGTGAAGAGTAGGAGTAGGAAGAGTAAATTGGCAGCATTTTAAATATTTTCTTGAAGCTATAGCGGTGCCACCGCCTCGATTATGTAACCGGTCGCTTCTGAATATATCAAAATTGGAGATTTTTAGCTTATCTGTAATTCTTAGATGTGTTTCGTTCAATAACAGGATATCAAGGTTGTGTTTGTTGATGAATTCTTTAAATTCTGTAAGCTGTGACTTGAGTTCGTTACAATAATAAAAGAGAAATTTTGCATAGCTAATATGCCTACTGTTGCATGTTAAATTACGTAGGTTGTGATTAATCATGATTGTGTGCGTCGAACATCTTAATAGCCTCCAGAGCCACGTCGAGTTTAGTCATCTGAGAATCTGCTTCTTTAAATTGCAGAAATAGCGAATATAAGTTTTTTATAAAGGAATTAAATCCTTCTATGCCATTTGTATCTTTGCTTGTGGGGATTTTAGTCCTCGTCGTAGTTTTATTAAGATTAATTTTCGTATCGTTCAATTTCGTAGGGGCAGCGGCTGCTGCTTACGTCTTGCGAGTTTCCAATTGGTTGCCTGGGGTGCGTTCGCTAATTTCCGATTGGCTCGTGTTAGAGCTACTCGTGTTCTTCGCTGAGTCTAACATGGCGCTGGGGATTATCTTTTTATTATCAAAATGCTTTTTCGTGTGTTGGATGTTGCCTGGTCCTTTTGGGCAAATTTCACTGCACACAGCGTGTGGCTCATTACAGAGCACACACTGGGCAGTGAATTCCTTCTTATCCTTGTATGGGCATTCAAAGGATCGATGTTTTTCAACACAACGGACACAGCGCGGTTCGCTGTGGCAAGCCGTCTGGGTGTGCCCGTACCGCTGACAATTAAAACATTGAGTCGGTCCGGGCCTACCTCTATAAGATTTTATCGTTATCTTGGTATCGAAAAGATATCTGATATTCCATATCTTCTTACCTTCCTCCGTACGTGGGGTTTCTATATAAAAAATCGGAAGCTGGGTAGCTATTCCATCTCGCATGCGGGTAATGGTTTTAACTTTTAGAATTGGATCTTGTTTGCCTCTAATTCCTCTTTCATTTCATCAGGTTCGTAGTCAGTCGAAAGTCCTTTGATAGCTAGCCTGTTACATTTGTCAGAATTAAGGGCAAAAGTATGGAAGGGGATCCCCTCTCTTTCAAGCTTATCTTGAACTTTCCGATAATCATCTACGGAGCTAAGTTTCACAACAAAATTACCTCCTTCATTTTTGCATTCGAGTTTCTCGATAAGCAACCTCTTCTTAATATCCTTGCGAAATTCTTTTACATAGATAGTTTGCGTTATTACTAACGGCGGGATTTTCCCTGCGTATTGTCTAGGTGCTGTGAATGTGGAGGGGGGAGCTGAGTCGTCATCCATCTTATTTTCATCTGTTTTGCTATCATTATCTAAGTTAACTTCAGTTAAAGTGTTAAATTGGTTTGACGATTTTAGTGGAGGAAATGCCTCTTCATTTGAATTATTTCTCTTACGGCCGCGTTTAACGGGAGCAGTTTGCCAATCATTAACCTGTTGGGGTGTATCATGAATTACCGTGGGTTGATTTAAATTTGCCAGTGCCTTTTGTAAAATTTCTAATCCATTTGCGTGAGTTAGAATAGGTAGATATTGTTCTAGTCTGTCTATTTCGGCTCTCAGAGAGCTAATCATCCTAACATGTTCATCTGTACCTTCGCCATTTTCAATAAGTCGTTTTAGTTCTTCAGTATCGCGAATAAGCTGAGTTTTACGATCTAAGATCGAAATAATGGACCCCGGTGGGTCAGCCATGATAAACGATGATGCCAACAAGCCCTTATTTGGTTGCCTTTCGAATTTGAGGGAACGAGCACAAAAGAATAGTATATTTACCAGAGTCCAGTCCAGTCCATATAAATATAGCCGAAGTGCCGCTAGTAAATGCGGCGTTATCGGCTCCTGATGACTTTGCCAAAAGGCACATGACAGTAAGAAAGTCTTGATAAGTGAAGGATGGATGAAGTGGAAGGAGGGGGGTGACCCAGCGTCAGTAGAGAAGTAGTCCAGAGAAAAGTTGCAAGACTGATCGAGTAAACGCGTAATGTTCCTGACATGTGAAGATACATAAAACAGCTACATAATAATGCAAAACAAAATATATACAATATATACATGTATATTACAAAACATAAAAAGTGAAAATGCAAAATATGAAATACAATGTAAATAAATGCAATGACAATTATAAATATCAGTACATATATTACGTTGGAAAATTTGATCCACAAAGGTGGGCCACAAGCGGACGGATATTTTTGTCTTCTGCGAAGATGATATAGTTGAAGACTTCAAATTGATTTTTAAGTAAGGGCATGTCAGTGCTTTTTTGAAAACATTTTCATTCATTCTATGAATAAAGTCCTTAATATATTCGATTTTTGAATCCCTGTGTAAAGTTTCGTTCGAAACGAAGTAATGGGCATCAGTAATGAACCTCTAGAATTTATTTTGTAAGACTTGAATTTTATTAAGATCTCTATTGCTTACAGTTGCCCAGACAGGAGAGGCATAGCACATGATCGGTCGGACAATTGCAGTGTAAATATGCCTTTTTCGCTTTAAATCTAATTGAAAATATCTACCTAACATAGGCATGAGACGTTTCATTGTACCGTAGGTTTACTACGTACATTTTTAATGTGTTCCGTCCAGGTGAATTTTTGATTAATAGTCACTCCTAAATATTTGGCCTTAGTGGAACTTCAGTATTAAATAATTATAATTTCACATCAGGTGGATTACGGGAGAGTTTTTTACCAATAATCATAAGCTGTGATTTATCAGCATTAATTGCAATCCTCCATTTGGTACACCAATGTTCAATATGAGGCATGATTTCCTGAAGTTTATTGATTGCAATGGTAGGGCTAAGTGATTTAACGGCAAGCGCCGTATCGTCAGCGTAGCATCCGAGGAAGTTATTTAAATTTTTCTGTACGTTAGGAAAATCGGCAACATAGAATAGATAGACAACAGGGCCCAAAATAGAGCCCTGTGCTATACCCGCTCTGATGTATCGGAGATCTCAGGTATCATTTCCAATGGAGACAAAGAAATTTCTATTCTTAATAAAACAATAAATCAGTTGAATCATTTCTCTTTGAAAATTCAGTGAAATGAGCTTGAAAATAAGCCCCTCATGCCAGACGCGGTCGAAAGCTTTCGCCACGTCCAGCATGAGGCGAACAACTTTCTGTTTATTATATAAGGCTGAACCAATAAATTCTGCTAATCTGACTAATTGTTTAGTAGTAGATAATGCTTTTCTGAATCCGAATTGTTCCGGAGGAAGTCTTACAATATACTGTTCCATTCTGCGGATAATTACTCTGTCATATATCTCGCCAAGTCCGGGCAGTAGGCTGATTGGTCTATATCCTTCGGGAGTCGTGCAATCTTTGCCTGGTTTTGGTATTAAAATAATTTTAGCAGTTTTCCATTTGTTGGAGAAATAGGATTTATCCAGACAGGCGTTTAGAATACTAGTGAATTTAGTAATGATGTTAAGAGGTAAATTCTTAATCGTAATATTATTAATATCATCGTATCCTGGCGCTTTTCGATTTTCAAGTTTTTTAATAATTTCAATAATTTCCTTGGGTGTTGTAAAATCAGTCTTGTAGCGAGCCGAAGGGCCGTTAAGATAGTCTTGGATGCAGTATCTCACATCATAAGTGAATAACGGATCACTGGGGTAATTGTTCGGCTTGAATTGATTTTCTAAATGATCAGCCATAATTAAAGCCTTGTCTTTATCCGTAAGAGCAATGATAGAGCCATTAGTAATAGGTTTATTGCAAACTGGAGTGCGCTTGAGTCTTTTGACAAAGGTCCAGAAGTCATTTCCAGGTTCATTAAATCTTTCAATTTTTTCATTCCGTCTTTCAATTCTATGATTAATGATGTTTTTCTTGATGAGTCGGTTTAGTTTATTTAATTCCTTCTTAGTATTTGGGTCCCACGTGAGGTTCCATCTTTTACGAAGCTTATTCCTATCTTTGATTTGTTGTCTAATGTATTGGGGGAGAATTTCAGGATTTTGCTCTACCGGGAGTTTTTTCGTCGCATGATTATATGCACTTTGGATTCTACTAGTGAGGGAGTCCACAGCAAGTTCAATATCTGAAGTAGTTTTCAAAGATTGAATAAGTGGCGGGTTATTGACGAGAAATTCATTAAAGATCTTCTAGTCCGTCCTTTTAATAAATTTAGTATCAGAAATTTTGTTCGTGCATAATGTGGCGACTACAGGTATATGATCCGAAGTCAGTTCCATTTTTGTTTTAAGTAAATGGGAATAGAGGCAGTAGAAATCAGAACGTCAAGGATGTCCCCTCTACTAACATGGTTAGGGAGATACGTAAACTCTGAGGGAGCATAGAAATATACTGGATGATTGTTAATAAAATTAAGTAGCGTATTGCCATTACTGTTAGTCCGTCTGCAGTTCCATTCGACATTTTTAGCGTTTAAATTGCCCACAAGAATAACTGGCTTGTCTGTAGGGAGTAAATCTGCTAAAAGGTTCTCATCCAGTGAGTTTTTAGGAGGATTGTACATGGCACTAAAATACACTATGCCAAATGCAGGCAATAAGACTGAGACGGTAATTAATTCGTGGCCGTTTCTACGGTCTTCACTGATATAGCAAGATTGTAGAGAGTTCTTGACAAAAATAGCTGTACCTCCACCTCTGTGGCTGAGTCTATAGTTCGCTATGACATCTATAGTTCGCTAAATTCATGCGATTACAGGGATTGACGTGCGTCTCTGTGATCATTGCAACGTCAATATCATAAGTAATAAGAACGTTCTGGAGCTCCTGTAGCTTAGGGAGAATGCTTCGCGCATTCCAGATCATGATTTGTATTGGAGCTTTACTTAGATTGTGATGGCCCATTACCTGTAGGTATATTTGAAGAATTGGTTTACAATTGGGTGCCCCTTGTTTTTTGGCGATTCTGTTTTGATGCCAAGGTCGGCGCCAATACGACACAATTTCAAGATGGCCACTACACAAAACCAAAACAAGAAGTCAAAGAATTTCACAAACTCCGTGTCCATGTACACATCGACCTATTTTCACTTAAAAAAAAATCAGAGAATTGCACAAACTAGTCATTGCACATTTTGACTTTGTCCATGTGCACATCGATTTATTTTCAATTAAATAAATCAAGAAGCTAAAACCATGTTAAAACTCTCATGATAAACAGAAATGGGGTTTCATCGCCAAAACTGAACAAAATTTTCGCCAAAAAACAAGGGGCACCCAATTCTACACTAGAGCCGAAGAATTTTCCTGATTAGTGTTGTTGGCCTGTTTAATTTGTTGTGTGATTTGAATAAAACCTGCATTTTTAATGATAGAGACTAACTCTGGCAGATCCGAAAATATCTTTTTAGCCTCGCTGATAGTTTCATTATAAGTGCCCGACGATAACGCCTGGGCGTAGGATTTTCCCTCGATAACTCTGCTGGTATACGTTTTTTCTTTTTCCTCTTTACGTTTGGGAAACTTCACACATCCTTTGAAGCTCGATGTATGATTCTCACCGCAGTTCGCGCAGCATAACGGCTTATCTTGTTTATTTTTATCTGAGCAATCCCAGGATTCATGATTTTGTGCACAACGCACACAGCGAGGTTGGTAATTGCAACCAGCCTGCGTGTGGTTGAAATCTTGACATTTAAAACATAGCATCTAAATTTTCTTTAATTTTCTCAATTTCAGTAGTACGTAATAGTCCTTTCACAAATGTGAGATTTTTATCTTGGGGGAGAATGTACGAATGGTGTTCCACCCCAAGCTCTTTGAGTGTTCTTACAATCCCTCTATAGCTGTCCGGATCAGAAGTAGTGACTTTAATCCCGTCTGGGATAGTTTGACCAATAAAGTCGTATTTTTGTTGCATGAGTATTTTTCGTAATTTACTATAAGTAAATTTATTTTCCTTAAGTATAATGGGTGGGAGTCGGTTAGATTTTGGTGCTGACGCCTTATTGTTGTTAGAATTTTTCTTGGTATTATCAGAAGTATTATCCTCATCATTAGTGGTGTCCATATGCAGATTATCCGCTTGTTCACTGGTAGTTTCACTGATGGTTTGCTTATCTGCATTGCTTGTGCCCACATTTGAGGTATTACTAGTAGTCCTGATATTTTGTGAGTCGCTGGTAATAGTGGGGGAAATTAATTGCGTTAATTTAATTTTCTGAGCAACCTGACGTGGATTTCTGGGCCAGATAGTTTGGTCGCCTCTACGCTTCGTAGGAGCCTCATCATCAGAGCTAAGAGCTTTATCAAGGGTACGTTCCTCATCTGTGCATGTTGAAGAATCTTCATGCAATTTAATAGGGCTTCTGCCCCTGTTATTATCTGAAAATGAAGTATTAGCAGCTTGTGTGAATGTGCTTTGGTTTTGTGTAACCTGAGAAATATCCTGACATGATGTGTGCTGTTCTTTAAGAACCTTTATCATGTCTAGCGAACTGATGAGAAAAGTATAGAACGTGCTCTCAATTTACGTGAACTCACCATTTTGTTCTCTAGTTTGTTCTAATTCCTTAATTTGTATATTGTAGAACTCGATCAGTCTTTCCATAGTTGTATGGGTATCCATCGCAACGTAATGAAATCAAAATTCAGCGCCCTGAATAAACAGGAAAACCTGCGCCCTGGAACCAGGCCCACACGAAGGTGTCCTGGCAGACAGATGGGCAGGTGGAAGTTTACTAGGCACCTGACAGCACGAGCTTGGGTGTAACTAAGTAAACTTAAAATCCAAGTCCAAAAAATCGCGCTGCGAAAAATTAAACATTAAACTATCCAGAGAAAATTTAGCTGTAACTAATAACCAAACCACTAGTCAGTAAGTTTGGCAAGACACCGCGTTACTAATCAATAAAATTTTCATAAAGTCCGTAGACTGTCAGCCAATCAAAATTAAGCAATAGTAATAATATTGATTGTAACACGGCAATCAGAAATTACTCACCATTAGCATTAAGAAATGCTTTTTTCAATTATATGCATATAGAGACAGGATGAAATCGAAGAAATCAGTAGCTAACACAAGGTTAGGCAATGCAATCGATGACAAAATCCGGAAATGGTGGGAGCAATCGCTCAGCCGTCCTTTGCCTTACACAGCTACCCTCCGAATGATTTACCAGAGTTCAAGAAGAGCAGCATAAATCGTGCGGCCACACGAGCAAGCAACTTCCGAGGGTTCACGTGGCCGCTACTTTGGTCACCAAAAGAACTACAGACTTCTCCCCCCACTGACGACAGATGATATAGACCTTATAAGGTTCATGACAAATGACGAACTACGTCAGACGCTCCACCCCACAACCTAATGGCGACAACAAAACGGGTTTCTCAATCATCTGCTAATATCACTATCATAGATGCTTGCTCGTGTCGCCATCTATTAACACCAGTGAGAAGTGCTGCATCGCATGAGCGGGACCCGAACCTGGGTCTGTTTACTGCAAGTCTAATTCTTTACCACTAACCCAAAACAGCTTCTTTGGTCTAGGTTCAAGAATTCCAACGCTTTCAAATTTGCGAGCGTTGAGTTGTTCTCGAGATCGCTACAAAAGTAATAGATGTAAAATCAATAAACGCCATTTTTCATGACTGTTATTAATAATTTCTAGCCTACTCATTAAAATGGTTATGTTTTCTTATTATTTTAGGCGGCTGGCTGCACAAGGGACTAGTTGTTCAAAAATAATGGCTGTTTCTTTTTTTTTTTTTTTTTTTTAACATGCACAGAAATACATTTCTCTTCACTATTTTTCAGCCTCAGATGATGGTAATAGCACTCATTCTGTACGGACACGTAAATATGCGCGTTGCCACACTCACATATGCAAATCAGATATAGTATATTTGCTGCTGGAAATTAGGTAGAAGGGGAATGTGGGATTTAAACTAACCTCAACATACTTATCTAATCATACATAAAAAGATAAATTTTTTTAAAAAGGGTGAATAAATAAAGCTTGTCAGATAGTTATTAAAATTTTCTTAACCCTGATATTTTAATGACGTAGTTTTTACTACATTTCAACAACTAATTTTATTCTGAAAAGGCTCATTCTCTGCCCCCTCATGCATTTATCCAAAAAGAAAAAAAGATTAAAAAGAAGTCGTAATGAGATTCCAGAAAAGCGTATATGTCTTCGCAGCCATTTTCCCTTTCGCAATCACAGCCTGATTTCATTAGGAGCTGGAAGAAAGCTTATAACCCAAAGCCAATTTATCGCAATTCGGATTCGCGGAACTTAATCATTTATTTAATTAAAGACAAGAAGTTTCGGACGCAGAAATCTTATTGGATTTTTATCTTTTAAAAAAAACTCTGTAGATTGCAAAAGTTTGCGGATAATTGAAATTGTTCTTCTTTACATTTAAACAAAGAATAAAAAGATAAGGAACAAGATTTCAAAAGTATTTGTTAAAGAACGATGTATTGCAGACGATGTTTTCAATTGCTTGATGAATACTAACAAGAAGAAACAATAAGAAGATTCATTGATAAATTCTATTGCATTACAAATGTAAAATAATACATATAAAAAAATTAGATTACACGATTTCATTCAAATACTCTAAATAATAGCAATTGTTTTAGCTCTTTTACTATTCTCGATTTTATGCAATTAAAAATAACAGCTCGGAGTTTCTAATAACGGTGAATTGTCAACAGAGGCAAAGACATAAGGAAGTAAATTGGATGTAATCGTTCTAATACACAGTCTATTATATAAATCTGGACACATTTTAAAAATTTATACGATATATACGTCAACAAATTGTCGAACCATAATGCTGTTTGCAGTTAAAGATTTTATCGTGTAGGCAAAATTGTTTTTCTGGGGGGAGAAAGTGCAAGATACATTTTAGTTTAGTTTGTCATTGATAGATATCGGTGTTAGTGTTACCAGTGCATTTCATTAGGAGTACCAAACAGTTTCTGAAACAGTAATTAGTATTGCCAGTACCAAACTTTTTCTAAAACAATTTCAAGAAATGATTTAAAGAAAATTAACTACAGAAAATTTTCAAATTTTCTTATTGCATCTCATAGTTTCATAAAAATTTATCAGCAAACTATTTAAAATTATCTCATTGCTTGCCTACCGATGCAATGAGACTATAAAATTAAACAAGACTCCTATTAAACCACCCAGACGGTATAGTGATTATTGCAACACCGAAGGGCCCGGATTCGAATCTCAGAGAAGGCATGGTTATTTGTAAGTGTATAGTGTCTCTGCGGCATGGGGCCACTCAAAATACCTTGGAGATCCAAAAATCCTCTTGAGAGGTTGGAGGTAAGAGAAAAGGAGTGGAAGATCCCTGGACCTGTCCTCCTGGGTGCTCTCCTTCTACTGTCACCTATATGGTGCTCAAGGCTCCAGTCACCGACAGGTGCACGACGCCACTCCTTGCCACGATCAATTTCGTGGGCATGTTCTGATGTTACTCTCAGACAAGTGAGATAAGTCACAACAGCAGACTTTTATTAACATTAATTTGGGAAAATTTGCAAGTGACAAAACCTAATATTCAGTACTGATGCGTTAATATCTAATGAAAATTTCCTTTGCGCATTGAAATTATTCTGCACATTTATAAATTAAGTATTGACTAGAAGTATTATGAGAAAGCACATTAACCTACTTACGTAAAGGAAATAATGCCTTCGTGGAGGAGATTTTCAGAGAAACCTGTTTGTATTCACATTACACACGAGATAAACCATGCATACTCCCTATCCGCCAGCCTGTTCACTGGAATTTCTATTTGGATCAAGCTGGTAGAATTTGGTGGGGCTGTATAAGCTAAATTAATTCGATTTAAAATTAGCTCGGTATATTTTTGATACTGATATATATGAATTCCTTTAAAATAGCTTTTCATTTCTCTGATTAAAGTCACATTTTTTGCAAAAATATTTATAAAATTTTATTGTCTTTCCATAGAAAAAAAAAACTTCGATGTTTTCACTGATCGAAAATTTTGAGAAGTGAAAATCATGGTTACAAATTACCCTAAATTCTTCAAAATAAATGGATGAATATTTTATGCTGGAAAACGTAAAATGATTTTTTGCCTCAAAAATTACTTTTGCTGAGTTTCGAGTATTTCATTTTATCACATCTCTAAAACTGATTCAAGTTATGAATCAAACTAAATTTTAGAGACAATATATTTAATTTTCGATTATTTCAAAACGAGAAGATTCAAAATTACCTCAGAAAATATCTTTTTTCTCAATTTGGATTTTTTTCATTCTTCCATTATTGTTTGTTCAGTTGGGTGATAAAGTTAAACGGGTAATGAAAAAAATTGTAAAATTCAATCATAATCTGACGTTGAGTTGAAACGAGTCATTTTGAGATAAACCTACAAGCAAGCATAAAGCATTTTGAGACATCCTGCACTGTGTACTAAAGCTCAAAAATTAAGGCTGGGAGTTTTCACATGTAAAGCTGCGCAAGCAGTGCTTCAAACTAGTGCAAATCATACCGTAACGTCCTCGTGATATAATTCTGCAGTACAATGCAGAATGAACATTATCCGTTCATGATCAGAAGGAGACACTGGGAAGTTTTTGAAACAATGGTCCAGTTCTCAATTAGAACGGACCGCGGCTGCGAATCGTTATTCTTAGTTTGTAACGACAGGTGCTCTTTGAGAACATCCCACTCGCATTTGATTAAATTTAGGTCTAAAAACGCGAGTCAATCCAAGAGCAAATTACCTTCACTCTTTAACAGCTCAGAGACAACGGCTTTTGGTGAGGTATATTATTGTCCTCTAGAAAAGAACTTAAGAAAAAGAGGAAATGAAACACAGATGTGGTCCCACCTTTCTATCGTGAATGAGCTCACCGGAGAGCTACAGTGAAACAAAGATACAGTTGTTAGTCTGATACTAGTGTTTCAGTGATCCAACTCTGGGTACACCTGATGTTCGCCTCTCGAAAGATTCACAGCAAAGCGCAAAGCAGAGTCCTAAGAAAATAGCGCCTGGCCACCGTAAACCGGTACCATATCTGTAAACTACTCCCAACAGCACGCCGAAAAAAATTTTTTGAAAAATTTGGCATTTCAGTTATGTGAGTGCCAGACTTACGCAAAGTTCTTTGAGGAAAACTATGAGGTTCAAGACCGTTCATATTAAACAAAAGAATTGGCTCTCCAAAGCCATTCCTTTTTGAAAAAGCCATGAGGAATACAAGTTCAGCACTTTCATTCAAATATTTTCATCTCGATTGTAAAATGGTCCATGTAGCTAGCCGGGACATCGGTGCTAGCGAAACGTGTTTCGGCTCGAACCCTCCAGTGGTAGGAGAAAAATGCTCGTTTCTCAGAAAAGTTTCTTCAAGCCCCACGCGTTATTAGATGTAATAACCCCATTAACCCTTTGCCTACTAACGGGACATATATGTCCCATTAAAAGTTTAAAAATTACTGCTGGGATAAAAAGTACTTAGAATCTCCTGAATGGTGGAGATCGTCTTCCAATAGTTGGAAAATCAAGACGCCGCTGTGCTCGTTGTGCACAAATGAACACAGAGAAAAGAACAAATATGAGTTGTCCATTACCTGTTAGAAATATCGCATTGCGGCAGCAGCTGGATGTCGTCCAAACTTTCATGAAATGTGCATTAGCTTCTTTAAAATACTAAGCATGTACCCTTTTCGAAGTTTTATAGCTCCATATTATGTCATATAACGAATGTGCGAACAACTTATCATATCAAAACCTAGGGGATCTGCTGATTACTCTTTCGGTGGGTAATATCTTTTCGTGCCTCTGTTATGTGTTCATTTTTAAAATTCGCCCTTAATATTTGAACACTAATGTATTGGTTATTCCATAAACAGTGCGGTTGTTTTAAGTGCATGAGCTAAAAGTAGGAAGTGATTGGGATAAAGCTATCTCCATCAACATGCTATAAAAGCAGTTAGTAATTTTAATTTGTTCTTAAACTTAGTGAAAGTTTTGAAGAAGGCAGTTCGATTTTAAGAGATGTTTTCTTCAAATCTGTAATGGAAGCGACAAAACAGTACATTTAGCATATTTTGCGTGAAACGTTCTACTGTCTATCTGTTGTGTAGAATCTGGAGAAATAGCGAGTGCACCGAAGAAGGGTTAAAATTACCCTTTATTAAACTCTTTATATTATTTCCAATGCGGCAACTGGACGTTAACACACTTCGTCTCTGGTTGGGCGGTAACTAAAACAGTAGAATCAAAACTCAAAATTGGAGATATTTAGAAGTAGTAGAATTAAACTACAGGACTCATACAATCCTGTATCCTACAGCACGTAGATGAGTGTAGTGGCAGCAAGGTAATAGCTGTAAAGCCACGTCTAACCAGCAATCACTGCTAAACCGAAGCTTGCGTACAACCACGCACAGAGATTTCCCAGACTCTCACTAACTTTCCCTACTAGAACAACGATATTTAAACTTTTTCTCCCACTGGTAGAATTTGCATTCCTTACGCGCGCTACCAATAGGGGAATGAAGGCTTATAGGAAAGTAACTTAAAATTAAATTTAACTGGCTATTTAAAATAAATATAAATCCCTACATGCGTTAAAATTTCAACAAAGGCAAGTGCGAGGAATATTAATGCAGTATATGAAGATCCGACAATAAGCATAACTCGATGTCATTGGT
Organism: Stegodyphus mimosarum; assembly: GCA_000611955.2. Classification (NCBI taxonomy): domain Eukaryota; kingdom Metazoa; phylum Arthropoda; class Arachnida; order Araneae; family Eresidae; genus Stegodyphus; species Stegodyphus mimosarum. The sequence continues at coordinate 277,782 of KK118555.1, forward strand.
GGTTCCAGAAATTTCGAGCCGGAAACAGCCCAGAAGATAAATCTAGTCTTGAAAGAGCTCGATAAAGACTTCCAGCAAACTCTGGTGCAAAACCTTGTATCATTTGAAAAATAATAGAGGTATAAAAAACCCGGATTATTTGGGGAAGACTCGGTGTTTAAGCGTTTTAACTTGAACACAAACTAGTGTGTATATCTTGTACTGTTGAAATAAAGCGTTGAAGTTTATACATCAACGACCTTTCTTTGGGTACAGGTTCCCCATATCGAACCCACATGTCCTCCGCCATTTTGAAGCTGCAAGAAGGAGGACAACTGCATGTTCTGAAGGAACGTTGGTGGAAGAAAAAACGCCTCACTCAGAAGTGCGCGAAGGACGATGCTACTGGATCCAGTTCTGCTTCCGAGTTGGGCTTAGCCAACGTTGGTGGTGTGTTCCTGGTACTTATCTGCGGTGTATTCGTTGGATGCATAATCGTCATCTTCGAATTTGTATGGAAATCAAGGAAAGTACCCAGTGAAGAAAGGGTAAGTCTTTGAAGTTAATTATTAGTGAAACCTGTGCTTGAAACAGCATAAGCACAGTGTAATTCCAAATATTCCTACTAACTGAGATTACAACTCCTCCTAATAAATGGGTTATCACTTTTCTACAGACCAAATGCGTATTTACTTTTATGCAACTCAGAGAATTCAATCTTTTAGTTTAATCTGTTTTATTTAAACAAAGACTTTGCAATTGTAAAGACCAAAAAAAGGACATACTTTTAAACAGAGTATAGAACTTTACTAAAGAAATCATTGATGTTCCAGTTCCGCAGTTATCTGCAAGTTTCCGCTTCACCATTTTCTAATCTGCTAGCTTGTTCAGTTTAGCTTTCAAAATCATCAAACTGCATTTTCTTTTCGGGAAATCACAATTAACAAAATTATAATTAATACTGATAAACTGGCTATCTGCCTAACGGAAGGAATGCTTTGTGAAAGACTTCTTCGCAAACACAGAAGTATTTGCGATGAACGTCAAAAGTCTAACCGAGAATAACTAAAAGTAATTCAAGTTTCATATTGCAAGCTGTAAAGCAGAACTACTTTACGTACAGAAATAACACATAGTGTCATTACAGTATTTAGTATATTGTTATAAAGGAAGCATTCATTGTAGCTAAGCAATCGTTTGACGATTAAAGAAAAAAATAAGCTTCCAGAACACGTAATTGCTTTTCCATTAATACTGATGATCTGAGAATTTTCCATTAATACTGATGATCTGAGAAAAATTATATAGCACGCGATGACATGTTAGTAAATTAAGTGAATTTATGTGATAAGCTAATGGGCTTATAATAAAACGTTTTTTACACTGCAATTAACAGTTCGTACACGTCCATCGAAATTTATTTAATGACCTCCTTAAAATAAATATTATATTATCATTCTTATATTTTTTATCAATGAAAAGATTAAAATAGAAAACAATTTGATAAACTAAATGTTAAATGCCATCGAAAGAATAAGATACCCAGATAAGTGAGTTCTGTTGGCTAAAAATACTTTTTGTTTTATTGTTTAAAAACAAAGTTCCCAGCCTATGTAATAGCATTCGTGACACAATCTATGCTGCCATTAGAAATACCTTTACATACTTAATTAAAATTTGGATGTCAAGAAGCGCATAAGTTAATGGTTATATTAATAAGCTCGTGTGCAAAATTAAGAGAATTTGCCTATTATGTGGAACTTCTGAACACAAATCTAAAATCTCTCATGCGCTTATATATCCTTCACAATCACAGCTCCGCAGACACGTACTTGTACGCTTACGTATTCGACTCTGAATATCTCGGCGGCATAATTAGTACATTTGATTCAATACTTTTCGTAAAAATAGACATAATTTGTAAATCCTTTTAATTTTGCACGAGAATGTGGCAACATAAATCATCAGTTTTAACCCATCTACGTTTCTGCTTACTCAGAAATGTGCAATATTAGTTAGCTTCTGAGAAAGAAGCTCAGAATAATCGAATTTGAGAATTTAATAACAATCACATTAAAATTACGAATGTCATTAGAAAGAGAAAAAAAGGCCAGCGTTCATCCATAGTAATATTTAATTTATACGTAAAATATTTCGAAATTATAGGATGGTATGTGCATTGCCATGGAAAAAATGTTCAATGGAATACATTTTGGATCATTTTTTGACAGCGATCATTTTCTACAATATGCAGCAAATATCTTCAGCTGAAGAAACACAGATTAAAAGATAACTTTACGTTTCTTCATGCATTTAAGTTTTCTATAGTTTTCACCTAATTGTCAAAGAGTACTGCTGAAAATTTTGGAAAAGATTAAAAAACCTTTGATAGGATTTCAGTTTTCTGGTATTTTTTCCCCCAATCTTTTAGTCTTGCTATAAAGAGAAAGAACAGTTCTTTAAACTTAACTGTTATATGGAAAAAGGTAAGAAGTGTTTTAATAAGAAAATGTGTCACTTTTCACATAAAAACAGTAAAATTTGTTTGAAACTCAACCAGGATACCATGAGAATGTGGCTCAAGTGACGGAAAGAAGCCGTAACCCTATTAATTTATGAATATTTCTATATAACATTTCAGAAATATTCATTGTTTTATAACCCAATATAACAAACAATGCAGTACTGCGGAAAAACAAAACAGTTCTTCATTTAAACTGCTGGTAATCCAAAATGCAATATAATAAACGAAGCATCCAATCAATTAATGTTTTATTAAAGGTACTCGTTTTAGTTACGAAATGAAAACGATACTTAACTTTTTAGACCTAAAAGTTAACATAAAAGTTAACCTAACTTAAATATAAAATTGTCTTCGACGCTACTTCTTAAATGAAATTGAATGAATCATATTACTAAAACAGATTTGAAGCTAAAATATTCTTTAATAAATCCGTTAACTAAATGAAATGAACGATTTCACAAATAGCAGAATTAATATCTATTATTCGATGATATTTACGCAGTTGAAAGTTAATAGGTACTTAACTAGCTTTAGTTAAGAAGATGCAGTTAAACGTTTTCAACTAGCTTTAGCTAGGAAAATTTAATTTCATTCTACATGATTTTCACCTGTAAATATAATAAATATGCGCATTTTGCAGGAATCTCTTTGCACCGCCCTATGTCGAGAGCTGAAGTTTGCCATTTTCTGTGGTGGATCTACGAAACCCGTTAAAGCTACAGATGAAGGTGGTGACGACTCAACACCCCACCAAGAAAACGGTTTGCCTTTCATGCCTATGCCAGGATTTTCCTCATCTAGCCCATCCAAAGGATTCCCTTCCTGACGTGAGGCCCCCCTGGTGCAACCCCTGGTTAAAGATCCCGAGGGTTCCACCTATTACAGGTATGGAAGGGGTACAGGTTCAGATGTGTGAAAATAAGTTGATGTAGAAGGTAAACGAAACAAGTCGTAAGCAGCAGAAACAATAGTAAACCAATGTATTTCGATCCATCGAAACGATTTTGACTGCTGATAATGATCATGAAACCTTTTCACGAACTATATACTAAAACACTTTTCCTACAAGTGATCAATGCATTAACGATCAGCCGGCCAGAAAGAACATTAAGTGATTTGTGTTCAAATGGTCATCGAAAAACTTACTAGATGGCTACACGGTCATCTCGTTTTTTGATCATTGTGTTAAATTTCTCGTATCTTGAGTAAACGTAAGTCAAAGAACATATGTTTGAAATGTGCGTTTCTTGCGACGCAGATACATTTTATATAAAGAATGAAGTATATGTCCAAAACAATCCTAAAACTGAACTTTAGACATAAAAGAGTTCTTATACTGCTGTTAGTATAAATCATGTCTTGTATTTCCTAGAGCATTTTAGTAGAGCTAAAATAAGAAAAACCTATGAAAAACAAGTATTAATCTTGCAAGCATAACTACAAAAAGTTATTTTTAAAACAGTGGTAAAACAATTAAAATTGCCATTAGCCTCTGCTCCAGGAATAAAGAAACTGAACTTTTCTACTGAAGGCAGACTGAAATTTCAATGATAAAGTTGACAGAGCATATAAAGGCTAAATATTTTATATTACAAGATGGAAAAATAATTTTATACTTGCACGAGATTTCATGAATTCAATTTCCTCATTATTTACTTTCATATTGTAAAATATAATGAATGAGAAATCGTGCAAAATTTTAATATATCCAATTATAACTAATGCATGGCATGACTGTAAACTGAAAAATATTTACCAAACGCTTAACAGAAACTGAAAAGCTATTCTCGAAAACTTCTTGCTCTCTACGTTGTCATCCAAATAATATCTCTCATTATAAATAAGATAACTAGAAATAAATTCGAATTAGTGTATATCAACTTCTACCATCACATTGTTTAATTCATAATGAACTGATTCGAAATTATTACACAAACATGGCCATGCACAAAAGAATTCAAATTACGATTTGAACGAACGTTAAAACTCAGCAGCTACGTATAATGTTTTAAAGGCACCGATATTTTATCTGAAATCAGAAAAACAGACTAATGTACATCAAAATATATGAACTATAGTACATCAAAAATATATGTACATCAAAATATATGAACTGATTCGAAATTATTACACAAACATGGCCATGCACAAAAGAATTCAAATTACGATTTGAACGAACGTTAAAACTCAGCAGCTACGTATAATGTTTTAAAGGCACCGATATTTTATCTGAAATCAGAAAAACAGACTAATGTACATCAAAATATATGAACTATATACATTAATTCTAAGTATAAATATAGCTATTGAAATTACTAGTATTTTAATTCGCCTATGTTTACACACAAAGTTCTTTCACAAAGAAGTCTTAGCATCCTTTAAATAGATCAAGAAGCTAATCCAAAAAATAAAAAGGACATGATTTCTGTTCCGAATTCAGTTTTGAAGCTAATCATATTACCTTCGGCAAGAGATATTTTAAATTGCATGACGGTAATACTCGGATAGAATGGTGGTTGAGTAAGACAAGTCTTAAGTAGACACTATTAATCACACTGCAAGTTTTTACAACAGGACTAGAGAAACCTCCAAATCCTGGTCCTTCGGCCCGAAATGGTCTTTCATTAAACGTGAGTATGTAGTCAATAGTCTTCAAATAAAGAAACCCAAAATTGAAATGACAATACTGAGAAACAAATTTTCGTTGTGAAGTTATTTGACTGCCTGTTTGAGATTCTTATGACCAGATAAGCAGAAATGAGATGTAAATGATATCACGCTAGAGAAAAAAAAAATTCTGTATAAAAAATTACCAATGCATAGCAATCCCTTGTTGAATGTTGGGAACAGCTGTAAAAAGTGTGAAAAAGCATTGCTGCTGACATTAAAGTCACAGAGATAGACTGTTTTCCAGTAGAACAAAAAGAATAACTACGAATGTAAAATTCATAATCATTATTAATCTAAATGTTGCAGTATTAGTGTTTTTAAACAGTTCGCGGAACTGGTCTGTAAAATACAACAGTCGAAATTCGATGAAAGTTTAAATCAACCTGGTCGTTTGCAAAATGCATTTGCTCTAACGATCTTCACTAGGCCTGAAACAACTTTTAAGGCATCATTTGTTACTGATTGCAGAGATGCCTTGCCATTTTATTGAAGTCCATCGCACCTTAAAAATTTGGTTAAAGACATATTTCTTCAACAGGGGAAACAAAAGCCACTCATAATAGCCATTCCCCTCCTTTTGTTACGTCAAAACAGTATTCCTTGTATACAGTTTGAAGGATTCATACGATTTCTTGGGCATTGTTGCCTGATTTAAACAAGAAGTCACTGTCCATTCGAACTCAGAGATTGTATGAACAAAATTTACAGAGTTGAAAGGGATCGCAAGCAGCAAGCACATTAAAGCTTTCTTTTGGTAGTTTATCCTTTTCACATTATATGAAAATTCCGCGAACTTTTCAAAAATACTAATGAATAAATGCAAGCAAAATATATTAGTGATGTGCATAACATTTTATTGGTCACAGATATTTTGGTGGAATATCAGATGAAATTGCTTCGAAAGGATTTATTTAAGTATACTGATAGATCATTCAGATTGTTCATGCCTCCTTTTGAGATTTCAGCAGTTCTTGATACCACCTAAAAATTCAACTAAGATGCATGGAGATTGATTACATTATTTATATTATCATTTAACACAATTCCTCTGATGAACAAAATTAATACAAAGCATGGTACAGTTCTTTTGAAAATGACATACAAACCAAAGATTAAACAGAGATATACATATCTAAAACTTCAAATAGCATGGGATTGCTTTACATTAATTGAGAATTGTTACTGGAAATTTTTATCAGTATATTAATCATTTAAATGAAGATTTAGAATACATAGATAGTGTCTAATATTTTATTCATTTTAATTTTAAACTGTTCATCTATGCTTCGTCTGGAATGAATAAAATATTTCCTTCCAGAAATTTGTGCAAAAATAAGTAAGTGCATTTCGCTGTTGCATTAGCATATGTTATTTACTTCGAGTTCTTCCATACAATTAAAATTATTCAAACTAAATACGTCACCCTACAGAAGGCTTTATGATCATGAATTAAATTCTACATTAAAAAAACTATACCAGAAAAGTATCTACCCTCTGCTAAAACAGCAATGGAAATAAAGGAAACGATTCTCCCTTTAATTAATTGTAATTGAAAGATGTCAGCTCTTGATTAAAAACAGCAAAAGTAGTATTGCAAGGCTACTGCAGCAAGATGCACTTCCAGAATATTAAAACTTAATTTCAGATTGATTGTAGATTTTAGATTTTACCATATAATGTCTAATTTCTGTTTCTATATGCAAGTATTTTAATGAAGAATGCATCTAAATTGGGATAAAATAGATATAGATAACACAAAAATATAGTATGATCTCTTACATTAGTTTCATAATATTCATGCTATTGTTAAATAAAAAGTTATAAATCATATATATACATGTACTGTCATAAATAATGCCTTAAAATGTTTTGCTTTCAATTAATATTTGCAGAAAGTCCAGTTTCGCAGAAAATTTTTATTGCTACATTAAAGTATATTTCATATATGTTTAAATGGAACTGTCGTAAAATAATTAAGGCAGGTTTCCCCTTTGAATCTCTCTCTCTCTCTGTTTTGAATTCCTGATTTATATATACATATGTGCATCAGCTCCAGAGGCAGCTGAATATTTATGCCACTGTTCTAAACATTGCACTGGCAAACCTAACAGCTTCAACAAGCACTAATGAATTGCATGCAAAAAAATAATTAGCATAATGACAAAACAAATACAGATAAAATTGAAATCTCTAACACTTGCAACTTTTCTAGTGATATAAAATTTCTAAATATTGATGCACAAATTGCACAGCAGATTTTTTTACTAATTAATTAGCTATTAAAAGTAGCAGTTAAAATATACATAAGTGCTGGTATAGACCATTAGTAATTATACCGATTTCTATTAAAATTTTTGAAAATAAAATTCAATTGCATGGTTTATTAATTTAAATATAAGTCATATGAAAAACATTTAAAGACTAGCAGTGCAAATAAAGATATAAAAGCTTCCCTTTATGTTATTCAATTCGAGTGTTCTGAAGCAAAGCTAAAAGCCACAAGCAGCAAACTCGTAAGTAAATTAATCCATTTAGAATCCTTCTAAATTATACACTGCTTGTTGCATGTGCTAAAGTGGCAAAAATATCAGCATGCATATTACAGAATAATGATTCAATCATAATTAATCTCATATTTGAAAAGTTTGCTTCTTTTCACTTTTAAATATAAGTCTATAAAATAGAAAGTTTATAATGCATATTTCTTCCTGTAATATTAAGTAGTTTTCCATTAAAAATGTATCATAGTAACCCATTAACTGGAAAAAAATCAGCAAACTGCAATCTTTTTCTTTTTTCTGCAATCTGAATTTTGAATTAAAAATATCTGGGTGAAATTTCTCATCAATGTAAACTAGTCCTTATGGCAAAATATCCCCTAAAATAATTTTGCAATATATTATTAGAGTTAAAAAAGTGAATATTTAATAATATGACTGATTGTTTCTGAAAACAACGAGCTGTTGGAATTCTGAAAAATATGGTTTCTTCAAATAAATTGGATACTGTAATTTGCATAGTAAAAATTAAGATGATTTTGACAATAACATCCCAAAGTTTTTGTCGGCATAAAAATAGAATCAAACACTCTACAGAAGAGGGGGAAATATTATGGCAGTTGATGGGTTAATATATATATCATATAACTGATGCATTTCTCTTCAGAAATTAAATTCTAGTATACTTCTAATATTTCCTTGTTGTTCTATAAATGCTTCTTTTACAGATGTAGTAATATATTTTCAGAAATATCTTATTGAAAATTATTTAATCAATAAGGAAATTAATATTAGTTAATAAATTTCCTATAGTACCTATGAAATATCTCATATATCTAAGTATAGCTAGAAATGTAGATTAGTTACATTTTCCCCTTATTCCAGAAATTAACAGAATTAGCTAAATTTCAGTGTAACAAAGCATTTGGGAAAGAGATTTCAATAAAATTTACTTTAAGATTTTCCACTTTTTTTTAAATATTAAAACACACTGAAAGTAGAATTAAGTCATTTATAAATTATGAAGATATCAGTATACTAAATATACTCTATTTAACAGAAGAGAAAAATCTGGAAATTAAAAATTAGAAAAATATTAAACAAACTAATGACTAAGATATATAATACACAAAAGGCAAGCATAATTAAATGCTAAATTAGATTTGAACTGCCATAATATAAATTAAATTGATTAACTTTAATGTAATTAAAAATCATTTTTGATACTTTACTAATTTTTTCACAATACTGTAACATAAAAAATTAAACTTAATCCATTCAGAATAAGAAAAGCCATGCTGATTTTTGTGATGAATAACTTTCAGAAAGAAATAAAATAATTTAACAGAAGAAATAATATTTAGAAAGAATTTATAATTCATAACAAATATGTAATTTAAGAAAGGATTTAATATTATAGTTTTAATTTGTGTTTCACTGGATATTAGAAACCATAAAATTCTACATAAACATATTCCGAACATTTTTGTTCTTTATTTTTAAAATTTTTATTTATTTTTGTTATGAATTGAGCTACATATTATAAATATTAAAAGCATGTTCTTAAATATCTTAAACAAAATCATGAAAAATTTGTAAATAATATCAATTGAAAAGAAACAAAAATAATAAACCACTTTCTAACATAAGCTCTCATTTTATGTAGTTAGACATATAGTAAGCGCTTTATACTACATTTAAGTGAATGAGAAAAAAAAAAGTTGTGAAAGGTAGAAAAATGCTCCCCTGATAACTTTAGTTTCTTTATTGGAATTTCCTTCAAACTTATTCTGATTTAAAATTGGATATTGCAATCCAAAATGAAGATTAAAGTTCTAGCTAGAGTAATTTTTCAATAAGCAAATAGTAAATATTTTCCTTCAAGTGCTTATCGATACTTTTCACTTTATGCTCCTCAAGCTAAAATTTCTATATAATGCAAATGGATGAGTCCAAGAAATAAATTAATGATGTGCGAGAAACTTGTTATAAATTTTAATGAACAAATAAATAATTTAAAGGACCTTCAACAATTGAGCATTTATAATACTTAAAAACACGCCTCTAGCACAGGAAATAGCTTTTCTCTTGACTAACATTTTAAATTTATGATTTTAATATTTCAATTTAATAAGTTTAAAATTGAATAATTTATGTACCTACAAAAAATTAAGAGAATATGTTTAAAATTTTGTGATAATTTATAAAATATTTAGTTTTCAATCTATGAAACTAATTTTTGTTACAACATCTTTTGTTTAAACACACTACTGGCATTTTGTCACAAATTACATATATCCATATGCAGAAAGTCATTTTACTTCACTTGTTTTATTGTTGGCCTTTTGCTTGTTACACTGATATTTTAAAGTATTATGAAATAAAGTATTTAAGATAAATGATAGGGGTCAAAAATAAAAAATGAGTCTTGTTCCTAAACAAGAAAAATTGCCAGAGGAATTTTAGCACAAGAAATTGTAGAATGATGGTTTAGACAAGATTATCTGCTGAATTCATATCTCAAGGCAAGCATTAGTAAAACTTTTCTTATTTTTATATATTGAAATCTAAAAACATAGGCTTGAATATGTAGCATTATTGATGTTTCTGTGGTTAGTAATTTATCTGTGATGATAAATTTATTTAGAGATTCCTCTGACATTTGAAAATAAATTCTATAAATAATGACTTTGTTTGTTTTCATTCCCGGTACAAATATATTACACTAAGTACATTGTAAAGAATGCTGAGAAATAAGTACATTGAAACACAGCTTTGTGAATTTAGCAAGTTTTTAAAACATAATTTTTGAATATGCAGTGCATTTTATGGGTTAAATTTAATATACCTAAGACACTTTATAACAGTATTAGTTTAATACAGATATTATTTCTGACATGCTTTTTTATTAATTCAGGACAACTGAATTTTCTGACAATATTTATGATATTTTATTTGACATTATTTAAATTTAATACAGCTATCACATTTTTTGAATACATACAGCATTTTAGAGGTTAAATTTAGCCCAGCAAAAGATTTTACTTCATTTAAATATAACTGTGTTCATTTGAGGAGGAAGAAAATTAAAATGACAACCAAGGCACTATAAATTTACAATAAAATGCCCAATTGTAGCCTATTATTATTAATTATGACTATTGTAGCCTATTATTAATACTTTGACCAACTGACTATTGTAGCCTATTACTAATACTTTGACCAATTGTAGCCTATTAATAATACTTTGAAATAATATCTGAAGTCATACATGAACAGACAGACTTCCAATCGTTTTCAGCCAACTTCCCAATGATTGTTACCAGTCCAACTTCTCCCTTTAATAAAGTATATATTTCTAAACAAGGAGTCAAATTCTAATACTTACTTGTAGATAACTGAGTGTCTATGTTTAGATGCTCAGTTAAAGAAAACACAAAACATTGAGTAGCTATGAGAAAAAAAATAGAGTAGAGTATATATGGGCTTGAGCAGAAATCTCAGGCATTTTTAAGTCACCTCTAGGCCTTCTTTCAATGAAACACTAGAATGAGAAATCCATACTTAGAACCTGCTTTCACAATCTGTTAACAGTAGAAAGATTCATCGAAATCAGTCACTGTGCCATATTTAAATGACCCTCTCAAGGAACCAGGATTTTATACTAATTACATAAGTGTATCCAATGATATAAACAGATGCAGCCTAGAAAAATTTTCACATTTATATAATTGCTCAACATTTGTTTATTGCCTATCCAGTCAAACTTGACGAGAATCACACTACTTTATGTGAGTTTACCGTGAATTTTTTAATTCCTTAAGTAGTGTAAACCAGTTATTAGATCATAAAAGTAAAACAAGGAACTTCAAGTTTTAAAAATGCTTCCTCTTTGAGATAGTTATCTTCAGTAATTTTATTATTAAAATTAAAGCATAATGAAACTACATAGAGATGGGAAAATGTGTATGATTAATACAATCTGAACATAATAATATGAAAAATTGGCATAAAATTTCTATTCAGATGTCAGTAGATGAGACACCACACCACCAGGACCTGCTAAGAATGATGCACTCATTAGATCTTCATCAATTTCTCGGGCAGCTTGGCGCCCTTCTGCAATTGCATTTACAACTAATGACTGACCCATGTGACAATCTGAGAAGGAAAATAAAAATTACAAGCATGTTAAAAAAATTTGTAAATTCCTGCCACAAAAAAACATGAAATTATAAATTCATAAGTGATCTTAACATAAAAAAAAATCTCTTTTTTATAGTGGAAACAACAAAATGGCAAGTAATTTAAGAATTAATCAAATTATAAATAAATACAAAATAAAACTGATACTTCAAATGTGTCACAAAGAAGAAATAAGTGCTATGACATTACTCAGAAAGTTAATCAAAATTTTGTGCATATTTTATTAAAATCTTATGAAAGGTTTATTATGCTAAGCATATTTGCATATTGTTATACTTAAACTTTTGCATAATTTCTCCCAGAATATATGGAAAAGTAAGAAATTACTTGATATTAAGGCTTAATTTAAATAATGGTATGCTTAGATATATAGCAATAAGTTAATACTTAACATAATATGAACAGTCTTAAACATATTTAAACAAATTATTTATATACATTAAGAGTGGATAAGAATTAGAATCCTTCTCTCAAAATTATATTATTTTACATTAAGTTTAAACTTCGAAAAAAGCATTATCAGAAAGAATGCATTTATATGAAATACAAACTAAAAATATAGATGTGAGGATTATTAGATCTTAGTACTTCTAGAATTAAATTTATGATTTCAAAGCTAATTTAAATTTTTGTAAGATTCCTAAATACTTATAGTTTTAAGAAACATTTATACTACACTAACAAATACTATATCAATCAGTAATACACAAAAAATAAAGACATAAATGTTTTTTTACCTCCTGCAGCATAGACTCGAGGAATGGAAGTACAGTATTGACCTTTGGGTGTTTCTATATTAGACCTCAAGTTTAATTTAACATTTATTTTGTTAACTAAGTCCTGTTCAGGACCAAGAAATCCTAAAGCGAGCAGGATTAGATCAGCCTGAAATAAAATTAGTGTATATATAATGACACATATATACATAAATGACAAATAATTCTGCATTAATCTAAATAAGCTTCTAGGAATTTACACATGAATTATTAAATAAAAATAAAGTGATTAAAACTTCGCCTTTGAATTATTTATACTTTAACTGCTTTAAATAAATGATCAAAACTTTCATTTGCTTTCAAATTTAAAATCTTACAGTTCGAATTTCTTGTTATAATGTTCCAAAGTTAGGTAGAAACTATTATTTCATTCACTGTAATTTAACATGTCACATTATTTATCCCTTCACAACTTTACTGTAAATTTATCATTTAATTTGTTTTTATTTAGAAAAACTAAATCAGAATTCAAAGTTTTGGGAAATGATAAAAAAAATTCAGATTTCTGTCTAATATTAAAATATCTTGCTTTGCTGATTTCATTTCTAGATCACTTAGAGAACATTACTGTACCTTAAAATTTATTACAAAATATATTATTTCATTTAAAGAGAATGATTTTTCATATTTTTCATCTCCTATCTTCACTTTTCTGCTATGCAGAACTGCACTGGATTCAAATGCCTACTGTAGAGTTCATTCAACGTTAAGTTCTCACAGACAGTTATCTGATAATTAGCTTATTACATACATGGACAGATAAATGTATCTGTAACATATCAACATATCACTTAGTTATTTTGAAATTAAATCTCACTTTTTATTTTGAACTTAATTGCACAATCATTGCATCCATTATAATACTACTTCTAATAATAATAATAATTAAAAAAAAAAAAAAAGACAATAAAAATTATTTGAAAAAGTAATATTGAATATTAAAGGCTTATGTATAAATAAATACTGCCATTACTTTTTAAGTAGAATTTTATAAACTGTTATGTGATCAAAGGCAAAATAAATTTTCTTTATTGAAAACTTTTATTTGCTATATATATATTTGTTCCCTTTTTCTTCCAAAAACATTACATCACATGCATTTACATATCACATCATATATTATGGTGGCCTATTTGCATGCTTAACCTTTTCTCGAGGGCTGGGACATATATGTCCTGAGCAAAGTGTATGGCAACTGGGGGCTCTTGACAATTTTTAGTTGGTCTTACAATACCCTAGAGAATGCATTCTTTTGTGGGATTCTGCTAATGGGTAGGGGAAAATTGTCCATATTTTTAACCCACATGGCTTGTTTGTGAATTTGATATCTTGCGTAAAATATTTTGTCGAGACAAGATAATAAAAAGAATAATTTTTTACTTCTCGTGCATTTGCATTTTAAGGTCTTTCATTTTTTCTTTTTTTTTTTTTTTTTTTTTATAATTCTTTCAGTTGATATTTATCATTTTTTTCGAGTTTGGTGTTAAGTAATGGCTAAATGTAGAGGAAATTCATTGTTTGTTTCATTCTTATCATAACTGTTTTTTTTTTCAATTTATTCCAGTTTTTAATGTGCATTTAAAGGCAGTGTAATGAATATAAACATTTTAGTTCATGAAATTTAATTTTAATGTTATTTCTAAATGATGTACATTCCACAATTACTTTTTACTTGACTAAAATTTTGGTTTGTTATGTTCTAAATTATAACTAGTAGCGATAAAATTTCTTAAACACTGATAATTCAACCCGGATTCAAATTTCGATGAACGGATTGACTGCATGAACCTTTCGTATTCCTTCATGTCTGTTCTCGTATATGAGCCAATTTCCTTCGAAGGTAGTCCACAAAAGCCCCCTTAGGCAAATAATCTTTTCTTTAATATGATGAAAAAAATAAAATGATATTCGAAATAAGAAAGCTAAACTTATCAGCATCTCATAATTACGTTTACAAACCCTTCCTTTTATGAATAATTTTCATGACAAAATGAATTTTGACTGTGTGATACGAATTTTTATTAAAGCAATTAGTGAAAAACATTTTATAATTTTAAATTTAAAAAAGGTTCAAAACTTATTAATTTATTCATCGTTATATGTTTGTGTCTATAATATGATATCTGCATCAATTCATTCAGAAAGTAGATGCGTTAGTTTACTTTAATTAAACATGGGAAAGCACACAAAGGCTCCTTACTAAGGGAAAGGATACCTTTGTGGAAAACTTTTAAGGGAAACTGTCTCATATTCACATTTCATATGGGGCAAACAATGAAAACCAACCATGTAGCCAGCCCGATCATCTAGTCTCGAACCCAAGTCGAACTACCAGTATTCAGCAATCTTGACCACTCAGTAACAGTTAGTGCTCAGAAAGTAATTAATTTTTACATGAGAATTGTGTTTTGGAGGAAATCAAATGATACATTAGGATACTAAGGACATATTACAGAAATTGAGATGTGTGCCATTTTTTAGTTTCCTGAATTTAATCCTCAGTATGATTCTTTATTAATATTCATCAACTCGGTACAAATCTTCATTCTGAGTTTCATTACTCCCAAAGAAAGCGACAATAAAAAGCTTGAGATCTGAAAATTTCGCATAACAATCTGATACCTCAAAGGCAATTTTAGCATTCTGAAAATATAGATCATGAAAACTGAAGAAATATTTCGACATTCGACAAAGATTTTTATTTTTTGAAATTTTAATGGGTTTCTGACTATGCAATTTTGCGTTTAAAGAAAAAATGCAGCAGCAATATAAATCAACGAACAAGTATTTCCCTTCTAAGGTAAAAGTAATATATAATATCTCTAAGTGACAAACCTAAATTTTTGTTATTGAATACATTAAACTCAACAAGGATTTTATTTTCTAAACCTACAGCTTTGCTTCTGCATTTCATTCCTGAATCAAAAACTATGAAGCCGTTAAAAAAAATTAAAGATTTTATATCCCTGATATTTATATCAAGATCAAGCCTGGGTGTGCTATTTGCAATTGTCACATGGAAAGAAAATTAATTTAAAAAAAAATTCTTACCTCGTGCATCGGTAAATTTTTGTTAGTGCACATGTTGTTCAATAATGATTCAATGCAGCACAAATGCAGTGACTAATTTCTGTTTCTCCAGAAATTAATTTTACCAGAGGTATAAAATCAATAACACTCATTTGGGAATTCGGAAATGCTTTTTAAATGACACTTGTAATAAATAAACTCTATTTAATTTTCTCTTCAATATGAGAATAATAATAATACTTAAAATGAAAATGTATATATTGTTTGAAGAAAATGTTTGAATATTTTAAATCATTGAATTCTCTACACTGTGACAAGGGAATATAGGTAACTCAGATTGCCTTGCTTATTTTTCAGTATACAATCTATGTGCAAATTAAAAAAAAATTATTTTAAATATAAAATGAAACATTTTTTGGAACAGGATTTTCTAGTTGTAGCATACATTTTGCCTGAAAATAAAACAATAAATTGCATTTCGTGGGAAAACGGCATTCATCTACCTGCAGTGTGAAAGCGATCAGAACGTCTCTCATTCTAACACCTAGAGCTTTTGAATTGGATTGAAAGGAAATACTGACCATTTCCCTGCCTGCCAACAAAAGAGCACTAACCACCTCATTGTTAAGACTCGATCTGAAAATTTTTTCCTCCTTTCCATAAGCGCTGAGCGAAGAGTCCCCAGTGAAAGAACACAACTATTTTTCGAGCCCACATGAAAAAGTTAATTAATCGATTCTTTACTGAGCCATTTGAATGGACAGGAATATATTTTTTTAAATGTGACATTATATCCTATTTTTAAAGCTTATAAAATAAATCAATAAATTTATAAAGTCGCAAAAATTCTAAACAGTTGAAGTAATTATTTTATTTAAACCTTAATAATTTTGTCACATGTTGTTAACTCTTGGGCTTCCCAACGGCCAGCAGCGTTCTTTCTCCAATGAATCTTGCTAACACGAATGCCACACACATTTCCTTTTCCGTCATCCAAAAACTCCTATGGAAGAAGAATTAATAAACTATGAACGTAGTGTCAAATTACTTCTTAACAACTTTAAACAATTAACTTTAAACAGTTATTTCTTTATGCTAAAATAAAAAGATTTATATTTTCAATTCATAAATTCTACATTTAAGTTATATTTCATTATAGGTATTTCTTTAACTGAAACTGCTTCTTACAGAAAATTCTCTCTTATTCTACTGAATCAAACTTCAGATATTTAAAAGCACACTTGATCATTAAGAATAGTGAATCCCATGCACCAAGAAATGTAAAATCATAATTTCACAAAATACTAAAAATAAACGCTTTACAATAAATGTAGGGTTATATGATCAAAAGCACGAGATAAGTATAAAGTAAATTTATTATGAAATTACTAATATGAATGAAAGATAACAAAAGATGGGATGATAACATGATAAATTGACATAACTAAAGGTAACGATAACCCCACGACTAAGAATAGTCCATGAATTGTTCATGTAATAATCAGTTCAGTTTGGCTTAATGTCGTCGAATCT
This sequence comes from Stegodyphus mimosarum, assembly GCA_000611955.2. Taxonomy (NCBI): domain Eukaryota; kingdom Metazoa; phylum Arthropoda; class Arachnida; order Araneae; family Eresidae; genus Stegodyphus; species Stegodyphus mimosarum. Next base: position 294,998 of record KK118555.1, read on the forward strand.
TGAAAACAAGATTAGGATTCACAAATGCTGGTGGGTTCTATAACACCACTGGGACATCATCCCTCCTCAAACTTCCTCGAAGGCAAATCAACGTCAGCATCATCAGCTTACAGAGAACAAACACGTTTGCTCTCGTCCACATCTGGAACTCGTCTGAATTGTTTTGTGCTGCGCTGGGCTGACGGCAGATGACGTCACCTAGCTGGCAGTTATGATTTCCCACATAAATGAAAATAAATTAATTGGAAAAAAAGCTTTCAGCAAGATTTCAAAATATATCCAGCATAATTTTAGTAACTTTTCTTTAATTTCACTTTTGCTTAAGGACTTTATTCTATTAAATAAATATATTTCAAAAAGAGAGAGAAAGAATAATTTTATTATGTGACACTCAAACTTTTTAATTTGTGATTTTTTTAAATTTATTAATATTAAATTTATGGAATCACCTTAAAGAAGTTCAGTTAAAAAGAAGCAATGTTTCCAAACAGCATATTGTATATAACAGCAAAGCAATAGCTTCTGATTTTGTTAAGGACCAAATGTTATAATTGTTTCTTGGAAAGAATAAACATACAGAAATGACAATACTTCATTTCATTAATTATGGTAATAAGGCAACTAATTAAAGCCTACAATCGTTTTGCCTGAAAAGAGGCCAAAAAACTTTATGATGAATTTCTTTTCACATGCATACCAAATTAAAAATAGCTAAACAGGAGAGTTTTTCAGAAAGGACTTTTTAAGGGAAATCAACTCTTATGCACATTAAAAAATATTCAAATAATCATGCAGACAAACTTTTGCTTCACAAGGAAATGTATCAGAGTTTTGCAGGTCCACATGTTCAAACATCCACAGATGGACCATGTAAAAAGTTTGCTAAAACATACTGACATCTGATTGCACTGTTAATTAGCATTTCACATGGCACTGCTTCTGAATTAAAGAATTTTTTTAAATACTAATTAATCTAACTACTTTAAACTAATTCATGATCCATTAAGAAAACTGGGACCAAAATTTTAATGACATACCTTTGGCATAACGTTATAGCACCTAGGGTCTTTTCCAAACTTTGCTTTGACATCATTGTGTCCGTATTCTACTTTAAACGCTCGAGATAATTGAGGCCATACATTTACAGGCGGCCTACTATCAGGAGGTTTGGAAAGAAGTTCTAATGTAGTGATATTTTTAGCATTCTGAAAAATAAATAAATAACTGATAAAAACAATTATACTTCAAAAGTTAGTGCATATTTGTAGCTTTTTTACATTTAGTGGTAAGTACTATGACATTTTTGGTGTTAAAATCTATAAACTAGAGAAAATGATGATTATTTAGAACTTCATATTAGTGACCATGACAAAACTATTTGCATTATTAACCTTCAGATATATCTCATAATAAGACATTAAAGATAATACTTTGAAATGAGAAAGTATGCAAATTCATAACAACAAATATATGTCAGATTACAGAAGTATGCATCTTGCAAAATAATTTTGCCATTAATACTTTTTTATAGCAACAAAAGAATATATAGAATATATTTCTTATATAAATTCTTTGAATTTAATGTTTGTATTATAATTTCCAGTCAAACCCAGTTCCATATTTTCACTAAGGGACTTCCAAATAAGAAGCAGCTCATATTTATGTTAGATGTGAGGCAAAGAAAGAAAATGCCCATGCAGTCAGCCCTTTCACCAGGAGTTAAAACCAGGTCAAACTACCAACGTCCATTTACCTGATTCATTTATCAATTAATGGTCAATAAACACTAAGGAATTAATATATTTATCTTAAGAGGAACACAACAGTATAGAAATAAGTTACTACCGTTAAAGAGGTTTTATGTCAGTTCACAATAGTTAAAAACATTAATTTTAGAATTTTCTTTCAAAGCTTTAAAAAATTAATAAATTAATGCAGAGCACAGACTTTAAACACATTACGCTTGATTTTGCGCTCATGCAAAATTTTCTTCATGCACCTTAAGCAGCAAATTCCCTCCCTTCAACTGCAGATACTTCCTATCATTATACTGACAAGCAGCTGTATGGTTTTCACTGAGGTAAGCAGATGAAAAGTTTATTATGGCTAAGTATCTGGAGACTATCTGTCAGAGAAAAAATGATTTAGTAGAATTTTTTTAAGTTTTTCTTTTTAATTTAAGGGTTTTATTTCACTTTATTATTATTATTTCATGTTTTCATTAACAATATTTACAAATTGATAATTAAAATATATAAACTTATTAAAATTTTCATTTCAGTTATACGAAATTCAATTTTACATAAAACTTAATGTACTAAATCAGGGGTCTCCAAACTACGGCCCGCGGAGAGCTAGCATACTTGAAAACTCCTTTTAGAGAACATATTTTTTATAGCAAATTAAATTTAGTTTACTGAAGTATTCTAATTTTATGTTGAATAATTATTAATATGGCATCTACATTGATATGGTCATGAGCTAACTACTCATAACATTGTTGTAAGCTTATTGTTATTGTTTTTGTGATAAGTTGGATAAAGAAACACAGAATTGTAATGAGTAAAGACTTGTATAATATGCAGAAAATTTAACTTCAGTATATAATAACTAACAAATTATTGAAATGAATCCAACTAACATTTTATAAATTTTAAATAAAAACATAACTTATAACAAGCATAATGACATATGAAATACTAATAAGATTTATGTAATTGAGATTTTCCTCTGACAATAGTTTGTAGTTGTGGACTAATTTTACTTGTACCAATTATTAAAAGAGATTTAAGATGCTCATCAGTTAATTTAGATTTGTAAACATTTTTTGTGTACTTCATTTTGGAGAAGATCTTCTCACACAAATAAGTAGTACCAAAAACAGAAAACAGCCCACGAGCAAATTTATGCAAATTATCAAATTGTGTCAGTGGAAGACTCTTATAAAATTCCAACAAAGATGAGTTTGGATATTTGTTCTTAATTATATCACTGCACTGTAGATCAATCATTTCCATTTGAAGTTCCGGGGCTAGGGTTTCAATGTCAGTATCAAAAGGATTCTGAAAAATCTTAATTTGATTCGCAATGGCATCAAAGTCCGAGAAACGAGTATCAAAATTTATTTTCAAAGCACTCAAAGTTTCGATTGCAAAATCGATAGGAAACTCAGTCTCAGTGGTGTGGCTGAATATTTCACATGTTTTAAAATGTGAAAAACATTTACTTCGTAGTTGTGATTGAAACAGTATCAATTTCTTCCGGAATGATTTGATATTAGTGTATAAATCAGGAAGATGCTGGTTTTCTCCTTGCAATCTCAAATTCAGTTCGTTCACATGTTTTGTCAAATCAACATAGAATGCTAACTTCCACAGCCATGCGTTGTTTTGTAATTCAGTAAGAGGGCGATGCTTTTCATTCAAAAAAATTTCGATCACTGCTCGAAGTTCAAAAAAGCGCTGAAGGACTTTCCCACAACTAAGCCAACGTACGGCAGTATGATAAGGTAAGTCATTTTCTCCAATCTCTTCAATAAATTGTCGTAATTGTCGGTGATTCAGCCCAAAAGATCTGATAAAATTAACAGTTGATATGACTGGTTTCAGAACTTCAGACATATCCAAACATTTTCCGCACAAAGACTGTTGATGAATGATACAATGTAAGACTAATGGTTTTGAACCACCATCATTTTCTACAGCCTTTGACACATGACACAAGAGCGACCACTCCTTTATCTTTCCCACTTATGTTTTTGCCTCCATCAGTTGTAATACATTTCAAGTTTTTCCATCGAAGGTTCTTTTGATTAATGGCCATTTCAACTCCTTTAAAAATATCTGTACCAGTAGTTGTGCCATGAATACTATACATATCAAGAAGTTCTTCATGCACTTCATAGCTTTTATCTACTCCTCGAATATAAATCAACACCTGAGCAGTATGACACATCGGTTGACTCATCCAAGGCCAAAGAAAACCACTCAACATGTCCATTTTTGTCGAACAGTTGAGAGGATATATTTTCAGCGATGTTTTCTACCCTTCGAGCCACAGTGTTTGCTGACATACTGACAGTTTTTAATAAATTTACCTTTTCATGGCACATTTCTTCGGCTACTGCAATTATGCATTCTTTGATCATTTCTCCATCGATGAATGGTTTTCCACGTTTTGCAATTTCAAGAGCCACACAAAAGCTGGCACGAGTTGCAGCCTCTTGTTCAGTTTTGAGTTTTGTAAATGAAGATTGATGCGATTTCAATCCGCGCTTCATAGCTTCGAATTTTTATGTCCGCAAACTTCCTGTATATTTTGAGTAATTTTGAAAATGTTTTGTTTCATAATGACGTTTAATGTTATATTCTTTGAGAACAGCTATGCTTTCATTGCAAATCAAACATAGCGCCTTGTTACTGGACTCAATTACGAAATACTGAATGTTCCACTGATCTTTGAATTTTCTGCATTCACTATCAATTTTTCGCTTCTTTTCCATACTACTAAATCACACACAAAAGCAACAATTCAAAAAACACACAAAAACAACAATTCAAATCAAAATACTGTTACAAAGATGTCTTAAACTTAAACACGCACAAACACGTTTTAAGGAGGTACGCGCTATTTTATTTCACAACAGTGTCATAGGAACTGACTTGTGGTTGCGCCACTAGCCTTCTTATATATTCCAATTACTGCCATCTAGAAGTGAGTGGAAGACATCAGAACTTTCTCGAACCAACAAGATTATTCGGTACGTGCTATTAGCGCCATCTGTTAGCGATAGAAGGTACTACCTATTTCCGCTTGTGTCCACCAGATGCCGTGTCACGTTACTCCTCATGGCTCGTACTCTACGACTAATCTAGAAATTACAGATAATGACAGGAAAATTAATAATATGCAGTTTTGCCGTTTTGCAGACTTTAGTCCAATTTGCAGCCTTTTTTAAACGTTGCGTACTTTTTCGGACTTTTTTTTTCATCAGTGGACTATTTCACTTTTTACCACCGGCAACAATGATAATATGGTTTTGGCCCTCGGAATTTACTGGAGTAATCAGTATGGCCCTAAGGCTGGAAAGTTTGGAGACCCCTGTACTAAATCAATAAATAATTTTAGAAATCTCTTTTCTGCTATTTCTATGCAGAGAAATAAACATGAAAAAACAAAGAAAATGAATAACTTTATATACAGAGAGAGATAAAGGAATAAATTGAATTGGTATACATGAAACATTTGAAAACTTAAATATATACCATACAGCTTTGATAAAAAATCCAATAGTACCTCTCTCAAAGCAGTGGCAATGCAATCAACTCCTGTATCACCACCACCAATAACTACTATATTTTTGTTACAAGCCTTTCCAGCTGCACAACCATATTCTTCTTGATGCAATTGACTTTCTTCTAAATAATCCATAGCAAAATGTATACCTTTCAAATTGCGACCTGAATAATTAAAAAAAAATAATTACAAAATTAACTTTTAATAATTTTAATATATTTTTAAGCTTACATCTATTTACATTTTGAAATCTGCAAAAAGGGAAGAAAGAGGAGGATAAAATTCTAAACACAAAATAGTTTAATACAAAAAACAAAAAAAAAGCAAAATTAATAATAATTGGCAAAAGGCTAAAGAATTTTAATTATTAAAATGTTATAAACTTCTTTCTAATACCAGATGGATCATGATTTCCTTTTTTAATTATCAGACATGAAACATAATGAAGTAATTAATTATTCAGTCTCTACATTAATTATCACATTTCTAAGTCTGATTGCATCTTGAGTAGAAAAAATCACTTTCATAAGATAAAAATATGACTATACTTGAAAAATTATATCAGATAAAATTACTTAGTAAATGACAAGTACACCATCTACTTTTATGTTATTTATATTTACTCTGTACTTCTTAATATTTCTATTATATGACTTCTGTTTTAATATTTTCTGTCTTTGACATATAAACAACAGTTCAGGTATTATTATTCTTAAAAGTATAATTACAAGTAAACTGTGAGCTTGCTTATTTGCAAATTGTTTATGTTGAATATCTTAAGTTCCTGGCCTTTTAAACAACAATCAATAGCAAAAATATTTGTATCTTAAGTGTATTTTGGTTAATTTAAACATCTATGGATTAATTTGATGAGTCTGTTTTCTTTGTTTGTTTAAACATTTATAGAAAAGCATATTTAAGGTGGATGCTTTCATAGATGACTTTCTAAAGAAAACTGTTCATATTCACCCTACATATGCAGAAAATCTTAAAAGGGTTTATGCAGCCAGCTTGCCCATGATGATCTGCTCTGATATGAATGAAGATATGATCTTTACATTACTTGTCAAACTACTAGTTTTGTAAGTCATGTCTACTTTTTTTAACAAATGAAACTGTACAGGCTATGGGCAAAATTCAAACCAAGTTTGGCATTTATTCGAAACTGCTCTAGCCAACTGCCTAAATACAGGGTTATTCAAAAAGAAAGAGCAGATTGCAAACATGTATTTCTTCCAAACTACAAAAGATAGAAACATGATTCTAACGTTAATGGATAGAGAAAAGTGTACAATTTATTATTAGTACGGGTAAAAGTTCCAATCATGGCCGCATTGGCGCTGTTGTTTGTTCTGGTATTATTTGTCGGTTGGTAGTCTGTAGTGAAATGGCGGCGACACCACAGCAGAAGTCTTTTTGTGTTCTACAATTGGCAAAACTAGAGTCCATTGTTGCAGTTCAGCAAGCATTTCACCATCAATTTAATAAACAACCACCGCGTCAGAAGCAAATATACGAGTGGCATCGAAAATTCGTAGAAGATGGTTGCATCTGCAAAGAGAAAAGCACGGGACGTCCACGCACATTGAACGAGAATGTCGAGCATATTCGTACGCTTTATGAAAGGAGCCCAAAGAAAATGAATGCATGCCATAATTGTAAACTTTTCTCTATCCATTAACGTTAGAATCATGTTTCTATCTTTTGTAGTTTGGAAGAAATAAATGTTTGAAATCTGCTCTTTCTTTTTTAAAAACCCTGTATAATAGTGCTATTTCATAAACTGTAATGCTAATTTTCATAAACTTCAGATGCAGTGGATTCATGTTACATGCACATTTCTGATAAAATGCCCCCAAATTATTTGATCATGTGAATCAAGTCTTTTGTACCTCAGAATTGAACATGGGGTGTTGACAACAAGAGACTATGGATCCATCTTCCCAAACTCTTATCAGAATAGTGGTGACTCTATAATATGGTAGGGAACTTTCTCAGAGAAAACATAAACCCTAAAGTGTATCTGAAGAGGTCCTTAATGCTACATGTGACAAGAAAGGACATGCTGATCATACACACTCTTCCACAGCCTTCCGACATTCAGAAAACAATGGTTTTCTGCAAAGGGCCATTCACGCTGGGATTTATCTGAGCTAACGGAGACAACTGACATAGTCAACATGTCTCTAAAACCAGTTTTTACCCATAGCGCAGCGAGTTTGAAAAATCTGAACTGCATGTATAGCAGAACTAGTCGGCACATGGAACTGATTCCATTACCTCAGGTAAACCCCAGTGTGAATGGCCCTTAAGAGTGTGATGGTTCACTGTGCCATTATCAGAGTTCCACACTACTCAATGACCTCTCAAATTCTACAAATAGAACCCTTCGCTAAAATTATTTTAAGCAAAATTTCAGATTCATAAATATTGGATCAGCATCCATAACGAAATGGCATATAATGTTGAAACAGGTCATGGCTCACAAGTTTTATGAGAATCTACCAAATTAGACTGGAATGAGTTTTACCAAAATCTGGATAATCCATTGAAGGCCTTCTTAAGAGCGGAAATGCCTTCACAGATGACTTCTTATAGGAAGTTGCTTTGTAGTTTTACTACAAAAGACGCCCATTCAGCCAGCCTACTTGCCAGAATCTGAACCCATATCAAATTATTAGTGTTCAGCAGTTTTACTGCTTGGCCATTAGGTGGAATCCAACCTTTCAATATTAGTTGGTATTATCAGTGGCTCGGAATGTTCAAGGCTATCATTCATGCTAATAGAGATATAATATGTCTCTAACATCATAAACTTAAAAAGTGTCACCAATATTTCGTCATTCAGCAAAAAAGAATTCTTTACATAATAATACTCATATGTTCAGAAAGTTCATGTAACAACAAGCAATTCTATCTGAAATGAAAGAAATTATTACTTAATTACCTTTAAAATAACATTCATCAGAACAAATACACTTGTTCTAGCACTTTTGTCAGTTCTTGAAGCAGACAAAAAATATTGTTTCTTTAGATAGCTCTCGCAGACAGACTACCTCATCATTTTACATAATTTGAATTATATGAAAATATTCATCCCCTAGGAACCATGCTGATAAGAAAGCAAACAGTAGAATTAGATATAAAAAAATTTAGCAACTAAGACGGTTGTGGCATTACAGTACCTGTTTCTGATACAAAAAACCAAAATTTCTTTCTTCAAGTATCTTACTTCACAAAGAATGGTCAAAACATGATTTAATTCAATTTCATCCACCATAAACTAGACTGCTATAGTTGGTATTTCTTTAACAATAGAGTATGTTAACACTGTCTGATAGACAAATTCAACTACTGGAAGTTTGAAGCACAACATGATGTTTTGCAAACTTTCTGAACAAAGGAGTAGAGCATTTCACAAAAATTTCATTAATTTACTAATTAGAAATAACACATAAGAACAGATACCTGAAATGGAAGCAACTTTCATTTTCAATTGTTTATTACAATGCATGAGTGTAAAATCATTTTAGTGCAATTGCAATAATTATTCATATGTAATAACTAACTGTAATAAAAATCCTTTTCCCATTTCTACTTGGTTAAATAATATTTAACTAGCATTAGTTAATAATATAATTTAACTAGTATTATGGCTATTTTAAGTTAAATAATATTTGATTTTTAATAGCTGTAGTAGCAAATAATATTTAACTACTTTTAAACATTGGTTATTTGAAAATACACATTCTGAATTTACTGCATGAAGAAATATTTACCTACTAGTGGTAAATCTCGAGGCCGTGTAGAACCTACAGCAAGCAGTACAGCATTGTGTGAAAGTAGTTCTTCCACACTTACATCTTTACCAACCTCATGATTAGGAAGAAAAACAATACCTTCACTTTTCATCAACTCCAGTCGCCGTTCAATCACCTGATACAGAATAAAGAACACTTGGTAACTAAAATATTTCACAAGTTCAGATGGTAGGATAAAAAAGACAAGATTCTTTCATCAACATATCACATTATCTGAGGACAGAAATTAGATTACTAAAATGAAGGTTGAAATATTAAAAAAAATTCACAACATTCAGAAAATTTGTTATTTTAGTTAGTCTTTCAACTACCTCATAATCATTGCCAGACTGAAAACTAGGAAAGTTTGCTTGAAAGCTCTGATTGATCCATATTAATAGAAATAAACTAACAGGAAAAAACATAATCTACAATGATAACTGAAAGAACTAAGAAGCAGAAGTCATGGATCAACCATAAGTAATCATATAAATCAATAGCAGAATAGTTGATATTCTGCTTATTAAGAATTTCCCAGCATTTTAATCTAATGAAGATCATAAAGGCTAAAGGCAGTTAAAAAAAATTAACTATTATGAACTTCTTAAATACATTGACTCTAACCTACAGCACATCTTGTGAGCAGTCCATGAGCAAGTGATATTTTTACATCTTTAAAAATTTGCACATAAAGTATATATTTTTATTTACCAGTCTTTATTTAATTTAAAATTCAAAAATATAAAAATTGGAAGAATTTCTTGTAAATAACACGTATATTACAAGTTTTCATTTTATTACTCAAGTAGAAACATCACTAAATCTATTTTCGAAATGAATATTTTAAATCACAAATAAATCAAACAAAGGGGGAATCAGAATCCATAAGCCATATATGTTTATGATATCAGGGGATTTTGATTTTTGTATGAAAAAAAATTAAATACTAGACATAAACAAGAAATGTACACATAATCATCACTAAAAATACTTATAATTTATTTTTAAGTTACAGATACGAAGATTTTTAAGTAGCGTGCTTAGCAACCTTAAGTTCTGAATGGCAGAATCTTTCTATAACATAGTTTTTTGCTTGCCTGTTACTTTGTAAACAAGAACTGCTTTAAATGTTTTCATACCTGCTTGAACTGAGTCTAAATAAGGTTGTCTAGTTGAAATGCAGATAAATCTTGTTGAAATGCAGTCTGACGCTTTTTGATAATGTTAAAAAATAATAATAATTTTCAATAACTTATTTTAATAAGATATTGTTAAAGCTGGAAGCATCACAATAGCAATATTTTGTACTTAAGGCACCCATTCATATCTTTTAACCTTGCAATTTCTCCCCATGCCATATCAAAATATGATGATCTGTAACTTTTTTTTAAATTATCCACTAAAACTCAGTTTCTGTTCTATCCTATCAAGGTATTTTTATCAATAATGGATCGAAAAATATTCACCATGAAATGGTAAAATGAAACCAAAGTTTTTAAGATATTATCAACTTCAACATGTTCCAAAAATGAAACATTTGGAGCAATGCTTCTTAAACCTTTTTCATCCACGACCTCTTTTTATCATCAAGGCTTTTTTATGGCCCCAGCTTATTAAATACAGAATAAAGATAAAAGAATAAATAATTTTTTCTTCGATAAACAATATACATATTAAAAAAGTCTTATGATTTTTTTCAAGTATTAATTAAATTAATGAAAGAAAATCATGTTTTAATGAGACGGATATACTTGTTTTTTTGTTACATGATATTAAATATCAGACAATGTTAGTCAACACCTCTACAGTTCTTCTTGGGCTTAATATGATAGGTTAATAATGTCATTGATGTCAATCAAAAGTGGTTTTTGAATCCAAGATAACTAGTTAAAATAAAAATAATAACTATTTGCAAAACTGTTTTCTAGAGATTTTAAGTGAAACGTAATAATTTTTGCAATTCAACTTTTGATGATTTTTTTTTTCCTTCCAGTTATAAAATTATCGATTGTTGAAAACATTTCAAATGAATTTTTTTTTACCCTGTTCTTCCAAATATTGATCTTTTTTAATGAAACCTTAAACTTTATGATTCAAAGTAAATATATCGTTATTTTTTCATTGAAGACAAAAGTTGAGATTGTTTAATTTCTTAAAAATATCTGACAATCTGCACAGCTTTGAGAGCCAAAGTAACTCTGAAAAGGAGCAGCAAAATTAGACTTTTGTTTAGTTAAAAATATACAAATTTTGTTTTTTAACAGCAATAATCTTCTTAAACTTTTGTCACTGTCCTCTTGACATCCATCTTATATCTGTATGTCATTATAAACTTTTGTATATAGCGTGCATTATTTTCACAGATTTGAAAGTAAATGGCTGTTAAGGATATGACTTTTAATAACGTTTATAATTCTGACAGCATTCTAAGGGCATCGATCAGTTCTGGTGGTGGTTCTCCCCCCCCCCTCCCAAGGATCTCCCAATGGATAAAAGTATGAAAGTGTATAAAAGTTATACGATCATTATCAGCAGCTTTAAAAAATGATTTAAAACCGCTATGTTAGTCCACTTTTGCAGTATATGTGCATAATCTAATACAGCTTTTTCAATTTTAAAAAATTCATCTTCTCCTTTTATACATTCTTCCAAAGAACGACAAAATAACATTTCTCCATCAATGTTTTCCTAATAAATGTATCTAAAGTATACTAATAATTGAGCTATTTTTTAAAGTTTTTGTTCAAATGAATTCAGTTGTTTTGTTCCAATGAATTGTAAATTGTGGTCTTTCCGTACATCTATTAATAAGTTGTTCAAATTGGTCCTTATTAATTTCAGAAATTCTCTTGGCAACAGTATCATTTGATAAAAGAAAGCCAATTTTTTTTTTTTCATATTTACTTTTAAGTATTTCTGCCATTTAATAACATCAGGTAATACAAGATCTTCTCCAATCGCGAAGGGCTTTTTATTTTTAACAATCAGATTTGAAACTTTGTATAACATGAGTAAATACTTTTTTGCTAAAGTTATAAAGTTCTCAAAATATTGTTTTCGTTTATTTGATGATTTAACAGTTGCTTGATTTATTCCTTTGATTTATTGATGTATGAAGGATGCTTTGATTAAAAAAAATTCTTTTTAATTTTAATGGTTTTATACTCTACATAGACAATACATTGTTTCAGATTAAACAAACAGGTTGTTCATTAAAAATGAAAGTAAAGCCTGAAAGTAAAGCCAAATGGGAAAAATGTCTCATCATATTTAATTTTCACATTTTAGGCACCTCATTCTAATCATTAGATCCAGCTTGAAGAGGCTTTGTAGTACAGTCAAATACCAAAAATCTGCTGACCTGAAATCCTCCAACTACTGAAATCCACACTGCCTCTCAAAATATAAACATTGAATTTATAAGTTCCAGAAACCGCAGAATGGAGAATGAAATACTGAAGAAGAAATATTTATCCAATAATGATGTCATAATTACCGAATAATAATGATTCTGTGTTAGTGGCAGAAAAAAAGATCTTAGCCCAGAAAAGGTTTTTAGTATGGATGATGTGTTCAGATGAGCCAACATTTGCATATCAGATAACTGATGATGAAATCATTGGCTCTGTTTTGAAGTCGCCACAGCAAGAAAACGATTCCGACACTGACAAAGATAATGAATTTGATAGGAGTGAGAAAATATCTTTTAATGAGAGTTTGGAACATGGTCAAAAATACCTAAATTATTTAGAACAACAGAACTGTGTCACAGAGCGAGAGATTATGACCCTGTAGAATTTACAAAAAAAAACTTACTCTGGAGCATTATGTACTGTATGTTCGTGGCATATTTTGATTACACTGAAACTGCAGCAAGGGGGCACACAAAATATGTAATGAGATGAAAGTTCTCCCGGGAGGTTGGTGGTAGGGTAAGAGAAGTGCAAGACCTTCGAATCCCCCCCCAGGGATATTCTACTTAAAAATGGAGGAAAACTCCATTTTTAGGTAACATATACCTACAGGAATGTACAGGTGCTGGCCTTGCTTTAATCTGCACCTATTGAAATTACAAAATGATACCATTATTATAGTGTGCTTAGTGGTATTTTTCAGTATGTAAATATTCATCTCCACTTAGTCAGTATTACAATTTCATAATGGCACTGTGCAGAAAATGTAATATATTAAATACAATGATGGGTAATATAAAAATATTATCCTAATATAAATATAAGGATGGAATTGAGACTAATGTTTCTTTAAATTCACATATCTGAATGAAATTCTTGTGACCCCCAACATTTTGCCTTGAGACTCCTTTAGGGTTGCGACCCACAGTTCAAGAAATGCTAATTTAAAAAAAAGATATCTATTATATATGAGCATGCAGTTACAATAAAAACCTATACTCAATTAAAAAAATATTTTCACTTCATTTCCATACAACTGAGGATTTAAAAATATATACTTGTTCAATTACCAATCACTAAATTTTCCTTTTCTCTTTGTTTATTATACTTTTGAAATGGAACATACATCAGACTGACACATGCACCTTCTTCAGAAACTACAGATGATTTAACGAATCTAAAAAGCAAATTTCTAAAATTTCCAACATGTTCTTTTCTCAGTTTGAAGGTAAACATTCTTATCACTACAGGATACTTGAGTGGAAAGACCAATGGCTGTACTTGGGACCAATGGCAGATCAATAATTGGCTGTTCTTCAAATTCACAATCATTTTGCCAATCATCATATGAATAAGTTGATTCTGTTTTGCATACCATTAATCATGATCCCAACTTTCTTTTTTTCTGTGTCTTCTACAGCTAGCAGTTTCTATGGAAATTCCATAGAAATTATGAGAAATCTGTAGTAGTTGAATTAAATGTGAATGTGAACAATTTTCCATTCCAATTTTTCAATGTTATTAATGAAAATGGGCAAAACATAGCTGTGATTTTTCATGCTGTCCTTTAAGAAATCATCAAAAATCACAATTATATAATAAAAAATGTTTGAAAATCCAAAAACTCATTAATGTATATAAAAAAAGTTTGTGTTCTGTAATAAAAAAATAAAATGTTTGATAATGCATGTAAGTTAATGATTTCAAAAATGGATTTTTTTAAATTGTTTTTCATGTATGAATTGTGAAAATATCACTTTGAAGCAATGAACATTTTAAACTGACTGCAATATAGTATAATACAGAAGGATACGGATAAAGAACTACTGGAATATTGATGGCCAGAATTATGAGAATAAAAACCAGGTGGCTTCACAGAAGTCATCCTGGATTCAGATTTTACAAACAATACCAAAATTATGTAACTCAGAGATATACAAAGGAAGATGGTAAATTTTTTAGCATTTACTTGGAAGAGAAGAATAGTTACATAAACTTAGTCTAGATTTATTTTCAGCAATGTTCGGTTATCAATTTATATGTACACAAAAAACAGCAGTGGATATCAAATCAATTACAACACATCTAAATAGATACTACATTACTACACATTTTACTAGATACTACACATTTTTGTTGATTCTAGAAAAGCTCTCAAAACATACACTGGTGTGCAAAAATTTAGGACAAAATCGAAAAATTAGCATATCAGCTGAACGAAGAGGCAGAGCGGACAGAAAGACCAATCATGAGATTAAGTAAGGTGATGTACGGTAGCACATGCGTAGATATGCAGGCAGACGTAATGGGGGAGTGTCTGAGTAGTATAAAGCATGTTGTCGGTGTAAGATCAGTATTTCTGGCAAAGAGATTGCACGCCGTATAGCAGTTAAAATCCCACCGAGTTGCTGCCTCAGCGAGAAATGGCGAATAATCAATCTGTTAGACGACATCTGGATGCCTTTACCCGAGGTCGAATCATTGGGAAGTTGGAGGAAAGCCGCAGTGTGACAAGTGTGGCTGCAGAGTTCAGAATTTCTCACAGCATCGTTTCACGACTTTGGAGACAATTTCAAACTACAGGAACAGCTATCCGGGGGTTTAGTAGGTGTCGTCCATGAGGAACCACACCCGCAGATGACCGGTATATTGCCTTACAGGCCAGAAGAAACAGGCGGCAGACAGCGGGAGAAATCGCTAGACACACGACACAGGCGACCGATATCGCGTTTTACCGTGGCCAGAAGACTGCACGGTGGTGGTCTGTTTGCACGACGCCCTGTACGGTGTGTACCTATAACGCCTGCCCATCGGAGAATGCATTCTCTGTGGTGCCGGGAACACCGGAATTGGAGAGACAATGAATGGGGACGAGTACTCTTTACAGATGAGAGCAGATTTAGTCTGAGTTGCGATTCTAGACACATACACATCTGGACAGAGCGGGGAACACGCAATAACCCCTTCAACATCATCAAAAGGGACTGTTTTGGAGGTTGCGGAGTTTTCGTTCAAGCAGACATAATGCTTGGTAGCCGGACCGACCTTCATATCTCCCAAGGAGGTTCGTCACCTGGGACTGCTATTGTAACGAGGTTCTTCTTCCTTACATGTCTCTTTTCACAAGGGCTATGTGTACTCAGTTTCTCTTCATGGACAACAACGCTCCACCTCATCACACAGTTACTGTCGAAGAGCTGTTGGAGAGTGAAGATATTGAACACATGGATTGGTCGGCAAGGTCTCTGGATCTAAATCCTGTCAAGCACGTACGGAACTTACTAGGAAGACCCGTGGCAGCACGTAACTTATCGCCAGTAACGATTCCGAAATTGTGATTGGTGCTACAAGAAGAACGAGCAGCAGTGTCTCAATAGCTCATTAACAACCACATATCCAGCATGCACAAATGATGTGAAACCTGCCTAGCAGTCAGGGGAGATCATATCCCCTATTAAAGACCGGATGTTTCTTGCTGGACACCCATCACAGGGATGTTTCGGCCTTCAGTCGCATTGCGCTCCATGCTACTTTTTCAATAAAGCTTCTTTTTATCCCTCTGATTTCTCTTTTAGTAAGTGTTGCTTACATTACTCATGTCCTTATGTACTGGGGATCTTACGGTATTAAATGTGTTGATTTGGAAAGCTTTTGTACAAAGTTATATTGAAAAAACCATCTCGTCCTTAATTTTTGCACACCAGTGTATATAATGCATACGAGAATATAAGACACATACAAGATAATGCAACAAGAGATTATTTATGTATTCTCCTTTTGAAATCTATTGTATTACCTCCATGTCCCCGAGGAAAGAATTTACGCATGCTAAATATTCTTTGAATCATAAAAGCTTAAAAGGCAGATAACTACAAGTAACACAGGACAAGAGATGCAGAATCAGATTTTACCTCCACTGACAATTAACAAAAATAAAAAAAAAATTTTCAAGTTAAAAGTGCTTTTGTTGCTTGAGCTGAAAGTTAAAAGTAATTTTGCATATAAATAAAAAATATAGATGCAAATCTTTGTTTTTCTTTCTTGAGATGCAACAATGATGAAAAGGATAATTGCATATAAAATCCTACAACTAAGTAACTTGAATAATTTCATAACTTGTAATAGAAAACATTTAGGTATAAAAAATGGTTCTACGTGAAATACAATTCGTCCAATAAAAAACAACAAAAGGAAGAAACTCAAGAGGGGGTAAATTATGCAAAGTATACAATACCTGAAATGGAGTTTAAAATGGAGGCTATGGCATATTCAGAAGCATATATGAATAGACATAAATATTTCTGCATTCTGTTATTTCAAAAAAATTAATAATTTCAATAGTAACTCTTTTAAACTGACACAATATGTTTTTATTTATGCACATATTTTATCAAAATCAAAAGTTTCAAAATAATATGCTGAAAAAAGATAGGAGGATACACAAGGAAGAGAAATATGAAAGTACAGTATTTTTCAACAAAAAGAAACAATTCAAAGCTTACATCTCTGCTAAGCTTCATGCTAGGAATCCCATATCTCAAGAGACCTCCAATCTTGCGACTTTTTTCATACACTTTAACAAAATGTCCAGCCTGTAATGCAAGCACTATTTTAAATGATGCATACAATAAAATGTTAAAATTTTTACATTACAGAGGTGGGAAAATATTTTTTAAATTATGTTGTGTATGAAAAAAGAAATAAAAAAAAATACAGGAAAAAATCTGAAAGATTTCAGATTTTAAATTATGTCCAAAGGCGCGTTTTTTTAACGTTTCATGTGCTACCTTTTTTTCTTAAATATCATGTACTACGTACTCAAACCATAAAATTCAGTTCAAAATCAATATCGCAAAATCATTTTAAAATGAACATATCTTTAGAATTTCTGTAAGTCTCGTGCGCTGGAGATAAAAATGTTTTTTTTTTTTTCCGTACAGTGCTGCCATTGCTCGCTTTGAAATCATTTAGTTTGTTAATCAGAAATTCGTTGAAATGTTACAAAACATAAAATCGATAATAAAGCAAATTTCAAATTCAAAATTAGGGCTTCCAGATGCCCATATTCGCAGTAGGATTACGTCATTCAAAATTCGATGGCTCTAGGTTTTATCACAATGCGAGAAACATGCATACATTTATGCAGATTTTTCATTTTTTAAAATTTAATGCAGAGCGATAACATTTAGTGGCAACAACTTGAAAAGTGAAACGGGCATTCAGAGTGAATCGACGCAAAATCGCAAAATGAAAGTAATAGTCCTTCGGGACTAAATCCCTTTGGACTAATATTTCCTGAAGAAATGTTGAAAATTTATCAGAGATTATTTCTAAATTTCTGTAAATAAAATTTATTAGTTATCATGAAAAATTTATTAATTGTCTTTTTTGACAAATAATATATGAGTAGTCCTTGAGTGATAGAAATCTCATGAATTGTTAATATTCTTGGAGATTTCCACATCTCTGTGGCTCATACCATAACCAATCTAATTCCATATTTCACTTTGAACATTCGGAAGAACACAGCACATACCTTCAAACATTCCATAAAATGAGAGTGACAGCGAAGATAGACTCATCACAGAATTATACATATTTTGCATTGCACTTTGTGCAAGTTTTATGCTCTTGACGCTCCTGATATAAACATTTAGATATGTGCTGATTGTCAAAGGCTTTGCTAGATCTGCTCACCATGAATATTAAACCTAAAAAACTACAGGCAAGTAGTTCCTCTAGGAATGAGTGAGACTATGAATTCTATGTCTTTCATTTACCTCTAATGATTTTCAATGCTTGATGTCAATACCTCTAAAATTTCACACTCTGCTGCTGCTAATAAAATTCAAAACAGTTCCCGATTCCCAGCTGCATTTCCCAGCTAACTTGAAATTTATTATGTTATATTCATTTCATTATCCAACCAACTGATAAATGTTTCTAGCCGATATCAAAATTTTAACACGATCGGAAAAAGTTCCTTCAATACTGCACCTTTCAAAGTCTTTATTCACAGTCACAACAATCTTATAAAACCTACTTATTAATCTTGGATATTTGAAATTTGCAATTCATAAAATCACGCTATTCTAATTACTCTGCTAGAGAATGGAGCAAATCTATATAATTTACACATAACTTTATATATTTTATACCTCAAATACTGTGGGTGTACAAGAAAAAGAGCTATCGAATATGAATAACATGTTTTTAAAAAAATGTAAAGTGTTTTTTTTAAAGCACTTTTAATGAATTCATCTTTTAATGAAAAAAAAATTACACCCATAAAAAGATTACTTGGATTATATTTTCCAAATTTTATTTTTCTTTTAAATTATGAAAAACTGTTATGCTGGTTAATTGATATTGAACCGCAATAATTATATATCTTGATGCATGCTTTACTTAAAAAATGAAAATCACTAAATAAGTAAAAAAAAAATAATTTTCTCTTAAAATATTTTTATGGGAATCATCAGTTCATTACGTTTTGAGATCAAAAATGCAACTTAAGTAATTGACAGCTCCTTGACAAAGATCATAAAGATCATCAATTTGTTTTTGTGTTAAAATTTGTACTAAATTGCTTTTAATTATTTGTTCATTTGCTTCCAGGATTCAAACTTTAGATTGTGCATTATGATGCTTCCATTCCATTTCCATGATTTATACAATTTTTACATAAGATTAGACAGCTCTTCACTGCCAAAGACAGAAATTCTTAATTAATTGTCTCTTACATTTTATTCACATTAATTTTGCATAAAGTTCCAAGACTTTAATAGATTTTTACTTCTTCTTTTTTACTTTCTAATTTATGTGTGTGTGTGCATGTGCATGTATGTATGCAAATGCATAGACAAAGAGGGAGATGAAGTTCTAAAAGGTTTCAGTAGATATTATATATTAGGTTAAAATATACAGATATTTATAAGTTAATTTATACAGAATAAATAAATATAACAGTGAAAACTGAATTTATTGTTGAATATATTCATGTTACAATCATAAAAGATCAGCATTTTGTTCTTTAGGCATTTGATCTTGATTTAAAAATACAGTCACATGTACAGCAGATCTAATAACACATGTTTTGTATATTAAAATAAACGCAAAATTTTAGTACATATTATTTAAAATATCAATAAATATCAGAAAAGAACCTAACGTTTTGAAATAAAAAATTTTATGTTAATATTTGGATAATTAAATATTATTCTACTGACTGATGGCAAATATCAGTTACAGATAACCATAATGTCACAAAACACTCATAACATCTATGCTTTTCTTTGATGTACCCCCAACTGATTGTCAATAAACCATCTTTTGTTTTTATGAATATGGATATACATTAACTGTTTTTGCTGCTTTTTGTCTTGCATTTAAAAAAAAAAGAGTTTGAGGGCTATATAATCACATATGTAATTACACTCTGGTTCATTTACATCTGGTCAAAAGTATTAACATCAGCTGAATGAGGTCAAAAACAGTTAATTGACAAAACAGTAATAGATTGGAAAAATCACCTGCAAAAATTTGTACTCACAGCATCCTAACCAATGCTTCAGATACAACTGGATGGTCTAACAAAATAGTAGAAATTGATGAAAGCCTTTTTACAAAGTGCAAAAATGAAGCAGGTCGAATACTTTTGCAGGAGTGTGTATTTGGTAGATTGTGCAGAGAGATTAATGAACGTTTTATTGCAAGAGTTTCAACTAGAAGTGCAGCTGAAAATTCCACATGAATGATTGGTGCAACTTTGATGGAATCTCTGCCAACAATCATGGTTCAATGGTAGTCAGCTTTTATACCTGTTGGAGTAATACGCAAGTACCAATGCTTTTGATCAAATATTACACATGGAATCGCCTAATGTAAAATTAATTCAACAGTAACAGTATAAATCATTGCCTTTGGTTAGCAGCCAATGATTTAAATTAAATTAAATAAGTAAAAAAAAACATTATTGACTTTAATTATTCCTAGCAGCCAGAAATTTTATTGTGTATTTTACAACCTGAATTTTAATCTTTCTTCCAAAATTTTTAACCCCAAAATGCACATATTTTGTAAATAATCTAGGAAAAAACCTGGGATTTTCAGAGATAAAAAGTTTTAGCTAGAAATTATAAATATACTTTATTGAGTTGAGCTGCAGCAGCCAGACCAGCAGGACCACTACCAACTATAGCAACAGAGAAACCTGATCTAACACATGGTGGATTAGGTTTCATCCAGCCTTCTTCAAAAGCTTTTTCAATAATAGCACATTCTATGTTCTTGATGGTAACAGGTGGTTCAATCAGTGCTAAAACACATGCTGACTAAAAAGAAATACATGAATGCATAAGCTTAAAAAAGGAATAATTAGAAAAAACTGTAGTTTTAAAACAAAAATTTATACACTTTTATTAAAAACACACGATTATGAAGAACATAGTATGGTGCCGATAGATATGGTTACAAAGATTAGCAAAGTAGCGATTAATATTAAGCTTAAATCTAAATTTACATTCATTATTAAAAAAAACCTGAAATCTGAAAATAGCTTACAAGTTGAGAAAGAGTTTAAGATAATTTTTTTAATTAGAAAATGTTTTTAAAAAACTGTACATTATGCTGTTCCCCATTTTCAAATAAATATAATATTCTCTGTTATCAGTTTGTATGGTACATCTTGTATAGAGCTTCACTCAATGTCCTACAGACCCTACCAGACTGAGAAGCAAGTTATTGCTCCAATCTGAAATCAAAAGACAAAGTCTTAAATGGGTTAAAATTACCTTTTTACTTAACTCTTGAAATTAACAAAAGGCACAGCTTATTCTACAGAATGTAACTCTCTACTTCTGGGAAGTTAAATTCAAATTTAGGTGTCAAAGTCTAAGACTACACACAAAATAGTCTACTAAAGCTGGTTCAAGTAATTAATGTCACATATTTAAATGTCAACCAGCAAAGCAGCTAAAGCCAGAATAATTTTGACAGAGCTGCCGAAAGTACGCAATTGCAATGTGAGGCTACCAAGAGCTCTCAATCCAAAACATTCAAACTCTCAACTTAAATGGACAACAACAAATTTATGTTCTGGTTAGAACTACAGAAAGTAGTTAAAGATTCAAATCATAATAACTGAATAATTAACATAAAATCCTATATTTTCATAAAACTAAATCTTTATTGCTGCTATTTTATTTATTAAAATCTAAACTTTATTGCTGAAAAAAAAAACTCAAAAACATCTGTTTATAATTTGAAAGTCAAAAATAACTTTAACTCATTAGCATTTGTTTTGTTTCAAGAAAAAGAGTAAAAATAAATAAGCAAATAAATTAATGGAGGGAAATAAAAATTTGAATATTCTTTGCTTTAGCAATTTTAACAAACGTAAAAATAAATTAAGCAACTGCTCAAACACAGTATGTTCAGTGTATTTTGATAACCCAAATTTAAAAGCACATAATTCACATTTACGTACGAACACTACGGGGGGCTACTTTTAAAATTTCTCTTTCCAATTCATAAAATTAAGCTTTTAATATTAAATAAAAATGAAATTCAACTCGCAAAATATTTCGGTTTTTAAAAGTGCTTCACTTTGCAAAATTACTGATGTTGTTTTCGACATATTTCCTATAATAAAATAAACACTTACTGTAAAATATCATTAAAAAGATCAGATAAAATGACTCTGGAATAAATAACTATCTTTGGTTGTTAAATAATGCATTTTAACATTACAGAAGATAAATGAAAGACCTTTTGCATTTTTGACTCTCAATAGTATCTATAAAGGATAGGATTTTATTACTCAGTGTAAATGATAAAATTTCAATAAGGCATTAAAAAATCCCCCATTTCCTCACAATTGCACATAGAATTACAAACAAAAATCATAATTTTTATTATTTACTAATCAGAAAAGATTAAATAACACAGAATGACATATTTAGTTCAGAATTTTAGTTCCCCTCCCGACAATGACTTTCAAAACTTTATACATTTTAGTCAGCAAACAAGGAAGAACAGATAATAGGACAAAATATGATTATTGAAATAAATTGAATAAAATATGGACATAGAATTGCTAATTACATATTCAACATACTTCACAAGGAGCAGGGCATACTCTTCCTGTAAACTCCGGAAAATTGTTTGTAAGCAACAGTTGCTCTAAAGCTTCTTTCCAGTTACCCTTAAACGAGAAACAGTTCCTCATATTAAAAAAAAGACAAAAATATATTAATGTATTTAATTCTATTAAAGAGGTTGTTTTATCATCTGAGGCTTAAAGTTCCATGCAAATTTTCATTTGCTTTTATTGGCAAAGCATGAACTACCTACCTAAAAAAGAAATGCCTTCATGGAAAATTTTCAAAGGCAAACTATCTAATATTTATGCTAAAGATAAGTGTAAAAACACAATAAAACTATGAAGCCAGCCTGTTCATTGGGATTCAATCCCAAACTGTACAACCAGAATTCAGCATTTTTAAATGCTCAACTGCTAATAGGCCCCTTACTTTCTTAAAAATTTATTAAAGGATTATACCATTTCAGCTTATCTTGTGTTAAACTGTTTTATTCTGTTAGAATTTTGTTGTTAGAAAAATTATATAATGGTTTCATGAATTAAATAGAATTTAGCTAAGAGTGAAATTCAAGTAATATGATAATTAGATTCATAATAACAATATGTATTCATATTTCTCATTAAATAAAACATGGTTTTGTAGATTGCAATTAGTCATTTGGCAAATTTGAGAACAAAAAGTTATACGTTAAATTATTCAATAAAAATAACCAATACTACATCAGAAATATTAATTATTACATTCATTTTTACCTCACCTGATAAACTAAATCATTCCATTTGGGTATAATATTGCCCAAAGGACATCCACTGTTAGATTGGCAAAAAGGAACTCCACAGTCCATGCATCTACAAAATATTTTTAAGTAAATATATATATATATTCTGAAATATGTAACTAATGACATTTGTTGAGAACCCACATAAACATTTCTAACACAACAGGAAAAAAAATGATTGTTGCCTTATTCCCTATGACGGAATTTTAGTCATTCATAGATTTCATTTTGCAATCAGATCATCACAGCCTACATAATTAATAAGATCAGAATTTGCTAGAATTAATGTAAAATCTCAAATCATTTCCAAACATAAGATTTTAAATGTAAAAGATATTTCAATCTTCCTGAAGAACTGAGTTTGTTTGATTTTGCACTGCCTTGTTTTGGGTAATCTACAACTGAACTCCTGTTTATTTTTGCTTGTATTTTTGGTTTCCTGTGTATTTTTGGTTTCTAGACTGGGGCTTGATTTATATATAGTGAGAGAATACATGCTCTGTGGGCTTTGTCTTTTAGGCAAAAAACATATTCTTTTTCATTCATTTTTCATCTCCTGTAGCTGTCAACAATTTTAGTAGTTACAAAAATTTATTAGTCCTGCATTACATACAAAAATCAACAAGATTATCTAGGGAATGTGTAAAGTTATCAAACTGACTGTTGGTTCTAATAAATGTGATAATTTTTTAATTTCTTTAGTTTGATAACAGCTGTTTGCTAAATCTGGAATAAAAAAGGGCCACTTGTAAAAGGAACAGAGGTTTATGTACCATGTTATTATGTAAAAATGTGATGCTTATTTAAATTTTTGAATCAACTAAAATTTAAGAAACAATTTAAAATAAATTTAAAAAAGAAAAGAAATAATTTTAAATTTTAATAAAACACCAAAGCACATACCGGGCAGCTTGAACTTTGAGGCTCTTACGTACTGCTTCATGGTCATAAATTTCTCCAAAATCCTTAATTCGTTCTTGAGGAGCTCGATAATAGAATGAAATACGCTTGTATTTAATAAAACCTCTAAAATATAAAAAAAAACATACCTAGTAAAGTATTATTGTATTTAATGTAAAATAAGACTCACTTTTTTAAATATTTTTATTCTAAAATTTAGTAGGGTCTCATAAATGGATATTTTGATAAATCAAATTGCATAATGAGAGAAAGCAGATAAATTGCCCAATCTTAGAGAATAATTACATTGTTTAAATAGTAAATAAACCTCATAGGTACATATAAACTGTATAATTATTGTTAATTGCAATAGCCCATTTAACTCAGAAACTTTAATTTTGGCCTGCATCCACTATATTTGTCACTGGTATGCCCAAAAGCAAATACATAACAATGTACTATCACTAACTTTCCCTAATTTTGATTTCTGTACCATAGTAAAATTTTATATTTAACTACGTTGTTAATAAGAATCAGTTCTAACCATAATCTCGAGAAATATTCACTTATATTTTTATTTCTTAAAACTTATCCTAAGTTAGAAGGATGGTCTTATTTTTGAGTAAATACAGTATTCAAATCTTGATTTGAAAGATTCTAATAGATTTTAAAATGAGAACATCTAGTAGAAAAAATTAACATATAATAAAAAGCAATTAATCAAGTAACTGCCTTATGAAAATAGTTAATTCAATTGAGAGAAAATAGGGTATTCTTCTGTTATATGACTGGATTCAGAAATGTATACATGTTTGTATACACATGCATACATACATATTTACATGAACACATACCCCTACACATATATCCACATGCATACATGAAAACATACATCCATACATACATGCATATATAGATTTCTGAATCCGGTCTCCGTAACATGACAGTATCGAAAATAGTATAGTAGTTAGTCAAGCTATCAAAATTTATTACAAGTTCCAAATAAAGTCACATTTAGTTTAGTTAAAAAAGAAGTATTTATAGACATACACTTTAAATTAAAAATTTCACTGCAATAAAATAATAATACAAAATATCTGCAAAGTTACAAATATTGATTGCACATATAAACTGAGAGGGTTTTATACGATAATTTGAAATTAATTTCAATTTTGTAATGCTTAAAATTAAAAATATTGAATAGCATTTAAATAGTATGAATATTATAAATTTATCATAAATGATATGGCTTTACAAAATAATGTAAAATTCTTTATCTTTTCTTTAATAAGTCTGTGCTTAACAACTGACTTAAAATTCATCATTTTAATATATTTTAATATCACTTATGAAAAATTAAAATGTATAAAAATAAATATTATGAAATTCCGGTTCAAAATACAAAAGCTTCATTGGTAATAATAAATTAGAAAATATGCTCATTGATAAAAATAACTTAAGCCAACTAAAAGCACATGAGAAATATCTGTTTATCTAAATTACAAAACAGGAACTCCCCCCCCTCCTACCATGTATCCTTATAAAAGCATGAATATATTATAAGTTAATTCAGCATCCCCAAAATGCAATGGCTTTTCTTAATGATACTGAAAGGTTTTCTTCTTTTTCAGTTCTAATGATTCAAATATTCATATCAATTTAATCAATCAACGGATATGATGCATATTTTGATCCAAGAGCAGCATTCAAATATGCATTATTTTCCACTTATGGAATTCAACATGAAATATAATAAATAATTCAATTTGGTTTCTCACTCACAAAGGCCATGTGATCCCTGAAAATTAAATTTTACTTTACTTTTTAATAAAAACATTTCCCACTTGAAAAATGCCATGCTGTATTCATAAAAAATGAACTGACAGACTGATGTATAATATCTGTATTTATAAATAATATTAACACAAAAAAAACTGTTAAATTAAATGTTTGCTTGAAAAATTAGAAAAATCAATAACTAGGGAAACTGACATAAAAGACAGACCTAGTTTTATCTAGTTTCCCACCTTCTTGTCTCAGAATATCTTCAATGTCAGTTATTAGTTTCAGATCTGAATTTTTTTGCAAAATTTTTGATTTTGAGGTTTCAGATGTCTCCTTGTTCAAGCTAGATAATTTAAGGACCCTTTGAAAATCTTTAGGAAACACCTGTAATAATAAAAAAAAATATGATCGACTTTCATATATGCAGCATTTAACATACTTTAATTTGATACCACACAGAAGCTCAGCAAAATGAATACAAACAATATTTTATACAGAGATATTTCTTTTATACACAGAATACCCAGATTTTGTGTTACCTACACTTAATATTCCTCTACACTTTAAGTCACCAGTCTGATGCTGTAGCAAAAGTTTTCTTTTTAAATTTAATCATATCTGAAAGAAATATTTTAAACGCTTAGTTTATATTGCTGGAAAAGGGAAAATGTTGCAGAGCAAAGGAAACTCTGCAAATTATGCATTTATTTAACAAAAGCCATTTCCCTTTCTTCATTCAGTATTTGTTTCTGTATTTTTCATTTAAGTATAACATATTGCTTTTAGACTAAAAATATTAAATCATCCAATCCATTTTCCTTTTAAAATATAAAGATATTATTAAAGAAAGAAAATTTAACTTGGATGTTAAGACAGAACCCATTGTAAATCTCTTAAATTATGTGACTATTTCCTCAACCAGAAAGTCACATTTGACAATATTCTGAGCTTACAGAACAAAACCAAACTTGCAAAAATTGAGAAATTTGATTTAAAGCCAGACAGGGAAAAAAAAACTTAAAGCTTTTGAAATTAAAGGCTTAAACTTCCTCATCTTCAAGAAGTGATCTAGATGAGCAGTGAGCAGTAACAACAAAAACAGGAACATCCTTGCAATAATGATATATAGATGTCCTTTGAATATAACATTTATGTACTGAGTGAAAATGCATTAAAATTTTTAGGTATTTATTTCACTTGCATTAAGTTAAATTATCCAATGAAAATTATCATTTAATACTGAAACAGAATGGATAAGATTAAAGATTTCTTAAGCATTTGTAGTGATGTACCCAACAAAATACACAGATTCTTCTCAGAACATTGCAGTGACATAGTTAAAAAAAAATAACCCATTTGAGCATATTTGATATCACTGCAAGTATGAAGTTGTGGTCATAATTTTGAGTTAATTTGATTAGGAGTCTTGGAACCAAAAAATACAAATTTTGTTGGGCAATTTTTTTTTCTTTTCCTTCCAAGGGTACATACACAACTACTTGCACCAACTTGCATTAACTGATATAACTTGACACAAGTGTGGTAAAAATCCCTGACTGTGGTATTTGCATAATTAAATTAAACTTTAAGTGCTGATTTCAAATGGTGTTTAATGAATCAAAATTTGAAGTATACCATTATCACCTACTTTCTTCTCAATGCCCTTTTATTGATTCTTACACCAGTAACAACCCTTTGATCCACTGGTAGACAATAACAACTACTTCAGGAAACTATGATTTAAAGTGGGCAAATACATATACAACACCTACTTAAACTGCATTCATGTCTAAATGTTTAAAGAATAATAATCCAGTGAATATAAATTCTTGTATTTAAAATACTACACTAATATTCTAAAAAAGCATATTACAAATTTGGAAAGAGGTAAGTAATTAGGATACATACGATACTGAACATACGTAAACTTAAAAGAAATAGACTGAATGTTTATAAATCAAGAACTGTTTATTGTTATCAAGAACCATTTAGTATTTTAATTGTCGTCAAGCCTACCATCCCTTCATTTTTGTGACATCAGCATGATGCAAGTGCTGTTCAAGTCAATAAAGCAACACAGCTACTAATCTGGTAGAACAAGCTTTTTACATCCCAGAATACACAAACACAAATTTTATTACCATTGTAGAGCTACCTTTTAGAACATAATGTGAGCAAACATTTCCTTCAGTATTGAACTGGCTATTTAAAAACCAGATCTTGTCTCTGGTACGTTGGCTAGCAAAAAATCCAAATTTAACACCCTGTAACTACTTCTTGTGGAAATGAACCGAAAACTGAGGTTTTGAACCCCTCTCTTTTTACTAGCCTGGACAATAGAAAACAGCACATCGCAACAAATGTTGCGCTTTTGACATGGACATGATGACACACATTTGGAAGGCACTTGATTATCACATTGATATTAGAAAGCATAACACACAAAACATTTGGAACTTGGCCATATAAGTTTTTGGACATACACTGCTTGACATTGAAAATGCAACACCAAGAAGGAGTGGTCAGAAAGTGATGAAATTTGGAAAAAAAGACAGAGACAGCAAGCAGCAATAAGTGATCTTTATTTGAAAATGGAAGTCAGAATACAGAGCGAGAATGGCGTTGGCTCAGAAGGATGTAGGACCACCGCATACAGCGATGCACAAAGAAACACGTCTAGGCATAGAGTCAATAAGAGTGCAGATGGGGTCCTGAGGGATGGCTCTCCATTCCCCTTCAACCATTTGAAAAAGTTTGTCTTCTGAAGAAGGCAGGGGCAGAGTCTGCAAACGGCGTCCAATAACATCCCACACATGTTCGATTGGTGACAGGTCAGGAAAGTACGGTGGCCAGGGAAGCACCTGTATACCTTGCAGAGCATGTTGGCAGATGCGAGCACTGGGTTATCCTGTTGAAAAATTGCATTAGACAGCCCCTGAAGGTAGGGGATTGCCGCCGGCCGCAGTACATTATCCAAGTATCGTTGGGCCCTCATAGTGCCCAGAATATGAACTAGAGGTGACCTGGAATCATAGACAATAGTGCCCCAAACCATTATGCCACGTTGTCACGCTGTGGGGCGTTCCACATTTACTGCCGGATTAGATCTGTCTCCACGTCGATGCCACACACGTATGCGGCGACTGTCACTGGATAAACAGAAGCGTGAGTCATCTGAGAACACGACGTTTCGCCATTCTGTCATCCACATCACTCCAGTCTGGCACCATTCTAAACGTTGCCATCTATGCTGTGGGGTCAATGGCAGTCTTCTTAACAGACGCCATGAGTGCAGGCCCCGTTCAACCAATCGACGAGAAATGGTTCTGGTCGACACGAGAACATCCAGGGTATCTTGCACATGCTGCAGAATCGCGGTACAAGTGACTTGCGGGACCACCACAGTTTGTCAGCGGATGCGTGGATCCACGCATGCTGACATTACCCTGGCTGCACTTGCACCCCTCCTTCTTCCCACATTTCCTTGTTCCAACCATGTTTGCCATAGCCGATGCACTTTGCTCGCATCCATGTGGGTATCAGCTGTGATTTGACGTAAGGACCAACCCGCCCTTCTCAGTCCGATCACCATACCCTTCTTAAAATCGTCTATCTGCTGGAAGTGCCTTCGTTGACTTCGGCCTGGCATTCTCTCCTATTACACGTATCATCCGGGACAAAAACCAACTTTCTTCGATAATTCATCTGGCAGAAATAACGACACGAATATTGCCCATTCTGCGTGTTCCTTATATCTTACTTCACGTGCGTTGGAGAGCTGCGCATTTCACATCATTCGAATGATTCAGTGACGTGCGTCTACTCTAAAATTTGCATAAATTTCTGACCACTCCTTCTTGGTGTTGCATTTTCAATGTTGAGCAGTGTATTTCTAATGATTCAAGTATTTCAGTCACACTATTTAAACTATTATTTCTAAAAAACTTAAAATGTGTCTTTCTTTTAGGCTAACTTTCTATTGCATTTAATTTTTCAGAATCCTACAGCTAATATTTTGATATTACCTATAAAAATTATCTCCACACACAGCAATAGCCCATATATTCCAAGTATGTTATACATTTATACAATTCATTATTATAGCAAAATAAAACAGTTTTCTTTTTACACATTTCTAATGGTTTCACCTTCACAAACAATCTTGCTGATTCAGGCCAGGCATCTAGAACAGACTTCGCCACTTCTGATCCTGTTCTTTCTTTGAATTCAATAATGTATTCCTCCAAAAATTTCAGATCCTCATCAAGAGTTACTGGCAAAAGATCTACAGAAGATGTGTTGCATTTGGAGGCAAATTGCCCATCTCTAAAAAAAGAATGATGACTGTCAATGATAAATTTTTTCATAGAAATAATAGAAGTAATAAATGAAACATATTTCATATTAGTACATAAGAAAAGCTGACTATAAACATCTTAAGTATTCTAGTAACCCACCTATTCAAAACATATGCAATGCCTCCTGACATACCAGCAGCAAAATTACGTCCAGTCAGACCCAATACAATAACATAACCTCCTGTCATATACTCACAACCATGGTCTCCAACACCCTAAAAAATAAAGTTTTATAATCAAGCCTATACTTAAACATTACTTATAAAAAAAGAAAAAAATTAAACATACTTATATTACATATTTAGAAGAAAGAAAATAATGCAAATTATCTTTGTTCCATTCACAACACCTTTCAAAATCTAAGACATGTTTTTTTCACATGCAAATCGCATTAAAAACAGGTCATGCCTTAGACCAGGGTTTTTGAACTGGGGAGGGAAATGCCATCAGTTTCTGACTTACCCATTAAGAATTTAATTTTAATTACTAATATAAAAAACTTACTTTTATTCATATTTTGGTATTTAGCAACATTTTCTATACTTCTCTTGTTTAAATTTTAAAAACACATTAAAAATAATTTAAATTTAAATAAATTTTTATGCATTTTTCGAGTTTTAGAAAGGAGGAGGGAATTATTGTCTAGCAATTGTGGAAGGGTGCATGGGGCAAAAAAGGTTGAGAACTGCTGCCTTAGAGTCTATAATACCTTAGAAAAACAAATATTTTATAGAATATTAATCAATCTGAAGTAAATTACTAATTTATTCAGGAATACTAGCATGCTAATATAAATCAAAATTGATTATTAAGTATTTGTTAGATTTAGTATTTGATTTGGTCTATCTTTTTCTCTATTGATGT
This sequence comes from Stegodyphus mimosarum, assembly GCA_000611955.2. Lineage (NCBI taxonomy): Eukaryota > Metazoa > Arthropoda > Arachnida > Araneae > Eresidae > Stegodyphus > Stegodyphus mimosarum. The sequence goes on from KK118555.1 coordinate 326,294, forward strand.
AAAAGAAATTAAAGGATGCATCTTAGAGCTGAAGAAATGCAATACTGATGGCCAACCAATTATTTAGTCGATAACCAATTATTTTAGTTTCCTTTAAATAAAACTTTCTATAAGGAGATTTAAGGGTGTTATTATATTATCAGTATTTTGCTTTCAATAAAGATTTTGCATTTATTTACAGTTGCATTCTATATCAGCATAAATGTATGCATTAAAAGGGAAATTAATTTTAAAATATAATAATCATAATCTCAAAAAGTAATGTAACACATCGGTCAATAAACACTGGTACATTAAGACTCACTGATAATTCCACAACATAATTGTTGCTTACGCCTCAAACTTCATGCCAAACTTGTATTCAGCATATTTCAAGTATTACTTTTAAGAATTTTGTAGCAATATTATTTGAAATTCCCTTAGCATCACAAAATAAGTAATGCAAACAATTTAGTAGATTATAAATAAAGTTCTGTAATGAATGAAGTAAGCTATGAAATTGTTAAGACTGTGTAGAGTCATTAGGATTCTTTTGAAGCTGAGAGATGTGAAAAATGAGCAATGCCCTTGCTGGGAGTTGAACCTCGAATCTCTCGAATACATGAAGAGTGTGCTGACCATACTACACCATGAAGCCATGCTAAGAAGCCCTGAGAAATACCTTATATACTCATCCTTTTAAAGGGCAACTGGGGATTAGGAGAACCAATTGTCAAATCCTGGCGGTGGAGAATCATCATCCACCACCTTTTTTAGTTCGGCATTAGTGTAGAGTCATTAGGATTTTTTTGAAGCAGAAGACATGAAAAATGAGCAATGCCCCTGCCCTGCAATGCCTCAGACCTCTCGAATACACACCGAGTGTGCTGACCATTACACCACGAAGGCATGCTAAGAAGATGGGAGAAATACCTTATAACTAAATGTAATTATAATATCACTTTTCAGTCAGTGTTAAATTACAGGATGAGAAGTACAACCAAAAGATACATGGAAAAAAAAACAAGTATACTAAAAACGCATTAAAAAAATTCACTAAAATATGAAATAATTGCACATCATCATCAAGTGTTAAATAATCATACTTATTTTTTTAATCATACTAACTATTCTGCAAAATGATCTACTCGACCCAAATGGCAAAGCAAATTACACAGTCACCCTGCCTCCCCCCAAAAAATTAATAGCATAATTTTCCCCCCAAAACAACCACAGACTTCAGAGTTTCTAAATTTCTTAACTTGCATACTTTTGCAATTTCGTTCCTTTTACCAGCACATGAAGCTTTATAAAATATTTAATATTTTCCTTACCATTATGTTACATCAACTGCAACACATTTAATAAATCTTAATATAAAAGTTTAAAATAATAATTGTATTGTCAATTAAAGCAAAATATATTGAAAATTAATATTAAATATGTCGGAAAATAATAGAGTTAAAAAAATAGTACACACTTCATTGATCGCTATAGCTCCTGAATTTCGTACAGCGAACCTTTCAGCTACAATGCCCCTGAAAAATGCTTTTCCAGATGTAGCTCCATATAAACAAGCATTACCAGCAATCACATTAAGTTCTGATCGGAAATCTGAAGGCATATCTTTTGGAGGATACAATACAATTTCACCACCAGTAAGACCCTGCAATTTAACATATTTTGAATTACTTACAACATTTGCAGAAAATAATTTATTACACAGTCCAAATTAAAATAGATTCTAAAAAGTATAAAAACAACTTCCACTAAAGCAAAGGAATAATTATACATTTTAAATGAAAAATGAATTTAAAAAGAAAAAAAAAGAAAAAGAAAGAAAAAGAAAATTTAAAGGTTTCAGACTTTAACATTACATAAGGTTTATTGAGGTTTTCGTGCTCTCACTGATCTCGCAGTTTTAACAATTTGCTCTTGCACTCTTCTTGACAGAACTTTGTCTTTTTAACTTTATTATTGAACACTTTCTTCCCACTCAAGCCACATAAAATTCAACACATAAACCACAAAAGTTTTTAAAGAGGCATATTTTCAGAATTACCAACAAAGTGTTAACTAATAAAGAATACAATTTGTATTCTTTATTCTTTCCATCTTTTCTCGATTTATCATGTTAATGTTCAGTTCTTCTAACAAGATGACCTAAATAATTATTTTGTCTTTTTAATGTTATTATTAAATATTACTCTCCTCACTTATGCCACATAATATTCAATACCATAATCATGATATTTTTAAAAGCAGCATACATTTAGAATTCCTGACACAGTATTAAGTGTTGCCATTAATTTTTCAGTCTTTTGCCAGTTCATTATATCATCAAAGTTCAGTTTTGTTTCTAAAATGACTTACACTACTTTTTAAACCATTTTATCATTAGTTATCTCTCTCTTTAACATTTATTTACTAAACATCACTTTCTTCACACTTATGTCACATAAAATTTAGTATCAAAATTACAAAATATTTAAAATTAGCATATGTTTAGAATTCCCAATAAAATATTAGGAGCTGCCATACAGTTGT
>KK118555.1:328885-346009 GCA_000611955.2 Stegodyphus mimosarum
CACTTTATATATATATATATATATATATTGCTGCATTATTTCTTTCAACACATGGCAATAACTTTTCTTTTCATTTGAAAACATAAAGTAAAAAAAGAATTTTCTTTTCATCTGAAAAGTGGTTTGGGCACAAAAATGATGATGTATAAGTGAATCAATGAAAAAGTGAGGATCGAGACTAATAGCACTTATTGTGCTAATAATACACATACACTAAGTAACAAAACTATTGATAAAGAGGAATTTAAAAAATTCTTCTGTTATGGTCAAGTCTTTATGCTATAGTATATTTCTGAATGAGGTTTTTTGTCCCTCTTTGAATCCTAATTAAATAAGATGGCAAGTCCCCCCCCCGAACATTCAAAAGCAACTTATGGAGTTTTATTTGCACTAAAAATACTTTCATTTACTTGTACGAAGGTAGGTATGATTCACTATTCTAAATAAAATATGCACTCTAGCATTGTTCACAGAAATTAAGTCATATATATGAAACCAAAGGAATTTCTGTACAAAATACCAAAGGGCTTTCAACCTGCATGTGGCAAAAGAAATGCATTTGGACAAGCAGAATGTTTATAAAAAGCAGATGGACCGTTTCCATAAATTCATTACACCACTCACATATTTAGGATCTGTTTAATGGACATCATTGCTATTCCACATGGAAACTCTTTGGACTAGTGTATCTGATTTTATTACTTTGTAATCCTGTCACATTACTAAGACTTTTCTCGTGATGTAACTATCATGAGTTAATAACTGTGTGTGGGCAGTACCAGAAAGTCAACTAAAACTTCATAAATTGATGTTTTACATTTAAAAACAAAACTATTTTATTTTGCTTAGTTTTTCATGGAGAGTCAATATTGGAAAAATAATTATAGAACATTTTATATCATATTATTAGCGTAAATTTTCTTCTTTTCTAAAATCAGCAATTCCTAACAGTAACCGAATGTATAAGATCTTGAAGCACTGGTAACTTGTTTTAAGCTCATTTTCTAGTTAGTGAAAGGCATGGAGCTTGCTAGGTTTTTCCCATGTATATGAATATGATTCAGTTTGCATTAGGAAATTCCATGAATAACTGAACATATCTGTGATAATTAAGTTATTTGATCCAAAAATTGATCTCAAAAGGCAACAGAGGTAGCAAAAAAGAATGCAAGCAATAAACTTGGTTACTTTAAAATGATAGTTAGGAATAGATAGAAATATATAGAAACTGTTAACATTTCAATTACAACAAACTACTTAAATTTATTATTAATAATAATTAAAATAAAAATAAATGTGTTATATAAAAAGCTCAAATTCCAGCTTATAATGGTCAAGATACAGTCATTCTATCCATTTATATGAGGATAAAAGAAAGTAAGAATCAATAATAGTTACCTTAAATATTAATTTGATATTCAAGCAAATGCTCTGTAACATATTTTTAATTACCATACTCTCCCTTTTACAAGCAGATTTAAATGTAATAATATATTTGTTTTTTGCCTGGACATCTTGAAGAAAATATAGGTTGTTTGGTTTTATATCAAGAGTATTATCTTTCTTCATTCCCTATGTGAGAAATAATTCTTTTAGCCTAGTAGTTAACCAATGCAATGTAACTAAATACAAGCTCAAAAGTTTTCTGATGCTTACTTTAAATCAAAGATATCTGTCATAAAAACCAAATAAAAACATCATTTAAATTAAAAGATCAATAAATCTGTAAAGAAATTTAAAGAAAAAGGATTTACCTTCCCAACATAATCATTCGCATCACCTTCTAAGCAAACAGTTACTCCTTTGACAAGGAAGGCACAGAAACTCTGTCCAGCTGATCCTTTCACAAACACTTCAATTGACTTATCAGAAAGACCTGCATCACCAAACTGCCTGCAAAATACTTGAGCATGTTTTAAATACCCAATGTGCTCATAAAAGATGACAAAAAATACTACAAAATGAAACGTTTCTATATTAAAATCAAAAAATGCTGAAAAAATCTGAAAGATAAACATGAATTATTATAAAATAGTCTCAGAAAGGAAGAGCAGAAAAAAGGATTCAAAGTCTCACTATATAGAAAAAAAGTTTTCCAAACTATAAAATATAAAACAATCATAAAATATCATATCAAAAGACATTCATAAAAACAGCATATCATAAGTAATATAATAATCTTGAGTAATTCTGTAACATGTCAATTAAAAAGCATTTCAAGAAAACAATATATTCAGATTACTAAATTTAAATGATTCCATTCAGCTTCAATTTAATAGTTATTTTTAAATATTTATACAATAATTTGCAGTCTAAAATATTTTTGAACTAAAAAATAATCTTTAAATGTATTGCCTGAAATTAAAATTACAGGAGTTTAGATTAATGATTATATCTAGTATTTCTCTGATTTAACATATTTTTAAATAAATTAAACAATAATTTATTGCCTGACCAAAAACTCAAACATTTACTCATAATCAATAAACAAAAGTTATAACTATAAGAATAAATGCATTTCAAAGCTTACTTTGCAATGTGATAACTTAAAGTAGTACCAAAGGTGCGATCTTGGTTGGTAATATTTATTGTCATTGAAAAGTGTTTCTTTTCCTCATGCTTTACTGAATTACTCCAAACCTCGAGATACTTTTCAATCATTTTCACGTCCTAAAAAAACAAGACTAGCTGAAATGAAAAGCATTCAATCTACTACATGGCTTATATGCAATTTTTGACTACATGGCTTAAATACAGTTTTAATAAAATGTCAATAAAATGATTCAGTGAAAATAATAAAGGATTTTAGTTCTTTATATTAAAAGTAATAGAGAATAAAAACATTTTTATTGGTGGCATATTATAAATATGAGAAGTTTTATGATGTACATAAAATAAGTAAATATATATCTCTAAAATTTGTCATAAAATGAGATAAAGGTTACTAACAGGTGTAAAAGAACACCAATTCTGATGAAATATTATTCTTTTTAAAAACTGTATTTAAAGATGGACAACAATAACTAATTTGCAACTGTCATTAGTATGTAATACTTTATAGCCATTTCCATGTTTAAATATATATATATAATAAGTCTCAAATTACAAGTAATTTAAAGTATTTAATTAATGTTCTCAACTAGCAAATTCTATTGCAAATACATTACTATTAAATAATAAAGAATATGTATGCATGTTCGCATGCTCCTTGGAATATGAAAAAATGATGGCATCTTAGAGGCACCAAATTCTGAATACACAGTCCTCCACCTGTGCACCTTGAAGCCCAAGTTTTGAATTTATTTAATGAGTTTTTAATTCATAAACTCGGCAATTTTAAAACAAACAGAAGCAACATTGTTTGAAATAAAATATTTTCATCTCCAGTGTGCAAGATTATTCCCATTTGGTAAAATAAAATATATTCATTTTCAATTTTAATCAACAAACTCATTTATTAAAAACGATGTGCTAAATGGAAAAAAAAAAAAAAAAAACCTTTTATCTTCCAAGTGCCATTATGTTGCCATTCAGAAAAGCACTCAAATTTAATCTGTCTGTTATCAATTAACAAACCGAATGATTTAAAAGGAAAAAACACAGTTCTTAAGAATATTTTCCATATTTTTTTAATCTGATTGATTTAAATAAAAATGAATTTAAATCAAGAGATGTGTAATTTAAAATATTTAAATATTTTTAAGAAATTACCCTATTTGACTATATATATATTTCTCATTTCATGATAACTATTTTAGGCTGTTAACCTCATAAGCGACTAGTTATTGTCCAATAAAACTTAAAGATATCAGTTAAGTTCTGTCACTTTAACGTATATGTAATATAATCAAATGAGATAAATAGGAATACTCCTATCTAAAATTCCAATAAAGTAAAAATTAAGAATGCCAGTAAAGAAAATTAAGAATTACAATCATAGCATACTACAGACTTAAATTTCTGATTAGGAATAGCCTTGAATTAACATTGAAAAACATTTAAATAATTTACATTCGAAATGTAGAGCTAAACCTAACTTGAAAGAGTCCAGGTCTACCTACCACCTTGTAATTTAATTAGAAGAGGAACATGCAAATGCAAATGGAAAAACAACCTCAGATAGCCAGAGACTCTAAATAAAACTCTGTCTTGAGAGCAATTTGACATAGATTGGTCTACCTTAATAGCAAAGAATTTTTGAAGGATGGGTGGAGAAAACAATCAAATACACAATAAAATCAATAAGCCAAATCAAAACATCTTTTCCCATTACTATGATAAAAGGCCTTCTACTGTTAGAAATAAATATATTATAATCTCGTTATTGTGCCTCCTTATCCTTCTATAAAGTTATTTGGATACTGAAGAAGTTCAACTTTCAATTTTCAGTCCTTAAAGATTCTACCTCTGATTCCAATTCTTAACCTTGAGTGACAAGCAGAGATTTTGCACTTCTTTCTGTCTCACTCGAAAAGTGCTCTAGGCTATGAAGCCAATAACCACAACATGCTTGGAGTATGTATGAGTATTGTAAGAAGTGAAAGGAAATGTGACACGCTATTTTTATATTATTTAAAGATGCTGATATCTGTACTTATGCTCAGAAAGATGTCAGAACAACACTGAATTGAAAAATTAACAACTTACCATATAAAAGCAGAAAACAGCACAATAGCGCTCCTTGGCATTTTTAATCTTAAAATACAACAAGCACACCTTGGCACTTTTGGATGGAAAAACAACAAAGACATGTGGCATTCAAACAGTTCAGGAATTTGTAGCACTTGTCAGTGAAGTTTTTATATACATGGATTAAACTAAAACAGTGTTAAAATTTCATATCAATGTACATGAATTCTATCTGAGAAAAGAAGAAATAAATTTTCAATAGTCAATCATATTTAGTCACAACCACAATCTGTCTCGCATTCCGCAAAAATTAAAATTCCAGTTATGAGCTTCTTTTATTGATAACATTAATTCCAATCTAGTTTTTCCCACTGCTCTCAAAATTCTAATGGTTTAGTATTTTTAACTATTGTTTTTCTTTTCACTCCATCCGTATAGATATACAGGGTGTATCTGAAATGCTTCAACAAACTTAGAAGGATGACAGTACTCATCAAGACAAACAAAAAATGCAACGGAACATGGGCTTGCAAATGACGTTTAAAGGGTGAAAAATCGAGAAAATGCATCTGGAGATGGACAAACTGAGACAAGAAAGAAACACTCCAGAAAATTATTTATTGCACAGAATAAGTACAACACAGCTCGTGATGTTCAGAGAAAACAAAAATTTTACAACAATTGTTCAAAGTGTCGACCACAGACATTATCACACAGAGTACCTTTGGATTTCTTCTTCTGGGGACAGATGAAATCTCTCATTTATGAAACGCCAGTAGAAACACCAGAAGTAGTAGCATGTATTGTGACCACTGCAACAAAAGTCCAGGAAACTCCCGTAATCTTTGAGTATGTCCGCCAGCCGTTCGTCATCGATGTACTGTGTGTGATAATGCCCGCAGTCGACACTTTGAATAATTGTTGTAAAATTTTTGTTTTCTCTAGACATCACAAGCTGTGTTGTACCTATTCTGTGCAATAAATAATTTTCTGGAGTCTTTCTTTCTTGTCTCAGCTTGTCCATCTCCAGATGCATTTTCTCGATTTTCCCCCTTTAAACGTCATTTGCAAACCCATCTTCTATTGCATTTTTTGTTCATCTTGATGAGTGTTATCATCCCTGTAAGTTTTTAAATGCATTTCAGATACACCCTATATATATACACACTGGTTATCATAAATTAAGGAAAAATCACTAAAATAGCGATAACTTCCTCAAAAAATAAGCCAAACTATGTAAAATTTGAATAAGTTGCCTACCAAGAGTAACTGATTAAAACTGCAATATGCAAATTAATGGCGCTGCACTTGGAATACATCATCTGTGAGGAGCATAAAAGTCATCCATGTTTGAGAGCAAGGCGACATATTTCACTGTGATAGTGACATCAGAAATCTGAGATAGCCTGTTTGTAACAATGACCTCCAGGCATCATTTGCCTGCAGAACTACGATGGAGAGCCATTGGGAGACTAGAGGCAGGACAAAGTCAAACAGAAGATGCCAGATGGCTAAATGTGAGTCCTTCTGTGGTTCATAAGACTTTGGAGGCAATTTCAAACCACAGATTTGGCATCTAGGAGGTTCAGCCAAGGAAGACCAACTGTTACGATGAGTGTCGATGACCGATATTTGACATTATATGCATGCAGGAATAGAACCGCTACTCCGTCTCTTCTTAGACCCTCCTTTGCTGCAGCCACCAGAAGGTTGGTGTCAATGTCAACTGTGCGTAGAAGGCTTCACGAAGATGGTCTGTATGCGAGGCGACCAGCCATTTGCATGCTGCTCACGTCGTGCCATAAGATGGACCATTTGCAGTGAGCATGACAACATGTCCACTGGAAGCCTGATCAGTGGATGCTCTCTTTAAGGATGAGTCCAGGTTTAGTCTAGAAAGCGATAGTAGGCATTATTTGATATGAAGAGAACCTGGAACCTATTATCATCTGTCAAACATACGTGAAAGAGATGCATACGGAAGAGGCAGTGTCTGTGTTTGAGGTGGCATCTCTTTGGGTGCACGCACAGATCTTCATGTCTTTCCAAGGGGAACCGTGAATGCTCAGGTTTATAGCCATGACATTCTTGATGCTTATGTGCACCCATATGCCAGGGTGATGCTTTCCTGCTACAGGACGACAATGCAAGACCACACAGGGCTCACATTGTAGATGATTATCTTCAACAGGAAACAATTATGCGCATGCTCCAGACTTGAATCCTATCGACCACGTTTGGGATGCTCTAGGGAGACCTCTAACTGCTCTCAATCTGCCCCCTCAGACCCTTGCAACTGCTTTGCAAGAGCAATGGCTCTCGCTTCCTATTGAACTGATAGACCGTATAATTAAAAGCATCACATGTCGCTGTATGTGCTGTACTGCTTCTAGAGGCGCTCATATTCCATATTGAAGGTACTTTTCCTATAGCAAACTGATATCTTCGATTTGTTCACTTTATACATGTGCTAATTTCTATACTACCATAATTATCTGGTAATTTCTTTTTATATTATTTGATACCTTACTATGTGTTGTATATTGTGGGTAAGTTTCATAAAATTCTACATGTAACTTTTTCAGAAACATGATTTTTCCTTAATTTATGATAACCAGTGTATATGACGCCAACTCTCTGGCGATTGTAAAATCCATTTATTTTTACTTATAACAAACCTTTTTAAAGATTTAGAAGCATTTTTGTTAATTTACATTTTTCAAATTTTTTTAAGTGATCATTTGATTGATTTCCATCTTTGCTTGGCACTGGCTTATCTGATGTTTGTTTCTTCTTTTTTTAACAGCTCTTGGTTTTGATTTTGTTTTTAATTTAAATTTATCATATTATTATTTAATTTTAAAGCTTTTCACTTATGTCAATTCTATGTAGTGACTGCACTGTTTTCTACTAATTCTTTCTGGTTCTACATTGCCAAATGAATTTACTTTAAATTGTAATTTAATTTCATTTCAATTTTTATTACAAAATTACTGCAACATTCAGCACATAAATTTAGCTCTCAATTTATTTAAACTTGCTATTTTTTATTTATATAATAAATTATATATGTATATGTAATTTATACATATCATTTAGAATTTTATATACATATATGTGAACTTCATTTTTGTTGTAAAAAAAAAGGAGGGGGGAATGTCAGCCCTTGAAATTAACAGTGGTTTTATTTTAAATCCTCACCAATCTAACATTGCTTTCCTGCCTAATTTTAAATCTTACAACTTTTATGGAGCATGAAAATGAAATTGCTATTAACCTCTTCCAGTCCAATATAAGAAATGCCTTCCTACCTCCCAGTTTTTGTTCCTATGTATGAGTAAATAATGCTTGTAACTGGTACAAGATGTGTTTTACACTTAATAGCATATTTAAGTCAAAATTAATAAACTTCAAACACATTTTTATCAGACTACAGGCAGTTTAATAATCATTTAACGACAGCCAATCTTCAAAGAATCAACTTTCTTGCAAAACAGATTTCCAGAGCCAATTATGTAGTTTGTCCTCACTGAATTTATAAAAGCAATTATACAAAACACCACTGACATTTTTTTTTCCATTCTTTCAGTTTAATACTACAAAATGTGTAAATATACACATCTTTAAATTTACACTTTCTTATAATAATTAACAACAAAAATAAACAAACTGTATCACAGCAAAAGAGCTAATTGAATAAATTAATTTTTAAAAAACCTTCAAATATTAACTGCAGATTATGCCACAAAAGTTAATAATAATAATGAAATAGCACAAACCAATCTCTTATCCAGTTCAAAATCTTGAGATATGCTTCCTCCTATAATCGGTGCTGATGGTTTCCTAAGAGATGATGCCATTTTTAGAAGAGAAGAAAAATCTAACAAAGATGCTTTCTTGTGTTCCTTATTATCCCGAACAACCAGAAGATCTGTCCTACCCACAAGTTCTTGAAAGTTACATATATGGAGTTTAGACATGTATTTTCTTACCTGCAACAATTGAAATTTATTGATCTACACAATAAACAGCCTAAAAAAATTATACTACAAACGGATATTAAGTTTTTACAACATACCTCTTCAGCTAAGAAAAAGAAGTAACTGGTTACATGTTCTGGTAAGCCAGCAAATTTTTTTCGCAGTTCAGGATCCTAATGATAAAAGTATCCCCCTTTTACTGATATCATTTAAAAAGAGTTACATAAATAACTGTGAAATAATTATTAATATTATATTAACATTAGAATATATTTAACATTAGAAGAAAGGCATAATTTAACATATGAATCCAGATAACAAAGTACAAATAAAATTAATAATGTCTAAACTTAAGCCAAATTTAGTTTTACAGGATTGTATTACTGGTAGGCCTTCAATTCTGAATGAAATGAAATAATGTTTTAAATTAATTTAAAAGAGTATTACATTTCAACTCTCACTAACCTGCAGGTATTTAACCTGAAAGATTATTGGTTGAATCAAATATTTCCCTAAAGAAAAGTTATCATAGAAGTAAGCTATAGTTCAAAATGTGGATTTTAAGAAACAGAAATACATTCACTTTCTCTCTATTTCATCCGTTACTATAAAATTATTTGATTTGAGTAGATAATCTGTTATTGTGAGTTGTATTGTCTATTAAAAGCAAATTGCATTAATTTATTTTCTAGAAAGCAAATGGAAGGTTTGATAAAAAAAAAAATTCAAAATACAGTGGAACTTTAGGTCAGAAGCCCTTCTTATCCAAAACAATTTTATGAACAAAAAACATCTTGGGATATGAATGATTTCTCGAGTAACAAAATGGCAATAAATAATTTTAATAAGTGTTTTGAGGTAATCTGTGACATAGAACTAACACTCACAAACTTCTGAAAACAGAATTTTAATATTTTCGATTGCTTACTGCCTTTTATTGTAAAAGCGTGTTATCAAATGACTACCAAGATTATAAATTTGATCTAGAGAAATTTATGAAGTTAACAATGAAAACGTAAATGAATTTCTATGACAGCCAGAAAAATTGGAACGGCACAGAAGAGCTGGAAAAAATTAGATTAAAGATGAAACATCCACAGAAAAAGAAAGAATAGAAAGATGATTCTAGTTCTTTACCTGTGAAATTTTAGCAAAATAGTGTAGAAAGTACAGTTTTGTGGAATAGCACACAGATAAAGAAGTAGCAGGTTACAGCATAAGCATTTCCAGTTGCAATGCCATGTCCTCCTTTAGAAACATTTTTAAAGTGTAAACAAAAGTAAACCACACTGGATAAATTTTTAATGAGGACAAGCAAGTTTCATGCACAGTCAAGTGGCAGTAAGGAGGAAAAGGAAGGGGGTAAAAAAGATGCTCCAGAAAGATGGTTACCTGATGCTTTTATGACTCAATAGCATTTCTTTCCTTCCCTTCCTGATGAGCTTTCGTACATGCTATCAACTCTCCTTCATACAAGCCCAAGAAAACTAAATTTCCTTTTTTTTTTTACCTCTTTAGTACTGCATTATTTTTTAATTTTAAATTTAATTATTTTCATTTGTGCTGTGTTATTAACTTGCATGCAAAATACTGTTGTAAAAATATAAATAAGAAATCCTCCATGATTCAGGAACAAATAAATCCACTATTCATTAAAGCCTATAGAGGAAATAGTATCTCCTGGTGAACATTTAAAGCTGAAGATCGGCCTCCAGAAATTAATTACACTTGTGAATTGATATTTTCACCATTATATATTGAAATGCAATGCTGAAAAATATTCCACATGCTTTCTAAAAGAGTGACGGTGAATTTCAAAAGCAAGAAACTATTAAAAATACCAGAAAGAATCAGGTGAATGGTGAATGACTAAATCAGATCTAAATCATACAAACCTGAGTAGCAATTCCAACTGGACAAGTATTTAAGTGGCACTTTCGCATCATTGTACATCCAAGAGCAATTAAAGGTGTTGTTGAAAAGCCAAATTCATCAGCTCCTAATAGTGCAGCTACCACCACATCAAATCCTTAAAATAAATAAATACAAATATGAATAAAAATTTTACCAACAACTTTAATTGAATTACAATTTTCATTCCAAAAGAATAAAATATTCAGCTATGCTAATTTTTTTCCCATGACATCTTAAAAAAAAATTTACACGAGTTAAAACTAAAGTGCATTTTAGGTCCTGTTTATATATAAAAGAATTTACCATTGCAAAAGAAAATAGTATACTAATCTAAATAAGCAGACTATTTAACAAAATATACTTTTTTAATCTTTAACCCTCTATGTCTTCTACATGTCCCCATTTTGGTTGTTGCTTTTGTTAACTCAGGAAATGCAAACAGTAACTTTAAGAGTTGGCCTAAATGAAAATACCTCTTTGGTTCCACATACTGAAATCAAACACAGAAACCACTGATCAGTTATTGTAAATATTGATGCAGTTGTAACATTTCAGATGAGCCTCACATTATCAAACAGAAAAATGGGAAAAGCATTTAAATTGTAAATTGTCATATTTTCAAACAAAAAATCAGGATGACCATCACAATACAATCTGTCAAGAAATTTTGAATCACAGAAATAAGAATCATCATTGTTTGATGCAGAGTGAGTGTACAATTAAGATGCCAAAATAAAATCACACTCATCATATTTGGTCAGAAAATGTTTTCAAATTTTGAAAGAAAGTATTAGAGTCAGGTTAAATGTGAGAGTAAGACACACTCATTTCTTGGCTTGGAACGCATGTATGTTTTAGCAGAAGGATGAATAATTAAACAGGTGTAAATTTTAAGCCTGGGTAATTCATATGCAGAAAATCTATGAAAATTTCATGGGGGAATAACCTGAGAAGTACAAAAACTAACTTCATCTTGCTTTAATATACATTGCTGTTGATTCAGAACATTTGCATCAACACAGAGATGCCAGTAATGATATAGTATGAGATCTATCACTTTTAGTAAGTTAGTTATTTATTAGATGACATCACTAAAGTGTTTTTTTAAATATGAAAATAAATATATATAAATAAGAATATGTAAGTGAAATGATTCCATTCATTAATTAAATAACCTCTTAAAGTTCTAACTTCATTCATTATTTAAACTGCTTTCAGTTTTAAAAACAAAAGGAATGCTCTTTAAAAGGGCCATTTTTATGAGTCATTTGCCCTTATACATTATAAATATCAAAAAGTATAGCCAAAAATAGTCAATACATTTATTAAAAAATCTTGACCATGCTTCTGCAAGATGATATGGAAGCATTTGTGATATGATACTCATACATTGCGTAGAATCTTCCCCTTTAGAATCCCTGAGCATGATTCAGTTGTTGAGTATTAGTACTCTCGTTAAGCCTGCAGATGTTACTAATGGTACTGCAGATAGTGTGGAAAGAAATGATTAAAGCAATATATTTAGTGACACCATCTAAAAAATAATTAAGTAATTAAAGTGGTAGATTGCATACTGCATCATTACCAAGATGACTATATTGTAACAGCCTTTTTACTCATACCCATGCTTCTTACTCTCAAAACATTCTTGATTCTGTTGTAAAATTTCATTCTGAAAGGAAAGTTAGATATAATCAACAATAACAAAAAATCTGATGTATACACCACATGACCTCCTTGTGTGGAATATTAAATTATACATATTTTTTCCTGTCTCTCCTGCCTTACTCATTTCCTTGAATTTCATAAGAGATGTATTTCTAATTCAATTAATTCAGTTCTCACTTCACAAGAAGGCAAAAATACATAAAATATCTATATTCAAAATTAAAAGATATAGAAAAATATAAAACACCAAATACAGTTAAAACAATTTTAAAAAAAAAAATTTCAATTAAAATTACAGTTTCTATGCGAAAACAAGCAATTCAGCCAGTGGGCAAGAAGGCAGATTTTTTGGTGCACAAAACTAAAAGTTTACTTTTGGTCTCACTTGGGAAAAAGACACTGAAGGAGCAGAAACTGACTTAATTTCTTATAGGTGCTATGCTGAGTCAATATATGGGATAGTTTAATAACTTAAATGATAATTCCAGAATGAATTAAGCATAATTTAATTAGCAATAATAAAAGAAGATGTTACTTTGTTGTTGTGAAGCTTAGTTTCTCTAGACTGGCAACAAATCCACTATTCTGCTAAGTTTCAAATGTAAAAAAATATGGCTGCTACGGTAAAAAAATTAGGATTAGCCACAATTAAACAACTTTTAAATTGTTGATAATTCTATAAGTGTAACATGCAGGTTAACTAAAGGCATAAAAACCTTAACTGGAAGATAAGAACAACATAATTCAATCATTTTTAAACCAAAAAATACCAAATTTACAAACATATAAGAATAAAGAAACTGAGCTCACTGAGCCAAGTAACAGAGTGGATATATATATATATATATATACACATATATTTATATGCTTTGGGTGCATCCAATTGCAACCAAAATAGGAAGTGCACATCTACATGTTATAGCAGTCCTATATACAAAATTTCAACATTCCAAGGCTATTCGTTTTGAGTTATGCGAGATATATTTGTATGTTTGTGTATATTGCATAACATAAAACATAAGCAAAACATAATGCAAAAACATACATACATATGTACGCACAAACGCCATGAAAAATTCCCTTCCGAATCCGTTTTAAATCATCTCTATAATTCGTTTGGGGGAAAAGAGTCCTTTATTCTGTCCTTACATACAGATGTCATGCAAAAGGATTGTTAAACTGTGTTCTATAGAGGTCAAAATGGTTATTTTTCATTGAAATATAATATCCGAAATTTTTCGCGATTACAGTACTTCCTTTTTACTTGATACAAGGCAGTAAAAAAGTTCATAACGAGTTATGGAAAAACTATATCAACGATTAACAGGATTTTCAGGCAGGGTTTTACTTGGGTTTTTCAAAACTGAACTCCATGAGTATTACAGCAAGAGACGAGAAAAGTACTTTGATTACAACAAAGTGGGAAGTAGTAACGATATCCAAAAATAAAAAATAAAATTTGGAAGCTATTTATATAGACCTTTCAAACTGAATATATCTTATACAGTATTAATCCCAAAGTATAATTGCTAGATATGCTTATACTCAATTCAGGTTCAATTTAAATGCTAAAGAAAACATGATATATAACATCATCATGTATCTCAATATAAAACTGTAATATAAAATTAAATGCACAAAATTTATAAAAACCTGTTCTTAGCTGTCCATCTGCCTGAAGCACGACTCTAGAACGAAGATCATTCAAAACAAGTGTCTGATGAGTCTCTGCAATTCCTAATTCCCATGGCAGACCAGCACCTTTAATGCCAGTCCAACTACTTGCACCTGTCCCCCCATCATGACCAGATATTGTTATATGCTCAGCTTTGCCCTGCAAATTTTTTTTAATGAAAAGTTTTGTTTTTCACTTCTAACAGTAATACTTGAACATGCATTCATTAGTAAGCATACAAAACTCACTGTACAAAAACACATAAACAAATGTAATCAGATTATAAATAATAATTATAAAACAATACATTGGGTTATTTGAATACAGCAAAGCACATGACAGCTATGTGCCTAAGGAAGAGGAATTCTTTCAAGGAGGACTTTATATTGGGTTGGCAACTAAGTAATTGCAGATTTGTTTTAGAAAATCAAAGACAATTTTTTCATGGAACTAAATAACTTTATTCTGTAATGTATTGCCCATTTTGATCAATGACCTTTTGCCATCTTTCAGGCAGCATCATAATCCCTAGTTCATTAAACTTTTGGTTTTTATTAGCAAAAAACTGCATCAGGTACGATTTGACATCATCATCATTATTGAAATTTTTACCATTCAAGGAGTTTTGTAAAGATCGAAACAAAAAGTAATCAGATGGTGCAAGGTCAAGACTAAGTGGTGGATGTGGCAAAACATCCCAACCAAGCTCCAATAATTTTTGCCAAGTGACCAAAGATGTGTGTGGCCTTGCATTGTCATGAAGGAATACAACACTTTTTCGATTTGTCAATTTGGGACGCTTTTCTTCAACTGTATTGTTTAATTTCATTAGTTGTTCAATGTAGACATCAGAATTGATTGTTCGGTTGGGTGGTAAGAGTTCAAAGTAGACAATTCCTTTGTAATCCCACCAAACTGATAACAAAACCTTCTTTTGCTGATGTTGTTTGAGTTGGTTCACCTGGCCTGCTCTATGATGTTTTCCACTTGATATTGTTGTAAACAACCCATTTTTCATCACCAGTTATCAGTCATTTTAAAAATGGATCATTTTCATTACGTTTCTTTAGCAAATTGCAGCTGTTGATGCGTTGCCTTAAATGCGTTTCTTTCAGTGCGTGAGGAACCCATGTATCGAGTTTTTGAACCTAGCCAAGTTGTTTTAAGTAATTTTCAATGCATGTATGTGATACATGAAGCTTCTCTGCAATCTCATGTGTTCTTCTTCTCACAATTCATTCTGCTTCTCACAATTCTCACTGTGACGATCTGAATCGATTATTGCTTTGATTAGGTCATCATCAACTTCAACTGGACAACCAAAGCGTTTTTCATCTTTGAGTGAAAAATCACCAGAACGAAATTTGGCAAACCAATTTTGACACTGCCATTCTTTTAAGGCTTCGTCACTATAAACAGCAAATAACTTTTTATGAGCTTGCGATGCGTTTTTCCCTTTGCGGAAATAAAATAGCAAAATATGACAAAAATGTTCCTTTTGATTTTCCATTTTTCAACGAACGCCAAACGAAAACTACGCAACCGATCAAAAAACTTTTTTTACTGATTCACAGCTGAATTGCCAACTATCAAATAACAAAATGTGTTTTACATTTGTACTACGTCTGTGTAGTAAAAATATTAATATGTAGTGAAAATATTTATATGTGGTAAAAATACTTAAATATTTTAATCTCTATGTAATGAAAATTGTGTTAATTTCTGTGAGTTATGAGAAATATTAATTATATTTATTCTGGTGTATAAGTGATAACCAAAATTTTGAATATTAATTTTATCAGCGATGAACCGCGAATAAGAATGAAGAAGTCCAACTATCCAGTATAGGATTAAGGCATGTGATTAAGAGTACATCACGTTGTTTCCGCAATAACCCGAATGATAGGGAATAAAATATGAGACCTACAGAGGATAGCAAAATAAAGTACTTACCCCAGACGTTGTGATAGTTGAAGAAGAAAATACAAGTTAATCATCTACAATTTACTCTATTTATTTTTCCGATCAAAAATTTTACTGCTGAGCTCACACAAATAAAACAAGAAAATTAAATAATCAGATCATAACTATAGTCCTACTATAAATGCAGAACGTCCATTCGTTTAACGATACACTATTTGCACTAGCACAATCTATTTGCATCACTTTCTATAAATCACGAAAAACCTGGAATCGAAAATATGTGTAGAGCAGCAATAAACTTGTCTTGAAATTTCTTCTGATTTTGAAGCTTCTACCAGTGAATTAATTTGGAGCAGTGCACCACGTGGCGATAGACAATGGATGAGTCTTAAATTGCACAATGAGATCGTTCATGATTCTTGCTTAAAAAATATCATGCAATCCAGGATGAATTTTCAGAACTGCATGTAGAATGAATATATTCAATAAAAAAAAAACTACAGTTGGCTTTCTATAAATCAGGAAACATATCATTGGACTTTTCAGGAGAGTTAAACGTGCATGTTCCAGCGAGGTGGTAGGTGAAGACGCAGTCGGTGAAGAGACAGGCCGAAGCCCGACCTTCACCCTTGAACTCCCAGCAGCGAAGAGGTAGAAACCTGTCCAACAACTGCCACCAAGGGCTTGGACGAAACGATGATGATTCTTGAAGCGATAGTTTGATGATAGATGCCCGGCTTACTAGCACATTCCCTCCGGCCAAAGAAAAAGCACAGATCACCACATGATCTTCACTGACGCTGAACACTGCATGATAAATTTCACCGAAACACAGTTCATTGCACGATAAATTTTACTGACGCACAACACTCATTACAAGTATGATCTGGTATAATAGTTAAATCAAATGAAAAATAGTCAAAAATTATTTTATCATAATTTCACTGTCTGGGATAGTGCTACACATATGAAGTACAATCAAAAATTAGTAACTAATACATATCATACAAATTACTCATACAGTTACAGCATACATTTTCATTATAATCTGTAGTCAAATTACAATTTTCTCTTTGTAAATGGAAATTGTAAGCTAATACCTATTTTTACATTCATACATTTTCACTGTTAAACACAACTCTGCATTAATGACCATTTTTTGACAAGTTTCTAATTATACAGATTCTATAAATTCTTCTGAATAACATCAATTTTCCCTTGAATTTTACTAAATTCATCTAGACCAATTACTCTACAATTTCATTTTCTTGAACACATTAATTTTCTTCTTCCTCTTTTTATTATTGTTATATATGTATATATATATATATATAT
>KK118555.1:346294-363348 GCA_000611955.2 Stegodyphus mimosarum
TGGCCAACCGCACCCAAACTAATCATGAAATCTCAAAAAAAATTTTTTGTTGGAAATAAATTCACTAAATTCCTAACACTTACAAATGTGTGTATGTCTTCTATTTATTTATTTTTTCTAACTTAGTGAACAAGAAAAACAAGCTCGATGAAATAAATGTTCTCAATTAATCAAATTGAACCCTGGAGCAACTCTTTTACATAATTTGCTACAATGAATTTTTTTAGTTTTGTTGTCCTCGATGTTTTGAATTAAGTAGTTTTTATTTTTCTTTTAATTTATGTAAACTAGAATCCTCAACCGAATCTTCATTTATGTATTTTGTCACTGTTGTAGTAATCTCGTCAGCTAATTCCCTAACAGATTGGTTACACTTTTGAGAAATGTTTGAGAATTGCTGTTGAATGTCCTGAAAGGATTCAACTCGTGCAAATTTATTCTTTAATAATTTTTCTAAATTTTCAAGTTTATTTTCCTTAGCTGCTCTTGGATCATTAATTAAGAAATCTAGAGCTTTATCCCTACAGTTTATTTTCAGAATGATTATTTTCTTTTCATCTGACCGTTTTTCTAATTTAGCAACACTATTTATTTGATCAAGAAAGAAATTTACATTTTCAGATAAGTTGCCACTAAATGTTTGCAGAGCAGAAGCTAGGGAAGTTGCCATACCAGTGTTAGATCTACCTTTGAGCTTTGACATGGATGAAGAAATATAGTTACTTATGTTGCATTACCTTACAATCTGCTATTTCTATTTTAATGTTATTGAGATCTACATTATTTTACACAAACACTTAGCACTCTCTCTGATAATTTACATATACATTTACCAAACATGCATATAAGAGTAGATAGCAAAGTTAAGGTAATTTTTTTTTAATAATTTAGTAATTAATTAGGATCTCCTGCAACTTTAACCATGCATATATCAAATTAGTGATGCAATATAAGTACATTGATCATTAACACTTCTGGATTCTAATAATTCTGAACATTATTTTATCATTACATACCACAATCCAATGAAATTACTGAAATCAGCTTTTGATTCAAATATCTTAAACTTTCATTAAATATGCACATATATATAACAATACATTTGAAATTGAATTTTTGAATTATCCAAAATAGAATTACTCTTTCATGGCATATTACCCATCATTTATCATAAATTTTCAACAATATAAATCATATGTGTAGCAAATATACTATAGGTCACACATTTTATTTGAATTCTCAACCTGAAGTCTCAATGATTTTAAGTTATTTCTTTTGTCACGGCACCATATGTTGTAAAAAATATTAATATGTAGTGAAAATATTTATATGTGGTAAAAATACTTAAATATTTTAATCTCTATGTAATGAAAATTGTGTTAATTTCTGTGGGTTATGAGAAATATTAATTATATTTATTCTGGTGTATAAGTGATAACCAAAATTTTGAATATTAATTTTATCAGCGATGAACCGCGAATAAGAATGAAGAAGTCCAACTATCCAGTATAGGATTAAGGCATGTGATTAAGAGTACATCACGTTGTTTCCGCAATAACCCGAATGATAGGGAATAAAATATGAGACCTACAGAGGATAGCAAAATAATGTACTTACCCCAGACGTTGTGATAGTTGAAGAAGAAAATACAAGTTAATCATCTACAATTTACTCTATTTATTTTTCCGATCAAAAATTTTACTGCTGAGCTCACACAAATAAAACAAGAAAATTAAATAATCAGATCATACATCAGATCATAACTATCCTACTATAAATAAAGAACGACCATCCGTTTATTGATACACTATTTGCACTAGCACAATCTATTTGCATCACTTTCTATAAATCACGAAAAACCTGGATCGAAAATATATGTAGAGCAGCAATAAACTTGTCTTGAAATTTCTTCTGATTTTGAAGCTTCTACCAGTGAATTAATTTTGAGCAGTGCACCACGTGCGATAGACAATGGATGAGTCTTAAATTGCCCAATGAGATCGTTCATGATTTTTGCTTAAAAAATATCATGCAAT
Source organism: Stegodyphus mimosarum (assembly GCA_000611955.2). Taxonomy (NCBI): domain Eukaryota; kingdom Metazoa; phylum Arthropoda; class Arachnida; order Araneae; family Eresidae; genus Stegodyphus; species Stegodyphus mimosarum. The sequence goes on from KK118555.1 coordinate 348,331, forward strand.
CCAGGATGAATTTTCAGAAACTGCATGTAGAATGAATATATTCAATAAGAAAAACTAGAGTTGGCTTTCTATAAATCAGGAAACATATCATCGGACTTTTCAGGAGAGTTAAACGTGCATGTTCCAGCGAGGTGGTAGGTGAAGACGCAGTCGGTGAAGAGACAGTCGGTGAAGAGCCAGGCCGAAGCCCGACCTTCACCCTAAAGCCCGACCACCCTTGAACTCCCAGCAGCGAATAGGTAGAAACCTGTCCAACAACTGCCACCAAGGGCTTGGACGAAACGATGACGATTCTTGAAGCGATAGTTTGATGATAGATGCCGGCTTACTAGCACAGTCTGCAAACCTAAAAATTCAACTGAAGCCATCTATGAGTGAAATCCGCAATTACTTAGTTGCCAACCCAATATAAGAAATGGAAAACTGACTTGTATTCATATTACACATAGGAAAAAACAGGAAAAGTATCTATGCAGCCAGCCCATTCATCTGGATTTGAGCTCATATCAAACTACCAACATGCAGCAGTTCTAACCCCTTAACCAAAGCAAATACAATAAATTATAGAGTCACTTGACCTATAAGTGATTTTCCTGTCTGCCAGTATGTCTTAAGTATGTTCCATTGTAACTTTCAAATGAGATGCATCCATGTCAGTATTGTCTTTACATATAATCCAATTTGAGATAACAGATTGTGTATCTAAACAAATCTTTAGCATTACAGGCATTCTAAATCTCTAAACGAAATGTTGCAACAGTATGCCATATGAAGTTTTCGGAAGTAAATTTCTCGCTCAATAAAAAATTCATTAAAAAAATTAAATATATTGCAAAAATTGTAGTTCATTTTCACCATTATTTTATTCTACTATAGGCTATTTCCATTATTTGTTGTCTGATGCTTAGAAATGTAAAATTCTTATTTCTGTAAAAGAAAACTTCATCAAAAAGTCACAATATCATCAAGTTCAATACATTCAATGCAAATTTCTAAAAAAAAACAGCATTTTGTCTAAAAACATAAATATTGCATTGCAAAGAACTTCAAATAGAAAAAGATTTTTAGGTATAAGAACAACATGGCTTGATTTCATTTAAAAAGAAAAAAACTTATAATACCGTACTCGCGTAATATCCACACACCCGCTTTCAAGCAGAAAATAATCGTCAAAAGTGCATAATATTGTGTAGCAGATTTTCCCACATAACAGTCACACATAGACTTTCGCAATGAAAAAGTGCAAATATTACGTGAGTAAACACCATAATATTTTTATGCGATATTTTTTAAAACTGTTTTTAATTATAGAAGATTTTGATTAATTATTAAAAATATTTTATTATTAATCAAAATATTATCAGCTATTATAGCTCTGGAAAGGAATGTACTGGATTATTTAAATATGACAAAGCACACTATGACATTCTATCTAGAGCAGTGTTTCTAAAACTTTTTTGTCCTGGCATCTTTCACCATCACTACATGATCCCTACTACCTCCTTTTCAAAACTTGAAAAATACATATACATTTATTAAAATTTATATTATTTTTTAATGTATTTTATAAATTAAACAAGAAAAAGTACAGAAAATTTTGATAAATATCAAAACGTGAATAAAAATAGTTTTTTTTTATTTCAAAAATTAAAATTAAATGCTTAACAGGATAACTGCATTCTTCATTGAAACAATGAAATTCTCCTCTGGTTGAAAACCCCTGGCCTAGAGGAAGGGATGCATTCCTGGAAAGCTAAGAGCCTTTATCATTAAGTAATGATCACTGATATTTTATGCATATAATTCCTAATAATAATTCCTAATTACAAGTGTGCAAAATAAGGTGAACACAAAGGGCTGAAGTAGTAGTAAATAGTAAAATTAATTCATTTCATGCCTTTGTATTCGATAATGCAATTTCTTTAAATTTCTTATTCAACATTAATTCTTTATTTCATACAAGGAAGTAACAATGTAAGGGTCTTTTTCTTTTTGGATGAATGCGGATCTTAATATCCTAAACATGGATGACTTTAACAGCTGATAATTTTTTTGTTAAAACTTGCAGAAATTTTACAAAAAATATGAAAAAAGGTTACAGTCAATGATTTCATTATATCAAATATTGATCTTGGAAGTTCACTATAACAGTATGAAACATCATCAAGTGTACAGGAAACTGGGCATAACCAAAAGGTTCATTTGTTATAATTAATTAGAGCAATGTTCAACTATTGTATTTATAAAAGGGTGAAACAATATGTATATTATAGCATGGAAAAATCAAAAAGCTGTTAAGCTGCGTTTGCAATGTGAAAAAATGTGTATTAAAAAAGATTTTTACTCAAAATCATTCTCTTAAACTTGAAAAGAGATTACCTAAATAAAATTATTTAACCCATTCTTGTCCTACTAGGTTAAAATAATCAATAATCTACTACAGTATAAAAATTATGTTTATCTTTCATTAAGTAAACTAGCAAAGCAGTTGTGAAAAACTGCATTGATTCTCACATGCAAACTGTCACATGCACCACTGTTTAATGATTATACACAATATTTTACTATCTAAGTTAACAGAGTTTTGAAAGCTTAAAGCTTAGATTTAATCAAATACTTCATTGCAGAGTTAATCTAAACATATTTATTTCAAATCTAGAACATTTTGAAATAATTTTATAATTCATACACATAAAAAGGATAACAAACAGAAATATGTTTATAGTCTTTACGAATTTCATATTAAATATAAATTTTAATTAAAAAGAAATTTAACTGACCTTAGCAACACCTGAAGAGACAATTCCTACTCCTACTTCTGACACAAGTTTAACAGAAATTCGAGCAGAAGGATTGGCACATTTTAAGTCATAGATCAACTGCAAGGGAAGAAATAAATCTAGATTTCCATGCATTCAAGATAAAGATAAGTATTTTTTTTATTCTTAAATTATATTTTAATTTTTTAAATAAGTATGTCAAAAAAAGAATTATATTTTCAAATATGCTAATATAAAGCATGATTTTAATACAATTTTAAAATAATATTTTACTTGAAAATACAGTAGAATTCCACTAATCCACATATTTCAAAGACCAAGGATTGTGTAGCTTAGTGAATAGTAAGAATGCCATTGATTGCAGATGTTTTCTTTTTAAGTTTTGTTAACATATTTCCTTTTCTAATTTTTACATTAAATCTGAATTTTTCATATATAAGAAGCTAACTAAAGCACATTCATATCTTAAAACTTTATCAAGATTTAATGAATGTAAGACCTATAATTACATACAAAGAAAATAAAATCACTTTAAAGCAATGTTTATGCTCTTAATGAAAGAAAAAAATAAATAAATACACTGTTTACAAAACAGCAGAAATAGAAATTTCCTTAAACTGAATTCCTATGCTAATTTTGCCATTATGTTTTGTGTAAATGGATTAATAATACTAAAAGTGTGTTAGAACTAAAATTTTGGATTTGCTAAAAGAAAATTTCTCTGCTCTTCACTTTTTTTGTACCATGATTTCTAATTCTATAGCTATAAAAAATTTTATATATGCTTTTTTAAAAATTATCCTTATTTATCATTGATACTGCTTGCTCAATGTGTGCTGTGTAAATGAATTAGCTACAAAGGACATTTAAGTTTGAATTAAACATCTGAAAAGGTTCGGACAAATAAATTCTTGGCACATGCCACATTACTTTAAAATTAATTATCCACATAAATTCAAAATTAATATTAAAAGATAACCAAATATGCATTTTATAGTATAAATTTATCTAAAGGAAAATTTCATAGGGAAATATAAAAAACAATGAATTTCTGGAAGGTTTTCATGCTGCATGATGGCACCATTTCAAAATATATCGATCGATTTGAACTCTCTTTATAAAGCATGATTCAGATCGCAGAGCTATTTAATATGCGATTCTGATAAAATATATATTAACATTTAATTAAATATTATAAATTTTATGTTCTTTGGCTAAATTCATTTTGAAACTTTCTTGCACTTTTATGATGAGAAATTCCTCAATACGAAGAAAAAAATTTTCATTTATCAAAATACTTTAAATATAATGCAAAAATACAAAATTAATGTACATACTACTGTGTACATAAGCTCAGGATTACATTATATTACTAAGAAATAATTTAGTTAAAGTAACTTCTCTTAATAATCTTTTAATATTCCAAATCTGCAAAATGTAGAGTAGTTTTCAGAATTGTTAATGAAAGACTGAAATAGACAGCATGCTTAATATGCTCTAATTTAACTTTCATACCGGGGGGAAGGCCATAAAATACTCTGAATTTACAATAAATTAGATACTATCTAAATTAGATATAAATATTTATCTAAATCAGATATAATATATGATTTATATCTAAATTAGATACTAAATTAGATATAAATCAAAGCAATATGTAAAATTAATATAAAGAAATTAATCTTCAAATTTTAAAAGCATTTCAGTTCTAAATGCTAAGCAAAATTTTAAGCACTTAATAAATAACCAAAAAATATACATGAAATTTCTACTCTCATGATGATGTTTTTAAGATAGGATAGTGGTTAGGGGAGCTGACTGCGATACCAAAGGGCCTAGGTTCGAATCCCGAAGAAGGCATGATTGTAACTGTCCATCTCTTCATAGAAGGCAAAGGTGGCCCTGCTATTAGGTGCCTCCATAATAAAGTGAGCACCACTTCTGACCTTAGTTATGGCCAAGCCGAAGTTGGCTGAGGGCCCGTCGTTTGGGACTGGAACAACTTAGCCATCAAAATATTTTAAAAAATCCTTTTTCCAAAAAAATAATGGTAATTAAAATATATTTTAGTTTTGCTTTTATGAAAAAAATGAAAGGAAACTCACAAAATATAACACAAAAAAACACATAACACATAAAACCCTCAATGAATTTCAAAGCTTTAAATTCCAAAACCAATTAACTATTTTCAACTTGATACCATTAATCTACATGACCACAAAATAATCTCTGAAACTGCAATTCTAAACAGTTTAAATCTTGATACATTCACCTACATCATAAATGAGTTTTAGAAAGAACTTCCTAGCTCATAACAAATAAATTTTACATAAAAAAATTTTTATTTTAATACGAATTTTTTTGAAATACTAAAAAAATTACTTCAGATAAATCTTCAATGGAATATATATCATGATGTGGAGGAGGACTGATAAGACCTACTCCAGGTGTAGAATGTCGCGTAGCTGCAATCTCAACAGTTACCTAAAAGAAGTATGAAAATCTTTAATAAAATACCAGTCATAAAATGGCATATGAAAAAAAGGTTTGCATTAACTCGATAAAAATTAATTATCAGCCAAGATATGAAAGACAAAAAACACTGATGTGATTAAAATTCATTTGAAATAATTCAAATTAAAAATACATCAAATATATTGCTATTTTCATTTTTTTACTTCTGAATTATGTTGAAAGAAATACATCAATCATAGAAAATTTCATGAAAAATTATTCTTAACATTTCCTTTGTTGTTAGGCAATCATGAACTTATCAACACAAATTATAATTATTAAAAATACATTTTGCACCTTACAATAAGTGTGTTGCCAATTCATTAATTTTCTTAAGAAGTTTCAAAACTGTTCATACAAATTTCTTGTTTACCAAAAAGTCTATCATCATTATTTTTTGTCTCTGTCTTCCCAGAATGCCAATCAGATACTTGCAACTATTTTATCAAGTCAAATGTATTTATTTTTACTTAGTATTCATTCAGTATTTCTCAGAATTATGTTTTATTAATTAACACCTTCCTAGTTCCTATTCCTTTACTTACTTTTGACCATGTTTGAAAAAATATATTGATTTAGTAGCTAAAGAAATAAGTTTTTACATAAAAATAATACTGTGTCATTATTTCTATGTAAAACTTATTAAGGAAAGAGAAAATTGAGACTTCCCTCATTCTGAACCCCCAAGAAAAAATACATAGGTCGATCCAGAAATAAGGTTCCCAAAGAACTCCAGCCAGATGGAAAGGTGCAAGAGAAAATCTGACAATACTATTGTGCACAGCTGTTCTGCCACTCTCGATTCTGCCCAGCCTTATTTCACTCCACCTCTCAGTCTTGGCTCAGCAGTCGTCCAAGATGGAAGTGCCCACAGTTGTTTCTGCCAAGTGTGAGATTTGTTCCATAATTTGCATTTTGCACACCAAAGGGACTTCCCCATGGATATTCATCGGCAGTTGACAGAGGTGTATTGCGACCAGTGTATGTCCATTCAACACATTCGAAAGTGGTGCAGGGAGTTTAGCGCTGGTCGGAAGGATGTCCACGATGAAGAACGGAATGAAAGACCATCAGTTTTGGAGGTCATTATCGAGATGGTCCAATGCAAAGTGCTTCAAAATAGGAGAATCACCATCCGTTTCCAGTGTTTCATTTTCACTCCCGAAATGAAACAAAATTCCTAACAATGGCATCACACAGGCTCACCAGTCACAAAATTCAAACAAACTCTTTCTGCTGGCAAAGTCATGGCCAGTGTGTCTTGAGATCATAAGGGGATACTGCTGATCTATTTCATGGAACCTGGGACAACAATCAACTCAGACAGTTATTGTGCAACATTAAGAAAACTCAGGTGAGCTATCCAGAACTGCCATCGAGGACGACTGACAGCCGATGTAACACTGCTGTATGACAATGTCCAAGCTCACATCTTCCGTCAAACACAGGACCTTTTGACAACTTTGAGTGGACTGTCATGCTCCACCCACTGTACAGTCTGGATCTCGTGCCTAACAATTATCACTTTTGCCCAAGTTAAAGAAATACTTGAGTGGCCAATGCTTCTAGAACGACGATGAAATCAAAGAAGAGGTGAAGCGCTTCCTCGACGGGTTGACGGCAGAGTTCTATGACATTGGGATGCAGAAACTGGAACACTGTCTGCAAAAATGCATAGAAAAAGATGTCAAATATGTTGAAAAATAGAGCAAAGTGTCTTCTTTCCAATGATGTACATTGCTATGAGAATAAACAATGTTGTCTATTTGTAACATTGATGGGAACCTTATTTCTGGATCAGCCCTCATACATAAATCATCCACATAAAAAAAGATAATGTACTTAATGAATAACTTTTAGTTTAGTAGTGACAATGATATGATATTTATGAATTATCATTGATAGCACTAAATAAAATATTTATATGAAAACTTAATCTTCAATTAATATCGATTCAAAACAAATTTCAGAATTAATTGTGGTAAAAAAAAAAGTATTTTACTTTATGTCCTGGAAGTTCTCCTCCTTCTCCTGGTTTTGCCCCTTGAGCCATTTTGATTTGGAGCTCATCAGCATTTGCTAAATAGCCAATAGTTACCCCAAATCTTCCTGAAGCAACCTGCATTTAGTTAAAACAGTACAGTACCATGTTTTCATTCAGAAGAAGTTACACATTCTATGCATAAAATATATACGAAATGGAGAATTAAAATTGATGGGGATATTAAAAACTATTGTTGAATACATGTTATTTGAAATAATAATAATCACTTTCTTTTGATACAGATCCTAATTTATTCTTATAGTTCAGATTCTTAATAAAGAACTCAACCTCAAAATATTTACTGCAAAAAAAAAAAAAAAAAAAAAAATAAAAAAAAAAAAAAAAAAAAAAAAAAAAACTAAGCATACTAAGATAGAAAAAGCTACAACTATATAATTAAAAAACATGTCATTTATTAGAAAAAAAAAGCTTCACGAGTTTTAAATGTGGAATAAAATTTACATTCATTTCTTATAAACAGTACATAAATAGTTATCATGTACTTAATAAACTCCAAGCATACCTAAACCTCCATTTAAAAAACTACATATATAAAAATGTATCTGTGCTCTCTAGCATTGTCATAAAGAACCATTCTTAGTACACTATTTCTCTTGATTTAAAAAAAAAAAAAAGTATATTTGCAATACTCAAATATTCAGATGTGTGCTTTTCATGTAGATAACATGAAGCACAGCATTTCAACATTTAAGTTATATTTCTGATTAAAACATATTTTTATAGGCTCTTGTTTAAAAAATTTTGTTTAACTGTCATTCTGAAAATATTGATATTTTCTGATTATTCACAACCTCACCGCAAAATCATGAACTCATTGGTGATTTTGAAAAGCATTCGCAAGCTTGTTGCAGACTTTCGGCAGGAAGAAGGTTTTTTCCACAGCAAAGTACCTTCTGGTGATTTAAAATATATATATATATATATAAGCTAATACACCAAGGCAAGAGCAATTTTCAAAATGACAGTGCACTAGAAATTTTATAAAAGAGTAGTCAATTTATAAGACATTTTTCCCGCCTTCTTAGCATGCCTTCGTAGTGTAGTGGTCAGCATGCTGGCATGTATTTGACAGATCCGTGGTTTGAGTCTCGGTGAGGGCATTGCTCATTTTTCACGTCTTCTGCTTCAAAAATAACCTAATGTCTCTACAAATTTAAAAAACATGAAACATTCATAATAAAACTCACCTTTTAAGAGAAATACTTCTGTAATTTGTTTGTACTGTTCATCACCCCATATGTACAGGGATCATTTTCCGCTAAATTAAATAACAGAATTGCACTAATTCACTGTCACACACAACTTCAGCATTCCACACTGTAACAGTGTGTGCTAAATACATACCTGGATTACCATATAAATACTTTTCTGGAGGACACTGTGCACTGATCACATAACTATTTTGATGTCTCATACATACATTTTTAAAATACTTTTGCTTTTTAACTTTTTTTCGGTTCAGGGTGTAAATAAACAGAAAATATCAAATGATTTCTCCAGCACTCAGGGTAGAAGCCTGTAAGAATTTCTCTTCTGTATTCTTCTCCAAATTCTAAAAATTTTGCAAACCAATGCAGGCTGCATTGAGTGCATCAGCTCTGATACATTCTTTGCCAACACATAAGTAAATAGGTTTATAAAATATAGTACTACCACTATATATCTACATAAGATGAAAAACATGTGAATCAAAATTATAATTTAAACAGTAACTCTTTAATTCTCCTTCTCTGTTCTAAAAATAACTTCTCTGGATTGCATCATTTCTAGATCATTCCATTTGCATATCGAAGACATAATAATTGGGAACTGAAACCAAAACCCTTTTTCTTCATGCGCTTCCATATTGCATAACTACGCGCTTCAGCTTCTCTCTGTATGCTGCTTGGTCATTATTTCATTGTGCTCGCTTCCTATTGCAATAATATCTAAAATGTAAATGTCCTTGAATAGGCACGAGTAGAATGCCAAGTGACTGTGACAACGAAACATCAACTGAGAAATAAAAATGGAATTAAAACCACATCGAGTGCCAAGTTTCTTAGATATTACGAAGTCAACATATTAGCATACTACGGAATCAGAATTCTTCCTCTTCAGTATGGATCTACGATCTATCTTATACAGCTATTACACATTGACGCTGCTCCATTTTTTCCTTGCATGCTATATTACATATATATATATATATATAACAATAAGGATTTGGGTGAATTTTTTTATTATAGCAAAGCACTGGGATTACCTGCACCAAGGCACTACAACTAAAGCACTAGATAATCCACTGAAGAAATATAGCATTAGAACTACCTGCATGAGGAAAGGGATTTGTGTGTGTGTGTGTGTGTAAAATGAAGAAAATTGGCTTTTATTTACATTACACATGGGACAAAGCATGAAAATGTCCATGCAGTCAGCTCATGTGCCAATATTTGAACCCAGGTTAAATGCTTAGTATTTAGCAGTTTTACCCTTTCAATCTCTGGTCAATTCTAAAAAGGATTTGAATAATGATACATTAAATTTATGTATTATATATGCATTTAACAGTGGATTTATTAAGAATGAATGGCTTTTTAATATACACATTAAAAATACTCAACAGCAAATATTGAAAGATATATCTTAGATGAGAAAGATAAATGGTACACAAATCTATTATGCTCTCCACATCAGTAGTTAATAAAAATGCTCTGATCAAGCCATAAAAAGTGACCCACAGCCAGCCACCCCAAAACTAGTGGATGTTGTCAGAAAAAACAGACACTGTTACCCCCATTAATCCCACAATTCTAACTTCACAAGCTTTCTGCAAAGAAACAAGAGGATACAGTTCATATATTTGCTTCATTCTTTTTTTCATTTCAGAAGCAAATCCTTTTTGGGATAGATTATAATATGAGATGAGTACTAATTTGCAACGTCAACTGTGTGCTAACTTGCAGAACTTGCACTATGAAGCTGATAAGAAAGACTGCAACTTAAAGTCTTTTCATCAAGTGTACAGTGAGATGTAAATGGAATAATTTTCTGGGATGTAATAAGATTAAAAATGCTGATCTCCACTGCCAATAATTAAACAAATTGACAGAAGAACCACAATCTAAGCAACAGATCTTCAGTCACATTATTTTTCATCACGATAATATTAGATCTCATACTTGCAAATGTTATCCCATCCATCGTGTGTTTCTGCCCTAGCTATCTCACGTGTAGACCACCATCTTATCAAGTCCTTACAGAACACCCCCTCTCTCTTTCTAAAACTTTGATGATATACAGAATACGACAACATCATAGTTAGATGTCTGATTCTAAAATGGAGGAATTTACTCATTTGGGATAAACCTATTACCAGGCACATGGTAAGAGACCTTGCATACTGATGGCAATTACATGAAATCAAGAGTAATTTACTTTTTATACTCATCATCTTCATTTTCTAATTAAAATGCAAAATAAAATATAAAAAGAAACAAAGTCTGAATTTAATTTAAATTTCAATAAATTTATAAAAACATGCTATACTATTAAAAAAAGAAATGTATCACATTTTCAGGTTCTATAAGAATATTGTCAAACATTCAATAATTAGAAATTTTCTTTGTATCAATAATAAACATGTTTCATGTTTCAGTAATAAATGTTAATGTTTCAGTAATGTTAATGTTTCAGTAATAAAAAATAAAATGCTTTTGTTATTTATTACGATTATAAGAAAATTAAATTTTAAAATGACAGCATTCATTAAAGTATATAATAACACTTAGAGCTACCAAAAAAAAATGAAAGGTTGTATTAACACTAATACCCATTAACAGACAAAAAAAACACACACACACACAAAACTTACCTGCTTAATAGCAGATCTTTTATTATTCGAATTAACTGAAGAATGGAAGCGATCAGAGCTTTCTCCACCCTCTCCTGTATTAGATTTCCCACCAATGCGGTTCATAGCTATGGCTAAAGTTTCATGGGTTTCAATAGATATGCTGCCTAAACTCATTGCTCCTACAAAAAAAAAGTACTTTTCATCTTGCTATAGAAATACTACTCATTGAAAACTACTAGTCTTAAAAATTTTAACTAACTGTACAAATCTTGAAAACTTTTTACAAACATACGGGATTTCTATCTCCAATGGATATTATTATGTTATTATGCAATATTATATATCTCACAGATTTTAGAGTTAAATTAGGATTTATATCAGTAAATATGAAAATGTTCTTTCAGTAACTAGCCCATTAGGGTAGCATAGCAATTAAAATGCAGTAAAAGAAATCAACCAAAACCTGGTTATGAAGTGCAAAATAAAGTAGTTAGAATACTTTTGTAATGGTGGCTGCCTGATGGTTTGAATAAAGAGAATGATTAATGTTTTATTTTAAGAGCTGCAGACAGAAGATAAATCTGCTTGAATAAGTAGTACAACTTTGGTGGGATCTTTGTCCATCAAATTCTGTCCACTTTTCATGGTAGATGGGATAATACTTAAATATCAAATATTCTAATATTTAAACATAACATATTTAATACAATGACCACATAAAAATAATGAAGATTTCATTTAGTGTCACAGCCCGATAGCCTTTTATGAAAGCGAGATAGATAAAAGAAAAGTTTATGATTAAAAGAAAAAAGAAAAAATGAAAATTTATCAATAATTGATATAACAAAGTTAATCTCAATCAAAAGAACTAAAGTGTTTTACTGTAACCCAACAAATGTAAAAGTATACTGTGCTTATATTTCATAAAAAAGTAACTCTTTTGACAAAAGATGATATCAAATAACACATGCTAAATATAATGTGCACACTTTTATTTTTCTTATTTATAAAGTTTGAGATTTATATAAAATATTTGAACTTATGCACAAATTACAATCAAAGAGGAATAAAGCAAAAATAACTTATCCAAAGAAATTTAAATATGCATCTTTAGTCATTTGCTTTTCAAAAGTGAAGGAATGCTTTTAGATACTTATTGATAACCCCGTCACACATCTTCTTTGTGTTAATTTTTTTGGGGGGGGTGGAGATGACAAAGCATCTTAATTGATGTTTTGGTAATCCTCATCCATTTCTTTTTCTTAGTTTCTTGTATGTAAAAAGAACAACCTTCATAACAAACATGTACACTTTTTTATCTCATCTTTCAATACATCAACTTCACTCACTAGTTTTTCTTAGGTAGCTAAATATTTAGCAACAATAAGTAAATGCAGTGCAAAGTCCGAAATCCAGAACTGTCAGGACTTCAGCGATTCCGAATTATAGACCATTTAATTATCAATTTATGATAACCGTGACTCTTACATGATGAACGATTTTTGTGTAATTCATCTTTTATTCATCCTTCAAATAAAAAAAGGGAGGTTTTCTCTTTATATATATATTGTATGTTGCAGACTTCCCAATGCTATTTTCTTCATATAATTTCCAGATGGATATGGCTTTATCCATTTTTTCACAGCTATTCCACTTTCTGATTGAATAACATAGAAACAATCGTTCAATTTGCAGATTTTGCTGCAGCTCTAGAATTAGAAACGCTCACTGACATAACCAAAAATTCAAATTTTAATTTTGACACAATAGCTGTAATAACAATAGTCTGCAAAAATCACAGCCAGATCAAATTAGAAAGTTAACGAAGAGTGCAATTTGCTACATTAACTGAATTTAAGTTCTTTGGAATCTAATTCCTTTTCCTTTCACCTGTAGTCATTCCAACAAAAGATAAACCAGTATAAGCAACATCCCACTCCAAACTATATGGAGCTTCAATTATTGCTTAGATCAAAGAGAAAAATTATGTCAACCTCCTACATGATGCACAAAGGCCAAAATGATGATTGTGGTCAAAGTTAATGAATGTATTGCTAGGGTGTGATCCCCTTTCCAATAGGTGTTTAAAAGTAACATGCAAGAATCGCAGTTAATTCCGAGAAAACTCTTTTTTTTTCCTAGTGGTTTTAAAGTCCGGATAATAGATGATTCCGGTGTTGAACACCTGGATTTCGGACTTTGTGAACCATTACTTAACAGAAGTTGCTGTAGACAGAGCCAGACACTATAGCTAAACAGATAAAGATTATTGAAATGATAGCAGTGATATTCTGTGACCAAAAAAAAAATATTGCTATTTAAAAATAATCGCCAAAATAACCATTAAGTACCTACTTTTATATAAACTACATATTCTTTCACATAAACCTTTCAAAAAAATTACATATTCTTAAAAATAAAATAATTGATCAAAAAATTACACTTCTTGTTACTTTTAGATTATATTTTACCTTATGAAATATTTGATATGGTTTAATAAATACTTAAACAATAATCACAAGTAATTACTTAAGTTCTTAGCATTAAATTCGAATTTCTCAGTTTTAAGCATCAGCTCTCATTTATAATTTGATTTAAAAACAGCAACCTTTTGACATATTATTTTTCATAAAAAGAAACATCATTGTGTACATAATTCTACATGCTATACCATAAGAAATTTAGAACCAGGGCAACATGTACTTGAAGCGTACAGATCTAATTGTACAACATTTCCTATCATTCTCTATGATACAGATTCTTGCTCTTTATCAGTGTAATTTTGGACTAAATTTCTGGCATTCTTAACAATGTTCAAATTTGAATTCTCATACATACCAGTCACAAACCGCTTAACAATCTTATCCGCAGATTCAACCTCACATAAAGGAATAGGATCTGCATGAAACTTCAATTCCAGTTGCCCTCTGAGGGTACAGTCTCTAATACTGCGTAAAGTACTTTCCACAAATCGATCATATGATTTTTGAGAATTAACTTTGACAGCTTCCTGTTTTGAGAGAAAAAAAACTAATAACATCAATGTTTCATACAAAAATGAGAGACTAAATTATATATACCAAAAATATAAAAACTATTTTTATATATTAAAAAGATACATGCTATACATGCAATTTAAGGATGATTACTTTCTACTTTTCTGACAGTCTCTAATGCTCTGTGAGAGTCAGGAGAAGACAAGAATTCTTTTTTGTGCAGATTTTGCAACTTGCTGTTTCCTGCCTATTGTTGTGATTATACAAACAACTTGTAAATAATACATGCAATCGATATAAGAGTAAAAGACTTAATGCATGCCAGAGATAATATATAATTTAACTCTAATTGTTAATACAGAACAAAGAAAAATTAATGGTAATAAGAAGTAATTAGGCTTTCTTTGGTGCTGAGAATTAACATATTCATACCCTATCTAGTCTTCAGACCTTATATAAAGGTAAAATTGAAAGTTATTACAGATTTCTGAAATGTCTTCTTTTGGATCTTTATGATGGCAATGCAAATAAATTCATCTTTTCATGGATGAACTTCAACAACTCACTCTTTCTTTCACCAATAGAAAGCTTCCAACCCTAAGATATTAGGACGCATGGAACTTACACCACCTATTTCAGAATTTTACAGCAGCCTTATTGACAGAAAAATATGCATAACTATTCCATATGCAATGGGAGGATGAGTCTACAGCACATGCTTCATATATTGTACACCACTGTTATATATTATACATTATATAGTAGTGGTATATAATATATAAAAATGCAGCAAGTATGTAATGCATACAACTAGAAATTCATCCGATT
>KK118555.1:377195-410043 GCA_000611955.2 Stegodyphus mimosarum
TATATATATATATATATAATTTAAATATCACAAAAATTATCAAACATAAAGTTTCTATAAATTTCAGCAAAGAAACTTAGGCTTATTAGGGCTTTTTAACAACTTGATGGGAAATCTTAAATTTTGAAAAAAATATACATAAAATTTAAATGTAAAATACAACATAGCCTGATTAAATCCAAGTTGTATGTTTTCGCATTCACCTGATCCCTGTTTTACAATTCAATCTGCCTGTAAAACATCAATCTAGCATAAAGAATTTGTTGCCTTGTGAGGTGTCTGCTACACATGCACTGCCATTAGCATGATGCTATTAGAAAAATTGAACCATATAAATAGATAACCTGCTTATTAGCGGATTCTGCAAACTCAAGAATACAAGATTCTGCAAACTCAAAAATACATTCTGTACTCAGCAGAAATGATGTGGACATTGGCCGTAAAAACAAATTTTTGCCATTCAATAATGCACAGTTTCTTCACATAACCAAATACATAATGTTACATAATGCAAATAGAAGCAACTGCATTAAGATCTCCAGGGACATATTTGCAAAAATGCTTTTCATACTATAAGTTACTTCTTAACTTTGTAAGGTTCTTATGTTGAATTAACCAGTTATTATGATTTTGATCTTTAACTACTTCTTCTTGTATTCCTTACCAAATTCAAAACAGCTTCAAGGCTATTTAAGCTGAGGGTTTTTGGATGTTAGAGAATTTCTGGTACTCACATAGTGTAATTAGAATTCTACCAGCTCTATCTAGATGTAATTATCCCAGCTTTTGCATTTTTATGCAGCCATTGCTTTAAACTTATACATTGGTAAATTATTTGAGCCAGCTTGTAGCTTAGTTATTGCCTATGTAGTCTAAGATTACTGATCAATGTTTAAATTTAATTGACTACTATAATTTAATTTACATCACTACAAGTGTGATTAATTGTAGCACAACCTGCGCCCTTTATGTTAAAAGTTTAATTTTAAAAAATGTTAAAATCCTTTACAAGTCTATTTTAGAAATTTACTATTTTCGAAATCGCAATAATTCACTACTTGTCTAGTAGGACTGTAGGACTAAAATTCAACTATTTAGTTCAAGTACAGTTTTATAACTTGAGTATATGTTTCTTGTTTCCTGTGACAATCTTTATGATAACCCAAGGTTTTGCCAAATTTTACATATTATTCATGTACTCTTGCCATGGTATTGCATGAAATGCACAAAAGTTTAGCAATCACTAAAATCAGATGTTCAAGCTTAACTTTGCGTGTAATAATGTCCATAAAATTCACTTGAGTTAATACTTTTATCTATGACAGTTATCTCTTATTTGCTACTCAAAACATTAGCTCTCTCACTGCACTTAGCTCTGAAGCATTCAAAGCATAGTCTTTGCACTTAGTTTTGTGATACATAGGTCATTTAATGAAAACGTCATGTTTGCATCATCTCTCGATTAGCTACATTGTTGTTTATTTACATATTCCCACCAAAAGTGTGTATAACCATTTATCCTGCCAATATAAGGTTTTTATTAAAACAGACTGACAGAATATACATAAAAAATTATTTAAATAGTTTAAAATTTTAATAATATACATTATTCAGTCACATATAAATTTGTTTTGAAAATTTTAGCTTTCAAGCTACCTTCCATCCTTTGTAATTTGCATTTTTAATAGCTGCCATATCAGACAGTGTCAGAATTGGATGATCAAGCCACAGCCTCTGGCACTGCATTGCACTTGGCTCTAAAATGTTAAAGGAAGGGCCAATCGGACAAGCCTATTAAAAAAGATAAAAAATACTTATGTGTATGATTGATTACAATAGTTACTTTTGTTACATTAAGCAATAGCTAAAATATAACATTCAAAATCTCTCTCAATGAATAAAAATGAACTTAAAACACAGCAATACTGCCAGATTTGTATAACAGATATTCTAGAAAGCACTTCATATTATGATTCTATTCAGAATACTTATAAAAGATACTTTTAACAAATATAATATAGACTTAAAAAATCTCATTTTTTAAAAAAGTTTAATGTTTACTTCCCTGTATGAAGTAAAGGAAGTATTGTAATAATGAAAAATTCCAGGTACTATATTTCAATGAAAATATCCATTTTGACAGCTCTCAAATGCAATTTAAAAATATTTTTGCATGACATCTGTACGTAAGGACAGAATAAAGGACTCTTTTTGACCAAAGGTATTACAAAATTGATTTAAAATCGATTCGGAAGAGATTTTTTTCATAACGTCCATATGTACATACGTATGTATCTCGCATAATTCAAAAACAAAGCCTAGAACCTTCTAGCGTCAGAAGGTTGAAATTTTGTATATAGGACAGCTATAACATCTAGTTGAACACCTCCCTTTTTGGCTGCAATCGGCTGCACCAAAAGTACATAAATATATACCCAAGCTGTCATTCAGCTCGGAGAGCTCAGTTTTTTATTCATATATATTGGTAAATTGTGCATTTTTTGCTTTAAAAATGATTTAATTATGTTATTCTTAATCTCCCAGTTAAGGTTTTTATGCCTTTAGTTAATCTGCATGCAATAGTTTTAAAGTTGCTTAGTTAAGCCTAATTTTTGTTTAACATAGCAGCCATATTTGTTTACATTTGAAACTTAACAGAATAGTTAATTACTGTATATACCCACATACTATAAGTCGACAATTTTAAGAAAAAAATCAAACTTCAAAGTAGGGGCTTGACTTATACGCCGAAGCTAAGAAAAAAAGATCCGCTGCTGCCGATCAATGACACATCGGCGAACTTAATTATTAAATATGTCGTTCATACAAAAAAAAATACAAAATTTTTATTCATTCTTTCCATTCCTGTTTTGTTAATCTGCATGCAATAGTTGCAGAATTATCAACAACTTGAAAGTTGTTTAACGGCGGATAAGCCTAATTTTTGTTTACCATAGCTGCCATATTCGTTTACATTTGAAACTTAGCAGAATAGTTAATTACCATATATAACCACATATAAATCGACAATTTTAAGAAAAAAAATCAGACTTCAAAGTAGGGGGTTGACTTATACGCTGAAGCTAAAAAAAAAAAACTGCCGCCGCCCATCGAAGACACATCGGCAAACTTGAGTATTAAATATATCATTCATACAAAAAAAAAATGTTTTTATTTATTCTTTCCATTTTATGAGCAATAAGTTGCCCCCATGATTATTTTCAAAGGAGAAATGTTACCAAAAAAGACAGCATTTCCAGCAAGTTTACTTCATGTCAAGGAAAATGGTTGGATGGACGACATCCTAATGACTAACTGGTTTCAAAATGCATGGTGCAAAAACCAGGTTCACTTTTACGAAAACCTTCACTTTTGATTTGGGATATGTTTTGACCGCATCATTCAGAAGTTGTAAAAAAGCATGCGGAAAGTTCAAAAACAACACTTTCTGTGAGCCCAGGAGGGTTGATATCCATTTTACAACCACTGGATGTCAGCATAAATAAGCCGCTCAAGGGCAATATGCCACAAGTATTGGGTGAAAAGGATACAATCCGTTTGCCTACTAAAACCAAAGGTGGCAATATTAGAAAGCCGAACATAACTTTAATTGCATGGTGGGTGAAAGAGACTTGGGATACGATTCCAGCTGAAATGATAATTAAATCATTCAAAAAGTGTTGCATTTCCAATAACTTGAATATGGCACAGACGAGGATGCAATCTATCCAAGTAGCGATAATGATACTAGATTGTGATGAATCAAGTGATAAAATTTATGGCGACCTGCTAATGACTGAAAACGAATTTCAGAATTTATTTGCAGATTCTGACTTTGAATCAGAATTTGAAAGATTCGAATGAAATTCTTTGAAAATTCTGTACATATTTTAAAATTCTATCATGTGTTAAAATGGAAATAAACAAATTTATCAAGTACATCAGCATACTGTTTTATCGGCGGCGCTGCCACTCATGCGACAAATGCGTTTTTCCAAAAATTTTTCTCAAAAGTCAGGGAATCGACTTATACACGGGTAAATATGGTAAGTCAGTTTTTGCACCTTCAGTGTCTTTTTGCCAAATGGAACCAAATGTAAACTTTTCGTTTTATGCACCGAAAAATCTGCTATCTTGCAACACTGGCCAAATTGCTTGCTTTTGTGTAGAAGCTAATTTTAATTGCAATTTTTTTTATTGTTTTAACTGTACTTGGTGTTTTATGTTTTTCTATACCCTTCAATTATTAAGGAAAATATTTTGAGTTTTTATGTATTTTTGTCTTGCCGAGAAGTGAGAACTGAATTAACTGAATGAGAAACAAGAAATATATCTCAAATGAAATTCAAAGAAATAAGTTTAAATGAATTACAGCAACAAATGCATATAATTTAATATTCCATATATGTCATATGGTGTACACATCAGATTTTTTTTTAATGTAAGCAATACACTTATGTAAAAAAAAGGAAGAAGTGCAGAGTCCGAGATCTGGATCATCAGAACTTTTTTAATTATGTTTTGACAGTTTTCACAAAAGTCCAGGTTTAAGTTTCTGATGCATGTGTACAGACATAAAATTATTATACATATTTTCAATAAAATGTCTTACATATATTCTATTAACAAGTGACTATGGAATTTCAACAGCTAAATCAACCAGTGATTACTTCTTTAATAAACATAAATAAAATAGTAAACATCATGATTATTTATAGAATAATTATGTTAATTAATATGAAATCAAAATAACTATTACGAATAGGTAAATATAGTGTTCAAAAATCTCATCACAGTGTCTGACAGCTTTTTAAATAACAACTTTTACATCAAATTTATAAAGCTAGTAAAAAAACAAATTTTTCTTTGTTAGGCAAATAACAGTTCACTAGAGTAAAAGAGCATTATTTTATTGTTGATTAGGCTATGTTACATTGTAGGTTGCTTTGATTATGGCAAAGCATATGAGGGCTATCTGCCTAAGGAAGAGAGTGTTTTTGTGAGGGATTTTAGAGGAAAGTTGGTTGTATTTGTTACACATGAGAAAAACCATAATAATTTCCAAACAGACAACCTGTTCAGCAGCAATTGAGCCAGACTGAACTAGCATTTAACCATTTGCCTACTAACAGGACACTAAAGTTGTAATTTTATGCTTGAGGTGAAAATCGTCATTATATATCTCACGAATTTTGCACAGAATGGAACGCAATTTTTTTTAATTAGTGCATGCTGACTATTTTATTAATTAGAATTTTTTTATTTCTCTGTTAAAGAAATATAAGTTGCCAAATTTGCACCAAAGCACCAAATGTGGTAGCCTGATTTTATTGCATCAATAACTATTTGAATCATAACACAGATCGCTGTGTACATATACACAGCAATCAATTTTGATTTAAAAAGACATCAGAGAATTTCACAAATACAGCACTGTGCACATTAAACATTGCATATATAACAGTATATGACATACTACTGTTATTACAAATTCATTTTTTTCCATGAAGCTTTACGTATCATTAGGGTTATCTATATCTAGTTAGATTTAGTGTTAACATTTAAGTGCTAAGCGGTGTCCCATTAACAGGAAAGTATCGAATTTTTTTAAAAACAAGGAAAACAACAAAATCAGATTTTCATCTTCCCAGATTTTTGCAAGCTTAATCTTACCAGCTGAGATTGCTTTCATAGCATTTTGCAATTTATAAAAGCTTTAAAACTAAATATATGTTTAGCATCAATACTTTAAGGATCAAAGCCTGTATCCACCTTTTCCCACTAATCTTGCATTTCCATCACGTTGAAATCTGTTAAACAGAGATCTATATAAGCAGTTCAACATCATTTACTGCAACATATCCTCAAATTAAAAAAAAAGAAAAAAACATGATTTCTAAAATGAATAATAATGAGACAAAAATGAAGCTATTGCCATATTCAATAAATACTGCACAGAGTATTTTATAAATTTACGAAAACATAAAATACATTGTAAACTTAAAGGAAAATATTTTTACCAAAGAAATAACAATGTCCTCTCTAAATGGGTCAATAGGAGGATTTGTCACTTGTGCAAAGAGTTGTTTGAAGTAATCATAAAGTAATGGCTGATAATGAGAAAGGCATGCTAGAGGAGCATCATTTCCCATTGATCCAAGAGCTTCCTTCCTGTTCATAAATATAAAAAGTAAATTAAAACTCCAAGTTAGTTATATAATGCAGCACTGTATCTAATTACATAATAGAAAGAATAAGAAATCCACAGAAGTAGCATGACATAAGAATATGGTTACAAAGAGGGTATTTTTTTTAATTTGTAAGTGTACTGAAGTTATAAGTTACTGTGGATGAAAAAATAAAGATATAAAATTAACCTTGCAATTCATAATCTCAAGTAGATATCAGAAATAAAACGTGGTACTTATAGGAAATATCATGCTTTATTTCTAATGTTTACTTACTTTTTATATCCTATTTTGTAATATCTACTAATATCTATTGTGTAAAACTTGGCTATCATCAAAGAAAGTTCACGGAGAACCCACTAAAATTAAGCCAATTGTTCCTACAAAATTCTGAGATGCACTTTTGTCTGTGCCTCTTACAAAAAAACATTCAACAGCCTGCCTACACTATCTACCATATAGCCACTGCTGCGAAAATATTCAGTCTGGCTCCTTTTCGTGCTGTATAAAATGGCATTTGTCCACTTCTTCTCTTTGCTAAGCCTTCAGATTTTAGTGGAAGCTCTATTCAAAACATCGAGAGCACAAACTTTCCCCAAATCTGTTCCATTCCATTAAATGCTTTGTTAGCCATATCCAACTATTCTTTTCCCCGCTATAAATGAATCAGAATGCCATCACAAATGTGATTCAACAGGCCTTGAACTGTTTTTTCCCCAAAATGTAAGAATATATATGGTAGTAATAATTAATTAATATACGTTTTCATAAAAACAAATGAAGGATCATCGAGAATCAATTGGGGATACATCGGACAAAAGCGCAGATGTCATGAATATGTTGTGATATTGCACTTATCCAAAACTGGCACTAAATCACACTGCTTGGAGACAGTTTTGCAGTCAATGGGATAGCATGCAAGTACTTAAATAGTTATTAAATCAAAAATAAGTGGCAGATGAATGTAAACAAATTTATTTCAATACAATATTTAGAGGAAATGTTTTCCTTTCCTGATAATATATACAATAAAAGTTGTATTCTTATGACTGCAGAATTGAAAAGCGATATGAAATGACATACAATTTTACACACAATTTTTCCTTATTTTATTTTAATTTTGAAATTGCTGCAAAATTGCAGATGTCCTTTACATACAAATTAATCTCCCCTTCCTTCAAAATCTAATAATTATTCCTTTATTCATGTTGAAAATTTGATAATATAAAATGCTTTGCATGTGAACCTTAATTAATTTCCCATTTTGATATTAATTAATAAAATTATCGATAAGTATAAAAACTTATGTAAATTTCTTTCATTCTACAATAAATTAATCAAGATGTAATGGTTATGAATAGTCGCATTTCATCCCAAATCCATAACTGTGGTAGACAAAAAGATAACTTTAGCCGCAATGTTGTTACTGCAAGTGGCTGCAAGGGTAACTATGGTGATAATTTAGCTCAGTGGTCTCAAACTCATATTGTATGCAAGTCAAATACATGATTTGAAAGTAACTGACAGACCACAATTAAATTTTTTATTTTTTGAAAACAATAAAATTTATACTTATTTTCTGCCTGAAATTGAAAAGCAATTTGTAGTAAAAAGTAGATATCTGTAAGAAAGTTTTATAGGTCACAATATGTAATTCAAATGTATTTAATTCAGAAGTATGTAAGCTAAATATTAAAATTTTCAGATTGACGTTTATTCAAATAATTGTAAATATTGAAATAACCACTGAATAACTCTCTATTAACTTAAACTGGAAAGAAATATACGAAAATTTCCCAAGAGAAACTAAACTTCATAATAAATAATGAAAACCTATTTTCTTTTATTTGTTATTTTTCTATGATGCACACAGAAAAAATACATATTTGTATGTAGATAATTATAAACTTTTTTATTTCTTTCTACACCTTTGAACTATAATACCTTAAGGTATTTTGATTTTCATAAAGTTAGTAGCCTTGGAGGAAAATTGCTAAAAAGTATCGTTGTGATAAGGCTTTTTTTTTTCCTTTATGGATGTTGTTGTTGACTTATTAATTTTCAGCTGCAGAAAAAAGCTGTTCATATATAAATATACTCAAACCTATTATTCTTAATGTAAAATTATTAATTTATGATAGTTAACTTTAGACAACTACTAACAAAAGTTAATCAAATTTGCCTCTTCAGATCCTGGAATGAGATTTATATCACAATGTAAATTTATTAGTTCCATTTCTAAATTTTCTGGAGCATTTCTCACATTCATTTTTAATAATGAAGATGATGCAAAACTGGATTTGAAACCACTAAAGTCTTAAACTTTTCTTCAACTTCTTGTTATAACAATGCTAATTAATTTATGAAAATATAATCATGTGCCACATAAAATTGCTTCAGGGGCTACATGCAGCCCACAGGCCTCTAGCTTGAGACCCTAGCTGACTTCTCCCTGGAATGCACTTCTCAGCTAAGAAGCTAGCAACTATTTAGTTTCTTAGCTTAAGTACTTTTTTTTCTTTTATTTGCCCCTGGAATGCACTCCTCAGCTAAGAAACTAGCAGCTGTTTAGTTTCTTAGCTTAAGTATTTTTTTTCTTTTATTTGCACCTTACAATGCTGTACTTACAGAACATTTATTCTTGAATAATATTTAATTTCATGTTACTAGAAGTGGATAAACTCAATTTTTAGTAATGTTCCATATTTAGCTTCCAAGTTTTACTTTCAATTTGCACATTAGAATATTGTACTTCCAGAATACCTGTTCTTGAGCAATACTTAATTTCATGCTATCAAAAGTGGAAAATCTCGGAAGTACAAACTTTTCAGTTATGCATCTGCCACTCTTTTTAGCATCTGTGAAAGAGAAACCAAACACACACTGACACCTAATGACAGTGCCATCTAGGCTATCGTTGTATGTGTATTTATGTACTTATAAACTAAATAATTAGAAATTGTTGACAATCAAAAAACCAATCAAAATGGGTAGCAGGTGCATAATGGAAAAGTACCAAAAAAAGGTTTCTTAATGTATATTATGATTATAGTAATATCCTAAAATTCTGACAAAAATCTGTTCTTGTTTTGATTCTATTCCATTATTTAGTAAATATGACAGACCCATGAAAGAAAGAAATTACAGACACACGAATGATCCATTAAAGATGACATAATATGGTTAAGAGAATGCATTTAGGGTTAATGCAATTTGTCAGTACAGATTAAGAACAAGATAGTGATGCGATTTTGTATGTTCAAAGAAAATACATGGCATATTTATTCATCTGGATTCATGCTTTTATTATAGCAATACAGAATTTGTAGTGTTTCTAACTCTCACTACTAGATGGTATCAACACCATATCCCATTGTAGAGAGGTTACTATAATAATATTTCTCGATACATTATTTAGGAAACTGCCTGTACAAATGCAATTTTTAGAAATCAGCTTTTTTTTTTTTTTTTTAAACATTAGCCTGAATATTAAAAAGACAGGATCTGAATGCTGAAATCTTGCCCTTCCTCATAAAATTGAAGAAATTTCTACATCAACATATTTTTTTTTCCAACAATTGCAATAATATCACATTTTATTTACAAAGTAAGCGTTTAATTGCTTTGATTAAAAAACTAAACATATTTTTGTGCTTTCCACAAATATTAAATAATCTTTAAGATGTCAATGGCCAAAAAAAGGTAACTGCACAAAAAACTAAAATAAATGTGAAAATCTCTATCATTAAAAACTTCTAAAATTTTAACATAAAATGAAAAATAAAAAATAAAAATTGCAATTACGATCTGTGTTCCCTTACCCAGTTTGAATCATTGGCATCAGAAGTAAAGTAATAGCTTCTGAGGTATATCCGAAAAGCGGAAGATGTCTGCTTTTCATCACACTTTCAACATAGGCTATTTCTTGAGGTTTGACACTTAGTGAGGATGATTTCAATTTTTCAAGAGTTATCTAAAAAAATTCATCATTACAACTGCATTTACATAGTTTGTCATAAAATGTAATACACAGTAAATAAAGCAGCCATAAACATCTGAACAGATAAATAGTTTCCCGCAAAAACTAAAGATATAAAATTTAAAGGACATTATAATGTTGGTTTATATACACAAGATGACCTCACAAATAAAACACTTTTGCATGTAAAATGACGTTAAGAATATGCTGTAGATGGTCACTACAAAATACATAATTCAATAATCTAAATAACATACACATTGAAGTAACGCAAGAAATTATCTTTTCTTTCAAAATTAAAATTAGAAACTATATGATAAATTATCTTATTGCATTTTTTAAATGCTATAGCAGAATGGATACAGTTTTCAGACAGTGCATTTTGTAGTACTGTTATTATTATTTTAATTATCCAGTTATTATGATTTAGACCTTTACTATAACTTCTCCTTTTCTGCTTCCTTACCATAAATGTAAATCAGAGAATATTCAAGCTGAGGTTTCTTGACTATAAGAGAGAGCATGTTTCTACCCCTCAAGACATGGTTACTAGGTTTTGGTAGCTCTGACAAGATTGTTATTCTTCAGCTTTGTGTTATTGCTGCTGACATTTAACTGTTATGCTGCTGAGATCTGAATCAACTTAGTTTTAAATTAAATTGTGTATGCTTCGACTAGGAGACTTAATTAACTCTTGAATTTGACTGCTACCTTAAGTTACATTGCCACAAGTGGTGACTGATTTTGTAAGAACGAGATGTGCATTTTATGTTCAAGTTCTGATAATAACCTTTTTATTAAATCAGAACATCTGTGAAAGAGAAACCATCTGTGAAAGAGATGATATTAACTTCACATGCAGCAATAATTTGTTCTAAATCTGTTAGGAGTTTTACGCTAGTTCATGCTACCAAAGAAGGTCAAACTCTATATTTTTAAAAGGAAAAGCATAATCTCTAATATTTAGACCAATATTGTAATTAAGTAAGGTAAAACTTCATTAAAAACATTATGCTTTTAAATCATTATTAAATCATTTTTTCTTTGAATGAATTTTTTTAACTTCAAAATGCTTCACTCTCTGTTTCAAATTCGCAAAACATTTTCTCTTGTTAAACTAACCAATATTTTAAAAATTCTCTTAGTAGTATATTTCTATCTGAAGAATGTTATTAAAAAAATACAAAGTATAATAATTTTTACATTTTAAGCAGTCTGGTGAGATTAGTTGGAAAAATTATAAAAATTCCCATTAATGACACAGAAATTAAACGAAAATTTACAAATCTTTAATAAAATAAATCACACATATAAAAGTCTGCTAACCTATAAAAATAATTT
Source organism: Stegodyphus mimosarum (assembly GCA_000611955.2). NCBI lineage: Eukaryota > Metazoa > Arthropoda > Arachnida > Araneae > Eresidae > Stegodyphus > Stegodyphus mimosarum. The sequence continues at coordinate 388,704 of KK118555.1, forward strand.
CTCTAAACAGCAAAACATTGCCATAGCTGCCCATACAATTATGAACTAATATGCTATTAAAAGTGTTTTACTAATCAACCCAATTTTCTTTTACAGAATATTTACTCAAAATGAAAAAACAGATACTAAAATATATCTTGTAAAATAATCAATTTTTTAAAGCTAATTAAAGCTTTTGGGAAAATAGATTTCATTTGGAAAACTGATAAAAATTGTCAATAGATGACTTCAGAAGCATATTTTAATTAAATTAATGATATATTTTTTAGAATTAATAAAATTAACATATTTTAATTATGAAACCATTTCTTGCTGTTGATTAATGTACAGCAATATCAAAACTCCAACGATTTTGATTTACTGCAAATATTTATTGAAGTTTTGAAAAATGCCAATTATTATAGAATTTAATATAAAAATTTATAAGAATTTAGATATCAGTTGACTACTGAAGAAAGATGGTTTGGTGTATGTGATTACGGCAAGGCCTCGAGGGCTATCTTGCCTATGCCTTCGTGGAGTATTTTCTAAGGAAAACTGGCTTGTATACACGTTACACATGATGCAAACCATGAAAACACCCACGCAGCCAGCCTGTTCTTGGGATTCGAACCTCAGACCGAACTACCAGTGTTCAGTAACTTTACCGCTCGGCCACTGGTGAGCACCTACTGAAGAAAGAAATCCTGTAATACCAGACCAGTGCAATAAGACTGGGATAAATATATTTACACAGCTATCATGGGTACCAGAAAAGGTAATATAGGCAAATAATGGATAAGGAAGGTAGAAATAATAAAGCAGATAACAGACCAATTGGTGAAAAGTGTTGTTGAAGTTGTCCCCCCTTCTTCCTCCAAAAAAAAAAATAATTCTACATTTGGTGTCACTGACTTGAACATTACTCCCTAAAGATGTAACCAATTTATTTACTTTTTTTTAGACTTTTTCAAATCCATTTACAAGCAATCTTCAAAAACAGTATGGCCTTTATAAGTTTCATTGCAGTGTATAATTTCATGTCTTCCTGTTCAATTACTTTATTAATTTTACTTAGATGAGTAAGAATACTGTACCATATCAAAAGGTATAAAGAAAATTTTAAATGCTACAATTTCTTTAACAAAATAAATGTCCCCAGAAACAGATGAGGTCTTTTAAAAAATTTTCTTTGAACTTTTTCAAGACATATTATATTCTTAATTTGGTATTTAACTACTTTCAGTTCTCAAAAAGGCACTTACAATACCAATGAATCCAAAGGTTTCTCAAGAGGCTTGGTATTAAGAGAACAAAGGAGGAAGTCTCTTGGATTTGCACACTAGGATGTTCTCCATCCAAATTGGGATGAACTTACCCCATATCTCATCCGTGAAGTTCTCTGTGACCTTGAGCAACAGTCTCGGTGACAAAACAACCAATGAACGCAAGTGCAAGTGCCTGGATATTTGAAATAAAAACTTTTCAATTCTCGTTTCCCAATCACTTTCAGTGTGAATTGCACATGACAATCAGAATTTCTCAGTTTTATATAGATGTACATACTAAGCAAAAATAAGCAGTCTTAGCCCCATACCACAACCTCCCAAAATTATTACAAATTTTGAAGATTTAACTACATCATTACCAGTTAAATTCCTGTTACCAGCAGAACAAGGTACATAATGAGCTGTTGGAATTTCTTGAAAAGTGTGAGCATGTATCCTGCTTTTTTACCTTTCATCTTTCCATTATCATAAAACTGTACACTGGTATCTAAGCACTTTATATTCTACTAGCCGCTATTCGGTACGTTTAAAAGCCTTCGTCTGGCTTTTAAACGTACCGAAAAAATGCCTAAAAGACACACCTGGGACCTATGGCCGCATAAGTTCTTTCAACTTTTTTCTCTTTGTTAAGATTCCAACCCTCCTTTGTATACGGCCCTGATGTATCTCCAGAAAAACATATACATCTTGAATTTTTAGCAAATTAATTGCATGAGATGTGTATTAAACATTTGTTAAAGCATAATTTATATCCCCGTTCTTAAGCACCACCATGACAACATAAAAAATTATATAAAAATTCTACAATAAAATTAAAATTTTTTAAACATTTTCTTATTCGATAGTTTGAATGAACCTTTTTCTGGAATTTTGAAATGTTATGATACTTTAGGTAATCTTCTGAGGAAATGTGTCAGCAGTCACATCGCAGCCATTTAACTTGTATAAAATATTACAATGAAGTAAGCAATATCCCTTGATACAAATGTTAATTATCCTAATAAAGTAATTAAACAATTTACCGTTGCAAAAAGAAACAACTTTTTAATTTCTTAAACTTTTCAGTCTCTTAAAAACAGTAACATAAGAAATACGATGAAAAATTGTTGCCAAACCGAAATTTTTAAAAGAATGAAACTATTCAAAATGATGCAATTTCATCAAAAATCTATCAACAACAATAAGAAAGGAAACTTGTTGCCAAAACTACATTTTAAAATATCTGAGATGTGAGAAGTGTATTCGGAAGCTTCATTTAAAAAATTTTAAAAAAATACAAAATATTATTATTTTTCCAAAATTCTTTTTTTAAAAGGAGTCGAAAGGATTAAAGTTCAACGTGTCCAAAAATCAAAGGAAAATAAACAGCACATTTTTTAAAATAAGTTTTTTTAAAAAAAATTCCGCTGAAAAGGTGTTAAGCTCACCTTCCTAAATAAATTCGTATTTAATCGATTTATTGAAATACGAAATTTATTTTAAGTTCGTAAAATAGCTAAGTGTCTACGCTTCACGACGATGTAAAAATGAAATGTATAGAGTGAAATCTTGCTTTCCTGTAGCCCATTATGTCTCAAAATGATGCGATTTGGTCACAAAACATAAAATAAAAAAAACTCTAATTCGAATTTCGAAAAAATCGCTTCGAGGTGCACTGGCTCTTGTGTAGATAAATCTATGTACCAAATTTCATGGCCCTGGGTCTATTAGCTTACTCGCTGCACGAACGAAAGACACACACACACAGACTCTTTGTTTCATTATATGTAGAGATTGTATATTGTTCTATTTGTATATGACCTCAGTTAAATGGAGAAATGGAAAATCCAAAGAGTTCTTTAATCTTCTCCTTGTAGGCTAAACATGTTTGCTGTACAGCAAGTGAAGAAACGTTTTACTTATCAAGATTTGTTTCACCAGAGATTATTGAGTTATAAAAAAAAAGTAAAATATTTCCAATTCCATAAGAGTCAACTATAAAACAAAAGTTTTGTAAAGCTGGAATCTAGATAATTAGAATCCTATTGGATTATTATTATGATGATAATGATGATGATTATAATAATTATTGAAAGGCATACAACTATGCACTTCAGGTTTAATTTAAAAGTTGTAGAAATTTGGAATCTATGAATTCCGCTGTTATAATCAAAACCTCCAGTTCTTAACCATTGAATAGCTTCTATATTGATGGATGCTCTGGCTTCTTTTTATCTTGATAAAGGATGTAAACATTATTCGCTATGAATGTCCAATAAAAGTGAAATGACTCAGGAATAACTGAAAAAAAAATAGTTCTATCATTAATAGCAGTGTGTGAGCAAGCCACTTTGTACCCCACAATGTCCTAAAAGTGATCAAGCATTGTGGGAACCTCATATTTTTCATATCACACAAAAGTTTAAGGTGAAAAATAGAATTTACGAGAATGAGATATGGTCTTTATATGAGATATAGAAACATGAAACTTTAATGAACTGGAAAAAATTTTGAAAAGAAAATAAAAGATTATTTTTATGCATACCAAATGTGCTTCAGTTTTGATAATAATTAACGATATGATGTAATTCTCTTTAGTCTGCAATACAATAAACATTTAATGTTCAAGAATTTAAACACTGTCAAAACCATTTTGCTATACTTATTATTGCCAGTAGGTAACCAATGCAAATAGAACTTGCTAAATCAAAAAGTGAATATTATGTTAAATGCAAAAATCATCAAAACTGATATTTATAGTTTCTAGCTAACTTGATGACAAGATTTCCATACAGAAAATCAAATTCTAAGTTGATGTGAATGTTGATATGAATAAAGGAAAATTTTGGTATAAAAATATGGAAATTATTTTGAAAACTTCTAAATTAAAAATATTTGTAAAAACTTTAATGCAAATATTTATAAATTTCTAAATGCACTGAAAATCGTTGACATAGTTTCACTTCCTGTAATTTTTAGAATAATGATTATAATCAAGAGGCAAGAGAAACACGCCGACGTGGAAAATAAAAAAGGCAAATCGACAACCTTGTATTCCGTGTAGGTTTTGTAAAATCCCAATCAATTTCAAGAGCAAAACGGGTCCACAGAATTTTTTACTCTTGATGAAGGGGGACCCGTTTCACCCTCGAAATTGATCGGGATTTTACAAAATCTGTGCCGAATACAAGGTTGTCGATTTGCCTGTTTTATTTTAATGATTATAATATTTTAATTTACGAAAAATACTAGGATTAAATTTTAAATTTCATAGAATTCTTTTAAAGAAGGGAAAAATAATTAAATTTTGAAATTAGAATGCTGTTGAGAAAAACATTCTTTGCATACTCTTCCTTTCTCGTACACATAAAAAAAAGAACAATAAATACAAAATATCAGAAAATCACTAGATATTTTGAATTCATAAATTTCTTCCAATCTTGCCTGATTTCAATATTTTAATATAATAATATACATGTGAATCATTTAGTGGGCAGTGAGAATGGAGATACAAAAATTGCATCAATACCAGACCTTCTCCAGTTTTCCAGAGAAAAGCAATTAAATATTAAAATTTATGCCAGACCAAAATAATGGAAAGTTGTTATCACTGGGTGTCTACCCAGCAAAGCATTATCAGCAGCCGAGCTGTCATGGCCCTTACGATTGAAAATTTAGATTTCAAAAATTTTAAATACAAAAGTATTGTTTCAGTGCAAAATTTAATTTATCTTTATTAACACTGACATACGCTTTTTACATAGTGGTCCTCTACCAATGTCATTCATCATCCATTTCTCTCATGAATTTAAACTATTACTGGTAATCAGTACCATACAGTTTATGGTAAATGTATGAAATAATGCAGGATCCCTCCAAGGCCCCTAAAGGAAATAGCATAATGCTACTTTTCAATGTCCTTGTTTAAATTCAAAATTATTTATTAATGTTACGTTTTCCTATGTATTAATGCAAAATAAAAAGCAAATATGCATACACATGCAAATAAAAAGTACATGACAAAATTTGAAATTTTAAATATATAAGACAAAATGGAACGTTTACAATGGAACTTCAAAAGTGTAAATGCTGAAAGTTTACTGTCATATGGTATTGGTATACCATGTGGCAAAAACCAAATAAAAAAACTTCAATTTAATTTCCTTTATTTAAGAAAAAACACTAAATTATATGTACTTCAGTACGGGCAGACCAATACATGTTTATATATTAAATGATCTAGGATAAAATAACACGCTTCGGAACAAATATTAGCGATACTAAAGCAACAAGCATTAAGTTGCATAAATTTGCAGGGCTAGTTTTGAAGGGCTGAAATGCAGTTTATAGCCTTAGTAGATTCAAAACATGTTTATATATTTTTACTCTTTTTTTAAACTTTATTTTTGTCTTTAGACATTTTTTATTGTCATATTATCTCTGGATGGTGGAATTTCACTTTATAATATACACTGCTGGCCACCCAAATTGCAACACCAAGAAAGACAAGAAATATCACAACAAAAGTTATTTGGTAGACAATATGTTCACCAAGTATCAAATGATTAAATTTATAGACTTCTGTGAAGTGTTCTTCCTTCCAGAATCAGTAGCCAGAGTAGCCGCCATTGTTGGAGATCACCGCTGGCATTGATTCAAAGAGACTTTGGATGTGTTCTTGGGGTACAGCAGACCAAGCAGCTTCCACACATTGCCAAAGTTGATCTGGTTTGGCAGTTTGGGATGTAATCTGGGTCAGTCGCTCAGCAACCATCGACCACATGTTTTCTATCGGTGAAAGATCATGTTCCTGTCATCACGTGAAGTGGTGCACAATGTTCCTGTCATCACGTGAAGTGGTGCACTGAGGTGGATGCGATCGAACATGTCGGTCCGTCATACCGTCCTGCATCCAACGGTCACATATCCGCATTACAGTTGTTTGGTTTCGTCCAACACGACTACCGATTTCCCTGAAAGATAATCTACACTCTCAGTAGGCCACTATCCTTCCTCTGTCGAACTCAGATACTTGAACAAACGATGATCGCTGTTTACTACAAGGCATAGTTGATTGTTTTTTTGAAAAAACCACAAAAACACAATTGCTGAACTTGTAATCGTCGAAAACTCCAAGCCTTAAATAGCACTTTGAAGTGGCACCATAGGTGCGCGTGATGTGTGTCTGAGCTGAAATTCTAATTATTTGCATATCTCACCACCGCTAATGCATGTTGTAAATTTCATGTTATTTGCATGCTTCCTTCAGCGTGTTGCATTTACAATGGCCAGCAGTTTACTTACAGTAGCTTTAATAAGCAAATTTAAATCTACATGTAATGTATATGTATTAAATCTATATATTTTATTGTATAATTTATATATACAGTACTAAGTCTGAAATCCAGACGTCTAATATCTGAAATGATCTAATATCTAGACTTCCTGACACTAACAAAAAATAAATAAACGAATAAAAGAATTAAAAATCTCTCCTTTACAAAATCTAGGCTTGCAGAATATAACATTCAACAAAAGGAAGCTAATGCAATTTTTCTGCCAAATAGCTGAGATTCCTGCATTTCATTTTCAAACACCTGGCTATGGAGCTGCTACCTTGATTGATGTAGGCCAGGATCACACTTTCGGCCCTTGAGTTGTTGTGGGGGGCAGGGGGGAACAGCCAGCCAGAATGACCCACTTTGCTGCCCGATGCAATTTCTGTGGGTCAAAAATTCCATTGCTTTTTACCTCCCTAGATTCTAAAAATTTTGCAGCCCAAAAATGTTGTTGCCCAGTGCATCTCTTAAATTCTAAAATTGTACCATCCCCAATTTTTATTCCTGGGTACTCCTTTAAATTCTTACATTTTTGCCATCTTTAAATTCTACCACCATGCATGCTGGCCCTGTTGGGGGTTAGCATTCTTCTGTTTGATCTAAACAATAAGCAAAATCTAGTTGCTGACATATCTACATGTCATCTTAAAAAATTTAAACTGATTATCTAAAATCTGGAAATTTCCAAAATCCAGAATCGCCACTGTCCTGATAATTCCATATCTCGGACATTTATATTGTATTGCATATCTGGGGAACATATATAGATATACTTGTATATCTATAAGAAATAAAAATTGCTCAATAAATGTATAATGCAGTATAGAACACTTCATAATTTATATAACACTCATGATTTCTCAGTATACGAAATCTGCCAATTAATTTTGTGATGTTCAATAAATTCATATTAAAGGTAATATTGAAACATAATACATGGAGGTACACTGCCCATTATATTCATGGGATAAACATTTCATATAAGACTAATAAATGGAGGTACACTGTACATTATGTTTATAGAATAAACATTTCATACAAGACTCCATCATCATATAAATATATAATATTTACAAGTTCTTCAAGCCACTTCTTTAATGGCCTTTGTTCAGCAATTCCCAATTTTACTTCATCATCCCTCATGAAGACATGTTTCTTTATATCGACCAGCAACATACGTCCAGGTCTCAAACGACCCTGAAAAATGATAACAAATTGTTAATGTTATTTTCTTACAATTTACACTGTTATAAGAATAGTTATCACTTTTTGTAGTCAAGAAACAATTTTTATTTTCCTAAAATGATTATATTTAAATTTAATTGCACTTAAACTCACTTTTAATTTTATGTTTTCTTTTGGTAAGTCCAAAACGCCTATTTCACTAGCCATGATGACTTCATCATCTTTGGTCAAATAATAACGAGATGGTCTCAAACCATTTCGGTCTAGAATAGCTCCAATGTAACGACCATCAGAAAAAGTAACCAAAGCTGAAAATGTAGTTTAAGAAATTATCTCAGTTCCTTACAAAATAGCTTAAGTATATGAAAAAGAAGAAGCGATAAAGAATAAAATATTATTATAAACAAACATGCCAATTGAATTTAATCTAAAAGAGATAAAATTGAACAAAAATTGGTGGGCTGCAAGTAAATTCTGCCAAACTATAGCTTTAAATTTCAAGAGTAATTCCTCTGGCAATAAGTGCGAGAGAAAAAGGTACTATTTGATCTTGTAAGCTATATTAATGCATATTTTGCCGGCATTACATCAATTTCTGCTGCTCAGTTTTATACTTTTCAGATTGCAGATAAGATATTGCTCTTCAGATATGCTAAGCAAAGATTTATCCATAAGAAAGAAACTTTAAAAAAGCATCAGTAAGTCTATATCTTAGGATACCCCTTGCATTATAGCCAATTTGTTTTTCATTTATGGTAACATGAGTAGTTGAATGTTATGGAAACCCCATTATGACATGACTGATTATATGACTGTAGGGAATCTGACTGATGGGACAATATTTGTAAGGGCTTATTTATATCTTTCATGTTGGTTAGGAAGTACTCTGTTTTGTGCTTTACACCATAAAATGCCTGCTGGTGGTATGATCAACCTGAAGTTTCTGTACATTTTAGAATTATTGAAAAGAAAACATTGATTGACTGGGTGTGTAAATGAAGTTTTAATTGGCTTTGTTCACCTCTTGGTAAATTACGCTGTGAGATTTAGGGATTTGGAAACCGGAGCTCATATCAACACTATGGAAAGTATGTGGGATGTAATAAAAAGGGATTTTCAAAAGAATGACATCGAGAGTCCAGCAGTATGGAGAATGTTATTCATTTTTACTTTTGTAAATTTATGCGGTGACGGCAATGTACAGAATCTAGTTCAGATAATTTTAAATAGTTTTTGGATGCTGTTAAGGAATTCTGTGTGTCTCGTATACCAAAGAAACAGAAATCTCGATATTCGAAGTCGATATTTCCTTTTTGTATTGCATAGATTATATAACATGTATTTCCATTCTTGTGTTATTTTCTTGTTTGATTTAAAATGCAGTGTATTGAGATTATATATTTTTTGTTTTAATTAGGTTTTATTGCATTATGTTTTGGATACCATTTTACTTGGCAGGGCGTTGGATATAAATAGGAATGGCGCCAAAAAATCCCTAATTTTGCCAAGGGGTACCCTGAAATATATTTTTATCAAAGTATCTTCAGAAATTCAAATGCATGAACTTTTTTTAAAAAAAAAAAAAAAAAAAAAAGATTAAAATAATTTTATTTGCCATGAAAGGCATATAAAAAAGTTAATAATACTGTTTGTTTTCATTAACACTTTGAAGGCTAAAAAAACATTCTAGGTTAGATAATTTTAAATAGTTACTGTCAGGACAAAGATTCATTAAAATGTGTTTTAAAGATTCTCTAAAACTGTAGTGCAAACTTCTAAAGGAGAAAATATATTTCTTAATTTTAAACTAATCATAAACTAAACTGCAAACTATACTAATCTTTTATCTAATCTAACAAAAGTTACAATAAAGGTTTCTTTTACTTTATGAGGATACAGTGCATTGCTGTTAAAACATTTTTTTGAGCTGAATGGCACACAATCAAAGCAAAGAAGCAACTATTATTACTTTAACAGCAAAATATATTACCATTTCCCTGATACACCATTAACTATCAAATTAAAAATCACTACTGAATTTAGGATAAAGTTACAGAACTGGTAGAAAGCATTTGAAATGATCAGATTAGCTTCCAATTAAGAAGTAAATATTAGATGTATTACAGTGGCAGAAACATTTTAAAGAAGGCATTTGTAAGATGAGTCAAGAAAAAGGTGCTTATCAACATCACGAGCCATAAGAATATTGGCAATGCAGGGATTGTAAAAAAGAACATAAAAATGAATCATGCTTATACAAGATAAGTTCCATGTTCACTGAACACTGAACATAAGCTCTATCATTTTTAGTACTATCTGACATTTCATCAAGAAGAGGGAAAAGATATAAAATTCTTGACAAAAATAATCATTACTGATGTATCCTGGATAAAACATTAAGATTTTGAATAAAAGCAGCAGTCTAGCATAAGGAAATTCAATGATTCATCACCTTCCAAAAAATTTTGGGCATCTGATTCCTCAAGTTTATGTTGATTTTAATCTTTGATATTCATAAGATAGGGCTACAGTGTTGGCCTCAACAGAAAAAAAAAACTGTTAATACAGATTATTGCACTAATTTATTACAAGCTGCAGTTTACAATGCTCCTTAATGAATTGTTTCATGAGAATGATTTCTATATCATGTTAATGCTAGATCACATGTGGTATACAGGTTACAGAAACTTCTGAGAGTACAAGTAGGCAGTCTCCAGACCCTCTAGTTCAGAAGCCTGCTATTGGGTTTTTTTTTTTCCAAAACTTGAGAAAATGTCAAGAAGGAAAAAAAAGAATCAGGACATACTAGGAAGAAAAGCTGCCACATCCATTATCTGACTGAGAAAATACTCTGCAACTTTTACATGAGACATCAGTGCATCTCTGGAAATGGTTACAGAAAGTGAAGGAAGCTATTTCAAAAAAGAACCTCACATATAACTTTCTAATGACTTGGTTAGGTTAGGTTAGGTTAGGTTAGGTTATTCAGTTATGGCAAAGCACACGAGGGCTATCTGCCTAAGGGGAGGGATGCCTTCGTGAAGGACTTTCTAAGGGAAACTGGCTCGTATAAACGTTACACATGGGGAAAACCATGAAAACACCCATGCAGCCAGCCCGTTCGCGGGATTCGAACCTCGGACCGAACTACCAGTGTTCAGCGTCTTTACCGCTCGGCCGCTGGTGGGCCCATTCTAATGACTTGGACTTTAAATGCTGATCATTGACCATGAACTTTCAGAACAGCTTTCACATATCATGTCAGCATATCTACATTTTCTATGCTTACTCTGATAACAAAAATCTAGTTTTGCTATATAGTTTAATTGAGGTGAAAGGCATAAAAATATGACAGTTCCTCGACTGTTTAGAATAATGTTTTTCAGCTCTACAGTTCAACTGAAACATCAAGAAAACCTGCAAAATTACCTGAAAACTGTACTTTTTCATATCTTTGTTGTCACAAAAGGAAAACTCTTCTCAGATTTTTTTTTTTCATAAGTCAAATCACTTAATATGGACTTTTGCAAATACAAAGTAGTATAAAATAAACTTTAAAGGAAAGACAGTATCCAATACATACAGGTTTTCCTCAATTTTTGGCATTTTGCTTTTCAAAAACCTACTTTTTAACTCATTTGGTTTATAACCCATATAGCAGGATTTCCATGTTTGATGGATTATCTGTTCTTTGAAGATATTTTATCATATTAAGCTGATTTGAGGTTAAGTTTATTCTGTTGTTGTAGCTTCACTTTTGTATGCATAAAATATGCTATTTAACTTTTGCATAAAAGTTATAGAGAGCGCACTATTCTAGCCAAAATGCATTTGTGTATTATGAAAAAAGAATTAATATCTAGTTTTTATCAGTACCCTGACCACTAATTAGTGAAGGATGATTGTAAGCATTAACTCTGAAACATTAGTTGATTGCAAAAATTACTTTAAAAAATCTGATGCGTACACCACATGACTTCCTTGAACGGAATATTAAATTATATGCATTTTATCTTGAATTTCATTTAAACTTATTCGATTGAATTAAATCTACTTTGTTGATTGCGCATAAACCACAATAGAATAAATGCACTCTTTAAAATTCACCATATTTGTCAACTATAGTGACACTCTGATGCTAGGTTCACTTAATAGCGTTACATCTCATTCACTTTATAACTCAGAATGCACAAAAGTTATATCATCTGAAGAATTATCTAATTGTTGCCACATATTCTATACAAATACTACAACATATCTAAAATAATGTATATGAAATTCAATAAAAAAAAAAGAAGGAAAAAAAGAAACAGTTTTTCCACAGACGATTCAGTATTTCTCATTCAGTTAATTCAATTCTCACTTTGCAACAAGGCAAAATACATAAAAACTCAAAATATCTATATTAAAAATTGCAAAGTAAATCTTAAACACTTATTTACTCAAATAAATTCTAAAATGAATTAAGCATGATTTAATTCACAATAATAAAAGAAGGCATTATGTTTGTTGTTGGAAGCTTAGTTTCTCTTAGACTGGCAACAAATCCACTATTCTGCTAAGTTTCAAATGTGAACAAATATGGCTGCTATGGTAAAAAACTAGGCTTAGCCACACTTAAACAATTTTTAAATTGTTGATAATTCTACAACTATAACATATTGCATGCAGATTTATACTAAAGGCATAAAAACCTTAATTAGAAGAAAAGAACAAAAAAATTCACCCATTTTTAAAGCAAAAAATACACAATTTACCAACATATAAAAAATGAGCTCACTGAGACGAGACCCACTCTGTTACTCGTATATATATATATACATATATATATATATATATACACTTTTGGTGCAGCTCATTGCAACCAAAAAGGGAGGTGCACATCTACATGTTATAGCAGTCCAATTATAGCAGCAAAATTTCAACATTCTGAGGCTGCTCATTTTTGAGTTATGCGAGATACATACATACCGTACATAAGACACATTAAAAAAATCTCTTCTGAATCCATTTTAAATCAGTTTTATAGTTTGTTAGAGAAAACAGGGTACTTTAATCTGTCCTTACGTACAGATGCCACGCAAAGAAATCATTAAATCGTATTCGAAAGTGGCCAAAATGGATATTTTCATTGAAATATGGTACTCGGAATTTTTCGTGACTACAATACTTCCTTTACTTCGTACAAGGAAGTAAAAAGGCAAAGAGAAATACGCAAATCCCTAAAATAAGTACAAAAATATAATTTACATGCTTAATAAACACCATGCAAATTAAAAGTTTGAAAAATTCAAGACTAATATCTACCAGGTCCATCCCAAGGTTCCATGACACAGGAGCTCCACTGATACAAATATTTCTTTTCTGTCAGCATTAGTTCATCTTTTTGCCATGCTTCTGGTACCATTGTAATAATAGCCTACAAAAAAGTAGTTTAATACCAATGGTTAAGATTACTTTTACACATGAGGACCGTTTGATAAGTATTGTAAAAAAGTGAGTTACATATTAGTTTTTTTAAAAAAAAGTATTTCTAAACATTGTCTCATTTAAAGGGGTACATATGCACTCTTAGTAAAAATACCCTAATCTGTGTATACACTTAGTCTCATGTATAAACATTTTTCATCCTGTCAAAACACAGTGCTGCGCACAAAATAAGACATCAACAGTGACAGTGACAGTACACTCAAGACTAAATCCAGAGAACAAAGTAAATGAGGGGAAAATTCAATATCTAATTCATGCAATCTTAATGTTGTCATAGTTGATTTGCATTGCGTTGGTGATAGAGTACTTTTTTACGCATTAATTTGGACCATTTTTATCTTGGCTGCTCTTTCAAATTGTCTAGTAATTTTACACAACAGGCTCATGTTATTTCTTCCACTCTAAGTAACTGGCACTGATGATTCCAAAAGTCCGTGACCAGCCCGTTCCCAACTGACCTAAAATGTTTCTGACAATCTTTGGCATTATTTCTGACAATCCATTATTTCACCACTTGCTGTCCTTTGCTTTCACTCAGTTGTGTGGTGGTGTCCTCTACTTTGATCCAGTTATGAAGTATTATCCCCAATCACGAATTAATGCAAACCATCCTGCAGGCCATTGTTTCAAGTTAATAATCACTGTTCTGAAATCTCCTCTCCCATATGTTTTTGGTCAAGAGTCAATAATTTTGGCACTTAGTGTGCATACAACTTTCTTACTGGTAATTTTTTTTTTTTTTTTTTTTTTTTTTTCACGGGATATTTTAATTCTTTCAATTGGAGATCCATAGTCTCAACAATCTTGTTTCATTTCAAATGCCAGTCTAATGTAATGATATCATGGACTTGTTCAATGATATCAACCATGGTAACCTCAAATAGGTATTCAAAGTATGCTTTTCATTGCATGTTCAAACACCTAGATCACTATGATTTGAGAGAGCAGCCACTTTTTTCAATAGAAATGTTTTACATCTGCATAGTTTTCTTTACTTTTGCTTGAACAATGATAATAAAATTAGACAAGAAAAGCAGGCCCACTTTGTATAGCTTTTGAATAAAATTCGGAAATTCAAGGATGATTGAATTGATGTTTCTCCTCTTCATGCACAAAAAAAAAATAAATAAATAAATAAAATTACATTTCTCCCTTTTTTTTCTCTAATAATCTAAAGAAGAAAGATCTGTATCTAATTGCCTTGAAATCAATAGAATGCACAGTAGATTCACAATAAATTCATAATCTACACTAAACTAAGTTTGCTTTCTTAGACTAGAAGAAAGTTTAAAATTTTACACTGGCATGTTTCTAATTTGCTACAATGTTTACTTTAGACACCTGAAGAAAGAGAACATTGCTACTGAGCAAAATTCAGGTACAACTAGTTTGAAGAATAAAGCTATGAGCAGTGACATAACCAAATGAATTGTGATGAATCGTATAAAATTACCAAACTTATCAAACAACCCTTATAAAAACTGACATATGTCAGTCAATACGAATGCATAAAGCAGACATAGAACCCAGAATTTTACTATCAATTAAAAAACTCTAAAATAACCTGTGGGAAACTATTGATGAACTTTGACAAAGTGTAGTTAACTATTTACGTAAAATTAATCCAAAAACTTAAACAAGCAATAACTATGGTACAAACATTTACATAAAATAATTTTTATAACTTTGCAACAAAATATTCCATGTGTTGCAAAAACATTCTACAAATGACCAAAAGCACTCATGGTCACTGGAAGTTTGTAATTTAGGCCATACTTTCACAAGATAAAAGCATAGTATGCTATGAAAACAAATTTTAATTATAAGCAGTTTATTAAAGAAAAATTACTTCTGGCAGAGAACGTTGCCCGGCCATTACAAGAAATTCTAAGACATTGTCTAAGCTTCCTGAGTCTGACATCTGTGGTTCAACCACTGGATATAGTTTTTTTAGGTCTTTCCCATAAATAGAACTTTTCATTACACCTTCACGAGCTCTCATGAGATTTACATTACCTCGCAGAGTGTTAATTTCACCATTGTGAGCCAAATACCTGCAAATAATATATAATAAAAAATATAATAAATAATAATAAATAAAAATTCAAATCACAGTTTTCTTTTAAATAGAAAAGGTTATGTAATAAATTTTATCAAATATTTCAAATTTTCTGCATAAATATATTTCAGATATTTAAAACATGTTTTAAGTTAACAAAGAGATATAGATATTTCCTAATAAACACTAAGATGATTCTGCCTCACATGGCTTTGGATTGCAATATACTACATAAGATTCAAACAATCAAGAAAGAAAAGAAATTTAACAGAGAAAAAGCCCTTGTAATTAAATTTTATTAAAAGAAAACATATTATGAAACAAAAATATCTTTCCTGATTATTCTACATTAAAACTTATTTGTGCAATTTATTGTCTTGAGAAATTAAAAAAATATACAGTGCCAGCATTTTTTTTGGAAGGGGGTGACAATTTATGTTTTTAAAAACATTAATGAAAATGTAGATTATAAAAAATATATTCTTTTCTGTAATGAATTAATTAGTGATAAATATAATATAGTAAGTTATAGTAAAATATTTGAGCATTCAAATGCAACATCAATTAATAAAATGACTGAAAAGTTAGAATGGTCATATAATTGCAAAATACATTATTATTCAAAATAATCTCCCAGTGATGCAATGAATCTTTTCCATGATTATGGAAATTATTTTATCATCTCCTCAACAAAGGTGTTTGGAGGGTGCACATTCAACTCTCAAACTGCTGTAATGTCCTGCTTTACTCCAATGGAGAACACAAGGGAACTAAATTTGGATAATGATAGGTAGTATGTAGCAGAATATCCCACTTGCCATACATGATGAACTTTGATCTTCATATTGTCAATACAACGTCTTAAGATTGCACCAAGTGAGAAATCAGACACTCCAGGTCATTACTGAATGCTCTCGTACAGGTTTAAAATTAATACATAAACCTCTCAAAACCTTGTAAAACAAAAATTTTAATTTTTTAGGATTGTTTAGTTTATGGCAAAGCTCACAAGTGCTATCTACCTACAGGAAGGGATGCCTTTGTGTAAGAACTTTCAAAGGAAATTGTCTCATGTTCACATTAAGCATGAAGAAAACCACAATAACTCTCCTGCAGTTAGCCATAATTGAAGATTTGAAGATAATTGATTTGAAAATAATCTGAAGTACTAGTGTTTATTGGCTTTACAACTTGGCCACTAGCAGGCTCTTAAATCTTCTGAATGAATGAAACTTTGTGTGTTTTAAGCAAATATGAACTGTAAATGAATGAAATCATAAAAGAAAATCATACAGTAAATGAACAAAACTATGATATAAACTTCAGAGAAGGTAATCATGATACTTAAAATGTCATATTTACTTTACATTATTTTCCTCTTACATTTTTATTACATGATTTAGAATGTTAGATGATTAGAAGTTTTTGACTTTTCCCAATAATGTTCATCTTGTCCTCTAAATTAAAAAAAAAACTGACTCCTCCTTAAGAACAATAATATTATGCAATAGTCACAAAAATTTTGAATATCTTAGATTGATATTCTTTCACAGGCATTTCAAGGTACTGATTCAGCCTTTCAAATCATGCCAAAGGCCATTCATATTCTCTTGTGAGAATTAGAAGGGAAATAGTGGGGTCAGATTATATAGTTCACCTGAAAATGATTCAGGCTCTGCAAATATTCACATGGGTGGATAATATACTTTTATTGGGCATCTCTTGTTGCTCATTCACCTCTGGCCTTCTTCCACTTGTCTACATCCAGTTATAACAGGATACTATGAGCACTGAAAATAAACCTTAAACTTTTGTTCTTTCTATAGTTCTTTGAATTATTGGAGTGATTGCAAAGCATTCAAAGGGCTACTTGCCTTATGGGGGAAAATGCACTGTGGAGAACATTCTAATTGAAACTGGCTCATATTCATGTTACATATGGGAAGAACCAATAAAAGTCCCATGCAGCCAGCCTGTTTGCCTGCATATGAACCTGAGACAAACTACCAGTATTCATCAATTTTAACTTAGGACCACTGATGAGCTATAGTTTATTGAAAGGTCCTTTATAATTTAATGTTATAGATTGCTAATGAAAACATAAAAAACCCACAGACTTTAATAATGTAGCTTAATAAGGCATTTTGCTTTTACCCTCTATCAAAGCAACGAATAGCACATATAATGTGGAAATATATATTAAAAAAATCTCTTCCGAATCCCTGTTAAATTCATTTCACAATCCATTATGGAAAAAAAGAGTCCTTTATTCTGTCCATACATACAGATGTCATGTAAAAGCATAATTCAAATGGATTCAAGAGTAGTCAAAATGGATATTTTTGTTCAAATAAGATACATGAAATTTTTCCCAATTATAACACTTCCTTTATTTCATACAATTCCTTTATTCCTTTATTTCATACAAGTAAAAAAAAAATAAGACAGTACCTAAAAATGGTATTCAGTATATTTGTTTCCTATACACTTTGAAATGCAATACATTCTCTTTTTTTTTATCGCTTTGCTACAAATAGTATACATACATAATTTTGTTCCCTCAATTCAAAATAGGGATAAAATTAGCTTAAAAAATGACATAATTATAAGCAACTAAAAAAAACATTTTTTTAAGGCAAACCTGAGTGGATGAGCTCTCTCCCAAGTAGGAAATGTATTTGTTGAGAAGCGTGCATGTACAATAGCAAAATAAGTTTCATACAAAGGATTCTGTAAATCTTTGAAGTATGTCCATAGTTGGCTTGATGTTAATTGGCCCTGCAGATAATAATGAAAAAAAAAACGAAAATCTAAAAATGTGGCAATTTTAAAGTCTGTAAACTTCTACTAAAATCTTATATAGCAGAAAGAAAGAAAGTGACTGAAATAAAAAAAAAAAAAAAAAAAAAAAAAAAAAAAAAAAAAAAAAAAAAAAAGATTCAACTAGAAATTTTTGCAAATTACATATGAAAGAGAATTTACCTCTCAACTTCTTAGTATTGTTCATATAATTTGTTTTTAATTAACATATTGTTTAAAAAGTATGAATTAGACACATGAAAAAAGAAGAATTCATCACCAGAGAGAATGTCAATTTCAATTGAATAGTTAGGTTAAAACCTTTACCATAAATGCAAATTATAATTAATTATATAATGTGATTTCTAAAATATTTGGCAAAAATATAAATGTGGGTAAAAGGGACTGAAATATACAGATTTTATAAAGGAATGTATATGAAAAAAAAAAAGCTGCACTAAAGAGCTAGCACAGAAGGAAGGCATGAACAAGAAGAGACAAGTATAAAAAATAGAGTCAAAAGAAACATGCATTTTAATACTTTCTATCACATGTGCTCAGATGTATCACCATCTACAGTATTAGATTCACAGTGGCAGTGCATGGATCGTATTAGCAAAAATCCCAGGCACTTACCTCGTATTTCCAACAAGCACTAAATCTTCATCCTAAAATTCAATGGGACTTCCACAGACAATGCTCAAATGTTCTAAGAACAAAAAATCCACGCATGGCGAATAAATGAATTGTGGTGACCATGGAACTGGTCTATGACATCCGATCTAATTGATAATTTAATTAGAATCGAGGTAATTTCTGATATTGCTGAATTAAGCAAACACTCCATCGTGCTGAAACCCTATTAATGTGCAAACAGCTGGAGAATCAGAAATAAGTTACAGCAAAAAATGTTGTAGAAAGATACCATATATGCAACTGTTCAAGCAAGTGCATAAAATGCATGACCTCACTGAATACTTGTGTAGCATGACAATTAAAACATCAATAAAAAACTGCCCAGATAGTGTTGATCTCATGCTATGTAAATTATCATACACCCAAAGATGAGAATAGTAAATGTTAAGCATATCCAAGCATGCAAACATAAATAATCTCATCAGTGAATACATGTATGAAAGAAAGTCAGGATTCATTGCAGCCTGCTATAAGGTGTAAGCATAAAGTTAAAATACAGTTGATAATTGTCCTGTTTCAATGCCTACTCTGTGATATGAATGAATTTCTTCCTACCTAAAATCACCAAAATGGTTGGTTGGCTCACAAATAATGCATATTCAATAGCAATAATATTTGTAACTGAATTAAATTACGTACCACAGCTGCTTCTACTGCAGCAGTTCTGCAGCACCTTCCCCTACCCAAATCAGACCTGCAAGCACTGAATAATCCACTTTCATATAGTTCCTAGTTAATATACTAATCAAATATTTGGCAGCTGTTTACTCAAGAAAAATTTTCTGAACATCTTTGAGCAACTGCTCCTTTTCCATCAAACCCCATACATAAAATATATTTCATTGAACTTCAGATTCATATAATAATGCATACTATTTGAAATCCACATGGGGAGTAAAAATTTATGCCACATGGCTTTTACCTATCTATCTCAACAACACACTACTACCTCAGCAAGCCATTTCCACACATGTATTCCATTTCAAAATCTGCTTATTTGTGTGTCTTCTACCTGTCTTTACATTTTTGCCAGATATTTTAGAATTACCAAATTTATGCCACATGGCTTTTACCTATCTATCTCAACAACACACTACTACTTCAGCAAGCCATTTCCACACATGTATTCCATTTCAAAATCTGCTTATTTGTGTGTCTTCTACCTGTCTTTACATTTTTGCCAGATATTTTAGAATTACCATTTAGATTTTTATATTTAATGCAATTTGTAAATTGCATTAAATATAAAAAATCTAAATACACTTTTAAGACTTCATTAACATCGAGAATATGCTATTAGTTCATATAGTAATAAAGAATTTTATCATTTATTTTTAACAGCACACAAATGATTAACAAATGAATTTTTTTAATTTATGATACTTAAGTATCCTAATAAAGATTAAAATTTCCTCCCATAATGCTGTGCAGACTTTTGTTTAAAAGTTGCAGTTTTTATAATTATAAATTATGAAAGGAATTAATTAAATTAAAAGAATATAAGTTCACATAATTTTGTCATTTCATTTTCCTATCCATTACTTTTAAGGCTGAAATATTAATAATGAAGTAAATAAATAAATTTTTATTTTATTAAAGAATGAATTAATTCATTATTTTCTATAATTAATAAAATAAAACAAATTTTTTATTGAACATTTAGAAATAAATGTTAAGATAATCAACAGTTAATTTTAACAAAAGAAGAAAATCTCCATTATTCACATAGATAATATTTTATTAAAGAATGAATTAATTCATTATTTTCTATAATTAATACAATAAAACAAATTTTTTACTGAACATTTAGAAATAAATGTTAAGATAATCAACAGTTAATTTCGACAAAAGAAGAAAATCTCCATTATTCACATAGATAAAAATAAAGGAAGCAATGTTTATAACAATTATCAATAGTTCTCCCAGCTAATTACTGTACCACGTGTTTAGTGCAAGATTGATAGATTTATGAAATTGGCTTTCATTTAAGTATGTTAAAAAAGGAAAATGAATAATAATTTATAATTTAGTTAATAAATTCTGGCAATAGTTAATGTTGTTGTCATTACAAAATCCCACTTTGAGATGCTGTTGTTCCAAAGATGTAGTTCAACTTCAGTTAGTAATTCCAATTAAAACTTTTTGCTCTGCTACAAGTTTTCTTTTTTAGCTCTAGAAACATTTTTTCAACTTTCAGTTCCCATAAAATAATAATGATAATAATAATAATTTGATTTACCTTATAAACAATAATATCTGTAGACAAACTGCAAATATAGAATCTGCTGAAAGACTTCTGAAAGCAGTAACTGGAATATTTTCGAAGTAAATAAACCTTAAAATAATAAATGAAAAAGATTATGAACGCCAAAATACTGAAATGAATGCACAGGAATAAAAGTTAAAAGAATAACAAGCAATGAGCAACTGCATTTTATTAAAATTTTCTTAAAAAAATTTCACAGGTTTTGGAGCAGTTGATCAAATATGTTTTAGGTACATGCAAAAGAATATTTTTAAGGTGA
>KK118555.1:410123-422792 GCA_000611955.2 Stegodyphus mimosarum
AAATTTATTTTAAACATTTTTTATTTGGAAATTACACAATTAATTGAAACAATATATATTTATAGAGAGTATTGAATAGTATTAAACTAAATTTCACTATCCAGAAGTAAAATACAAACTACTATAAAGTAAGCAAATTTCAGAATACATATAACTGTCACATTATCTCTACTAAGCACTCAACTACCTATTAGTCAAATCATACAATACAGAAAGCTAGTTATTTAATAATATCTATATTTCATAATGTCAAGATATACTTAACATTAATTTATACAGACACTATAAAGCCTACCTTTGAACTAAAGTATCCAATTCTGTTCCTCACTCAGCACTTTCCTTATGGATCATATTGATCTGTGTTTTCACTTCATAATGCTTACCAAAACCATCACAATATCTATCAGTATCAGAAATGTATTTCTTGATAATATAGCAATAATGCTACAATTCTCATTGTTTAGGAAGGTTCAGTATTGTCTTAAAAACCATCTTCATTATCACCTTCTTCACTAACATTTTTCTGCATAAGGGATTCCACCACCTCTACCATCTGCACTGTTCAATGATAACAACTTCATCATCAGCAAGACAAAATTATCTGTTGAGGAATCAGTCTAACTCTTCCAAGCAGTTCATCTTCTTCATCATCTTTCACTCTACTTTCTTATTCACTGACCCTGAAAGGGGTTAGCATTCAGGAAACAGTTGGAGAATGTGGATCTTTTAACCTTCTTCCATGTCTTTGCAATACAGTATATGACATTGAGTACTGAAAAGTTAAAGAAGATAGACTCCTTTTCTGCTTCCATAAAACTCATTCCCCTCAGCACAATGCACCTTCTAGAATAATACTTGAAAGCAGTGGCGGCTCGTAATAAGCACTGTGGAATTGCAGCACCCCCTTTTTCCATTTATTATTATTTTTAATATTTAATATAATGAGCCATTTTTTCTTTAATTCTTTCTTTATACTTCTACAATATATAATCCTTAAACTTAATGTCAGTAGCCATCCTCCAGTTTATACAAAAGGTACGAAAGTCTTTGTAGGGAACTGCGGGCTTCGCAGTTCAGCGGCATGGTGCTTGGTTGATCTGCGCATGCGCACACAGAAAGCAGCACTCGAGCCACCCAGCGAGAAGAGCACTGTTGCTCTTGCAGTGCCGTAATTCTGGAAACGTGATTACTTTTTACTTTGCACGTGTGGTATTTTGTTGTTTTCCACATGCGCACTTAGGAAGCAGCGTACGAGGCCAAGAGGAAGAAGGCACTGTTGCTCTTGCAGTGCCAAATCTGGAGTGTCGTTTGGAGGTGTTTCTTTTTTTTTTTTTACTCTGCGTGTGCTGTGATTAAAAAATCATACACCATATTCTTGGTTAGATTATTTTTCAGCTATTCTATTTGATTTGTTTTTTTTCGGTTCTTTTATTTTACAGAAAACTTTAACCATGTCCTTGCATCCTCAAGTAGAACTTCAAGAGCTTTCGTTTTCACAGCTGTCTCTCCAGGAGAAAATTACAATTACGAAAAGAGGTTGTTCTACAACTGATATTCTAATATGTCAGCCAGACATAAGAAATAAGAAGAAATATATTCGTAGTTTCAATTCTGAATGGTACCAACGGAAAAATTGGCTTTGCAGTTGTCAAGTAAAAAATGCTCTGTTTTGCTTCCCGTACTTGCTGTTTGAAGGTGATGTAACGTGGACAAAAGACGGTTTCAGAAATATAAACAAAATGAAAGGAAACACCGAAAAGCATGAGAAGTCAAAGAAGCATGTTGATAATGTAGTTTCACTGCAGTTTTAGGACCGTTAGTATTAAGGAGAAACTTAGTGAGGGATACAGACTATCACTCAATAAGCATAACATAAAGGTTAAAAAGAACCGTAAAATTTTGTGCAAAATAATAGACTGTATTTTCTGTTGTGGAAACTTTGAAACTTCCATACGTGGGCATGATGAAAAAGATGATTCAGTAAATCCAGGAGTATTTAGAGGATTAGTAAACTTCTAAATTAGATTCAGATTTGAAAAATCACTTAGAAACTAGTGCAGTCTTAAAAGGTGTTTCTAAGACCATTCACAACGAGATACTTGACTGCCTCTTTCAAATATATCATGAGGAGATAAGGAATGAAATTA
Organism: Stegodyphus mimosarum; assembly: GCA_000611955.2. Classification (NCBI taxonomy): domain Eukaryota; kingdom Metazoa; phylum Arthropoda; class Arachnida; order Araneae; family Eresidae; genus Stegodyphus; species Stegodyphus mimosarum. The sequence goes on from KK118555.1 coordinate 412,271, forward strand.
GAAAAGCTTGTAGATTTAATGGCTGATGACACAACAGATGTTTCGGAACACACTTAAATGGTCCTTGTTCTTAAATGGTCCTTGTTCGAATGTATTGAATGGAGAAATATTTGAACATTTCTGGCAATTCTTTATTCCAGAAAATCAAACTGCAGATGGCATACCAAAATGTATTTTAGAACAACTGGACATAATCCTTCAGGGAAATGAACAAAAATTCATAGCTCAGATATTTGATGGTGCAAATGTCATGAAAGGCAAAAAAGCTGGATTTCAAGCAAAAATAAAAGCAGTTCATACTAATGCACATTTCATTCACTGTTATGCACATCAACTTAATTTAATAATGAGAAATGCAGCAAGTATTTTTTCTAACATTCTGGCTATTCCAACGTTCTTTTCAAGATCACCGCAACGTGTGTCCATTCTAATGAAGCATATGGCCATTAGCATTCCATGTTCCTTCCTCCACAAGGTGGAACTTCAGCATATGGACCATAAACACAGTTCATGAAAATTTGCAACCTTTAAAAAATTGCCTTACTGAAATTCAGTCAACATCAAATGCAGATTAAACTATTGCAGAGGCAACAGGAATTTCAAAATATCTAAATGATGATAATTTCAAGTTTTGGTTAGAGCTTTATTATCAGATTATGCCGTATGTTGAAATAATATATAACCGAATGCAATCCAGAGAAATTAGTGTCTTTAAAGTTAAGGAATGCATCATAAATTTCAAAACTGCTATTTTAGAATTAAGAAATTCAAAGTCTGTGAGAATTCTTCAAAGACACTGATGGCAGAAGCTAAGGAAATATGTGACTTTATATATATTGATATAATGGAAAGACATTCTTCCACTAAACGCTTAGCAGCTGCTAAATTGTTCAAGCTTCGCTAGTTTTAGGAAAGAACATCCTGCAGAATAAATAGTACTGACCACTGAAGCATATTCAATGACTGACAAAGAAAAGTTTGAAACTGAACTAAAAGTATTCTATTGTAGGTCTGATATTCATGAATACTGCAAATTAATTGCGCTACTGAAATTTATCTTAGAAAATAATCCAGATGATGTTCTTAGTGAAATTACGAAACTGATAAAAATTCTCTTGACAGTTCCCATGACTACATCAGACTCAGAACGCTGCTTTTTAACATTGAAAAGAATAAAAACTTTTCTAAGAAGCATTATGAATTCGGAGAGACTAAATGCGCTTGCAATGATTTCAATAGAGAAAAATTTCCTCAATTGTCATCCAGAGATCAAGGAGAAAATTATTGATCTTTTCGCGCAAATTAAAACAAGAAGAATGGATTTCATTTTTAAATGAACAGATAATTTATTTTTTCTTGTAAGATTTCATGGAAGTTTCAAAATAAATTTTCCTTTTATACATGTTTGTTTCCGTTTACACAATTTTAAAACAAAAGTTAAAATTTTTTGTAACAGCACCCCCACTAATTTTAGCTACGAGCAGCCACTGCTTGAAAGCATGAATTTCCAAAGACTGCAAATTGCTTGTGCAGTTCACCACAAGTAAGATTTCAAGCTGCACATTCCTCAAGGATTTTATTTGGATGTGCAGAACAACAGGCAACAAGAAGAATTCTCCTCTTCTGTGCTCTCATCTTTAAATCAAGAACTTGCATTTACCTGTCAAAGAATTCCTATATCATCCATGCCTTTACATTCATCATATATTAGTGTTACAGCTAGTGCAATACAACTGTTAGCAGTGCCTTCATATTTTTAAAACAAAGTGGCCTTCTAGATTTGCCAATCACCATGCACAAAGCTTTTAGGAGCCATTGGCATTTGCACTTAACATCATAAGGTGAATTTTGCTATATTTAACTTCCATGTCCCTTTCCCCTTTAAAGGCCAATATTTTGCTTCAAATGACACTGCAAAAAAATACCAGTTTTATCAATTTTCAAAATCAATGTTTTAACGTTTAAAGTTGTTCTTGACTGCATATTGCTTTACTAGTTCCTTCAGCCTACCCTCTGTTTTCAATCATAGACACTTTTATTATTAACAGTACTGGACTTGCTGCATGCAGTTTTGTGCACCCTATTCTAGTGCTTTTTGAATCTGTCAGTCCATCAATTTGATGCTGAGAAGTTCAACGCCAAGCCTATTAACCACTTTGCATGTTTTTTTCATGTAACAGCATGCCATTAACCAAAATGTTGGAAACATGCATAGTCTGGAACTAGTTCTTCATTGCTTTCTTAAGCGCTCCATATTTGCTATATATTGCTATATTTTGTGAGTCTGATATGTGTTCTTTAATGATGATCTACTATCTGAAGATCTGCAACTTCTCTATAAAAAAAATATTCTTCCCCTTTATTACCATTATTTGTCCAATTCTGGACAAGTAAAATGTTTATCACTTTTATTAGAAGTAAGAAAGCAGCTTGGTTGTTGATGCAGCATAAAACACTTCAAGGTGACAGACTACAAAAGCAATAACACAGCAGAGGCAAGTAATTGATAAACTGAAGCTGAGGAAATACTGGCCACTGCATGTCTTGATCATTTACATGCGTTTAGTAGAGTTTGACTTCATTTTGGTGACACTTGGCCGCTTGGTGCAGCATTTCATTTTTGCTGTATTACCGGTGTACTTTTTTTGCCCTTTAACTTAAATCAGCATCTCCCCTTTCTCTTCACCAGTCTATAAAGCCCAAATAGTGAGAAATTCAAAATAGATAAATATAAAAGCAGGGATTTAAATGCATTGCGAACACAGGAAAATTAAAGGGGAAAAAACGCTATAAAAGGCAGAAAAACACAAACTTCAAAAATGTAAAAGCAGGGTTATACTCTATTTTACTCTATTGTGTTAAAATAGCTTAATTAATTATTTCATTCTAAAAATACTATAAAAATATATGCATAAATAAAATTCTCTAAGATACGTGGAAAAAAAATTGAATTTCAAAAAGAGATGAGACTTGCATAAAATATTTCATTTTTATATTTCAAAATACACTTGACATCAAGCTTAAATTGTTACTTTGAATGAAACATAAAAAATCACATTTGATTTAAAATAATAATTTAAACAAGGTCATTTCTGTTTCCTAAATCTAAAGAATTTTCTGACAGCTGCAATCATCATTTCACTAATTATTGCATAAAATTGATAATAATAGCATACTATATCATAACAATATTTTTTCTTAGTGCATTGTAAAATATATATTTGAATGTATTTTACAATACAGACATTCATATATGGATAATTTAACTAAACAGATATATATGTGATGAAAAAGACAACATAATAAGCAATGTTGATGGCCCATAATGTAGAATGTTGAATCCATAATGCACAACAAACGTAGCAGCCGAGGAAGATTAAATTTCATTTTTATTTCAATTGACATTTGTGGCCACAATTCACTTGGCACTCTAATAGTGCCTATTCAAGAACACTTACATTTTTTATACTGTTGTGATAAGAAGAGAGCAGAGAGACACTGCAGTTTAATAGGAAGAGAAGCAGAAGCTAAAGAGCACAGTTATCCAACATGGAAGCTCACCAAGAGAAGGTATATACATATATATACACTCACGTTTGTGAAAATTGCAACACCATGAAGGACTTACGCGAGTGAGCTGAAATTTTCAGGAAATGCAAAGTAGCGCATGATATGCAAATGATTAGAATTGCAAATCCGTAGCGCATGCGTATGCTGAGCAGCGCCCTCTGAACGGCTGATGGATCCGAATAAATAGACGGTTGTAGCGAGGCGTGTATGGTTATTGGTGGTTATCTGTTAGTGGTAAACGTTAACTCAATCTGTACTTATGCCTCGTCGACGAAAGAGAGCGAGATTTGAACAACTTACAGAGTTTGAACGAGGGAGAATCATCGGCCTTCGTGAAGCTGGATTGTCGTATCGTGCAGTAGCCTCTCGTGTGCAGCGTAACAGCAGCACAGTGATGCGCGTTTGGAAGCAGTGGACGGACGAGTGTCGGACAACTCGGAAATCCGGGAGTGGACCCCGAAATGTGACGTCAGCTCGCGATGATAGACACCTGGTCCGCATGGCGCGGACGGACCGTACAGCTTCCTCTAGACAATTGGCAGCACTGTGGTCAATAGCTACAGGTGTTTCATTGTGTGCTTCATCAATTCGTAGACGTCTGCTGCAGTGTGGACTGCGCGCACGGACTCCTTTATACAGGATCCCCCTAACGCACGACCATCGCCGCCTGCGGCTACAATGGGCCAATCAGCATAGAGACTGGCGTGCTGATTGGCAGCATGTCGTGTTTTCTGACGAATCCCGCTTTAATTTGTGGTACCATGATGGCCGCATTCGTGTCAGACGCTATGCCGGTGAACGCCACCTTCCGGAGTGCATTATCGAACGCCACAGTGGACGAACACCCGGAGTTATGGTCTGGGGCGCCATAGCATATCATAGACGATCTCAATTGCTACGAATTGTGGGCAATCTGAACAGCAACCGGTATATCCGTGAAGTTCTACAGCCCGAAGCTGTTCCCTTCCTTCAAAGCTTGCCAGGCGCTGTATTTCAACAGGACAATGCCCGCCCTCATACTGCTCGGATTGTTAAATCCTTCTTTGCAGCGCAGCAGGTACAGCTTCTTCCTTGGCCTGCGTGTTCCCCGGATATGTCGCCAATTGAACATGTGTGGGATGTCATTGGTCGGCGTCTTGCTCGTGATCCTCGTCCTGTTGCGTCTGCAGACGAACTTTGGGTACGCGTACAAACGATATGGAATGCTCTTCCTCAGTCAGACATTCAAACTTTGTTTGACTCCATGCCACGTCGTGTAGCAGCACTTATTGCGGCGCGTGGTGGCCACACAAAATACTGATTCTGATCTCTTGTTCTTGTTTGTTTGCTTTGAACATTTAATCATTTATTTGTACCACTACCACTCAACTGTGTATTAAATTGCATTCAATTATGACGATTCCTTCTTGGTGTTGCAATTTTCACAAACGTGAGTGTATATATATATATATATGAAACAACTGATATAACTGAAGACAGAACATAGAAAAGGAGTTTGATAGGCCTAAACACAGATTAAAATAACAGAATTTCTTTATAGTTTTTCTAAATAAATATTATTATGGAAGCATGTTATTTCCTGAAAACACTAATATAAATAAATCTAAAAACTGAAATAGTTATATATTACTGCTTCAAAACCTTTTGTTTAAACTCTTCTTTGGAAATGCCTTTACCAGTCACAAAAACTTGAAGCATCACAGGTTCAGAAGACTTTGCAACATGTCCAAGATTACCATCATCTACTTCAATATTTCGCCAGCACAATATCTGTATAAAGGAAATTAAGGCATTTATCTAAATTTTATATTTATAAATAAAGATTAACATTTCTACACTCATAAGAAAAAAAGAAAAGTTTATAAACATTATACATTTCATTTAGGAATTTTTAAAATATTACTTATAGAAAAGTTGTGTTGGAACATTTCATTAAAAAACATATAAAGGTCTATAGATGATTACAAAAATATCAATATTTCAGTTTAACTTTTATTTACCTTACAGAGATATTCTGCAATCCTGTTAAAGAAAAATATCGTACAGTACAAAGTCCGTAATCTGGACGTCCATAATCCGGAATGATCTATAATCCGGACCTCAAAGCCACAAACGTTTTTTTTTTGTATGCTTTACGCATGCACATTTGATATTTTTCCTTCCATAATAAAACATGTGGAGATTTTCGAAAACGGCTGAGATTGCAATCTTGTTTTCTTCCCCCCCCCTAAGATATGCAGTTGCAGTTTCTCCAAATGTATTGTATCAGTTTACTGCAGATAGCTTGTCCTAAGAGGTTTCTTATAGTTTGGTTGCTTTTGACATTTCGTTCTTGATTCTTTTGTGCTACAGTGTGCTTTTAAGCTTTAAACAGCAATAAAAGTGCAGGAAAGCTTTCAACAGCAATAAAGGTCCTATAAAAATAACAGAAATAAACGAAATCTCAGTCGTGATCATAACAGAGCCAGAAAGGCTACTTGGTCTGACCTTGAGAATAGTTTTATAAAGAACGGGGTCAAAGCCTAATGGAATCTTTGTTAGAAAGTACAAAGTATGTCATTCGAAATCTTCACACCTATTTTCTGCATTAATGGATGGGGAGGGGAGGAAATTGCTGTGAAACTGGAAAAGTATTTCGGGTGGTTCGGCATTTTGAGGATACAGAATAGCGAAGGGTCTAGATTTCAAAGAGATAAGCTAGGCTAAAATTATCTTTACTGATTCTAAGGCATTCAGTTAATGTTGCAGACTGCACTGTTCCTTAATCTTCTAATCGGATCCGGCTTATTATTTTTTGCAGACTGTTAGAGCAATTTTATAAAAATTAAGCTTGAACTTTCGATTATGTCAAAAAGAGTTTCCAATTCTAGAGCTGCCAAAGGATCTACAAATCGAAAACATATTTCGATGTCCATCAAACAAAAAGTGGAATTGCTGCAAAAAATGGATAAAGGCATATCCGTCTCAAAATTTGCGAGAAGTATGGGGTTTTAAAGTCAACTGTATATGACATAAGCAAAAAGAAAAAGAAACTTTTTGAATTTTTTGTGGATTCCGACACCCCACTGGCAATGAATAACAGAAAAAGGGTTCATTATGCTAAAAGTGACGACCATGACAAAGTGATGATTGAATGGGTCAGATACCATTGCAGCGAGGACGTGATATTGATGGGTCCAATGCTAATGGCTCAAACCAAAATATTTCACGAAGAAATGAACTTAAACACTGAGTGCACATATTCGACAGGTTGGTTAACCAAATTTAAAAATCGCCATGGTATAAGACAATTAAAAATTTCAGGTGAAAAAGCTTCAGCTGATACTGAAGCTGCTGAAGAATTTGCAGATGAATTCATTGAACTCATTGAACTCAAATGCAAAGTCTTCTGAACCTGTGATGCTTCAAGTTTTTGTGACTGGTAAAGGCATTTCCAAAGAAGAGTTTAAACAAAAGGTTTTGAAGCAATAATATATAACTATTTCCGTTTTTAGATTTATTTATATTAGTGTTTTATATTAGTGAACAATTATCTCCAGAACAAATTTACAATGCTGATGAAACTGGTCTTTTCGGGCAATATGTACTGTGAAATACCTTGGCAGCCTCTACAGAAAAGGCTCCAACTAGTGTCAAAGATTCCAAAGTGAGACTAACAATTTTAGCGTGCGCAAATGCTGCAGAAATGCCCAAGTGCAAACTTTTCGTAATCGGAAAATATGCACGACCTCGAACATTTAAAGGAGTAACGATTTTCCTGGTTATATATCGCACAAATAAAAGAGCATGGATGACACAAGGGTTGATGAATGATTGGTTTGAAAATCATTTTACACCCGAGGCTCGGCGACATTTGAATTCGGTTGGTTTACCTGATGACTCAAAAATAGTCCTGACTGTTGACAACAGTTCGGCACATACTTCACTTAAAGTTTTAAAGAAAGATAATGCATCCATATTATTCATCCCTCCAAACTGTACGGCTATCATTCAGCCTATGGATATGGGAATAGTGCATGCATTGAAATGCAATATAAAGTAGCATTTTTAAAATCTATGTTAAATTTCTTGAACAATGACAAGACTATTCAAGAATTTTTGAAATATTTTAGCATAAAATCTGCTGTATGGAGCATTGCAAGATCGTGAGAAGATGTGTCTCCAGATACGTTAAAAAATACTTGGCATAATTTATGGCCAGCTACCATATTTCATGGTGAGGACGATGAAGATGATAGGCACGAATTTGAAGGTTTTCGGACATTGCAAACTAAAGGTGAAATTTTCCAGTTATTGGATTCTGTAAAGAAATGTGGAGAAGCAATAATAAATGAAGATGATATAACAGAAGTTTTTCATTGCGAGGACAATGCCCCAATCATCAATCAATTAACAGATGGCGAAATCTGTAGTACGGTTCTAGATCCAGAAAATACCGCTTCCGATAGTGAAGAAAGTGACAGAGAGGTTACTGAAAACGTAAAAATTTGGATTGACAAATTAGTCGGTATTCTCGACACAGCAATTACAGGACTTGAACAGTGGAACATTGTAACTGAACAAGAAATTATGTCTGTTTATAGAATTAAAGAGAAAGTATTAGCACAAAAAACGAAGCAACTTAAACTCCTTACACTGAAAGAAATGTTTAATAAAGTAAACAAATAAATATTAAGCCTTTTTTTTATAAAATTTGATACCCTTTAGATCATAATTGCTCTTTATTTCATAAATTACTGTTCCATATTTTTAATTGTATAATTTCTGCATGCCATCTTACCAGATTTAAATTGATGATCTATAATCCGGAAAAACCCCAAATCCGGAATCGCCGAGGTCCCGACGAGTTCAGATTATGGACTTTGTACTGTATTGAAGAAATGTGATATATTTCATTGGTTATACTTAAATGTGGCAGTTTCATTGATGCATTTAAGGGTGACAGTTGCCTTCGACAAATACAAGTGTCTAAAAATATGTGTGCTGTGAAACCCTGATTCACTGCCTTTATTTGTCCCTGAAGATGGTTCTTATTTGAAATATTAGTAAATCAAAACAATTTTCTCCATAGGAATTAATGTAAAATGAATTATCTGTAACTGGATGCTAATTGACTGCTTAGGAGAGAATATTTTATATGCAATTTTGTAATTCAAAACCCATAGAATTTATTAAATCTAATGCATGAACAATATTGACATACATGTAATATCTAACACGATACTAAATATATAAAAAACAGGAAAAATTGAATTAAATTTTGTCATATCTCTATGAAGAAAAAGATGACAGCACAAGCAAAAAATGATACAGAAGCCATTGTAGCAAAATATGATAGTTTGGAAGAGAAATCTTACTCCACAAAAATATCAGGTAACTGCTGTCTTTCTGATGTTTATTTTCTTTTTCTTAACATTACTTGTTTGTACATAAATTGCTAAGCTTTTGTCCCAATGAAAATTTGTCCACTATGATTTGTTTCTGTCTATGTTTTAAAATGTAAAGCAAGGCATGGCACTGTCACTTCAAATATTTATGCTATGGCTTACTACTGTTCTAACAGGATGATACTGTCTATGAACTTTTGCCCCTTACCCCAATTTGTGAAAATTTTGCAGATCAAATAACTAGGAAAATATTCTTCCAACTTTTTTTTTCCTGAAGATGCTTCCTTCACTGCATTAACAGCATTTTGGAGTATCATTTGTCGCTGGCTTACTTGTTCTTATTTCAAAACATCATCCAAAACATTTTTTATTTGAAAAATGTGTCTATGAGTTGATCTGCTCATAATCCAAAGCATTTGTAAACCAAGGTTCATGAACAGCTGTATCTAGAATTTGAATATTAAAATAAAATTCCTTTTTTGGATGTATACTTCATATTTCTTGTTAGAAAATCTAAGCAGTTAATAAAGAACAAGGAAGAAGTTTTCATCAGTATCATAGAAGACAAAAATAAATATTAAGGCTGTGAAACTTTCAATAGAGTGAAAAATTTTTGCTGGATCTGCACTGTGAAAAATTTAAAAACAATATAACAAAGAAAAGGTAAGAAAACTTTTTTAATGATACAAAAAATAATCTAAGCCTTTCGACTTAGGTCAAAATGCTAATAAATTAGTTTTATAATCTTTATAAATACATACATACAGGGCTAATCTCCAAATATAACAATATGAAAGTTTCGAGGCAAGTTTTTTTTTTTTTTTTTTTTTTGAGAGGGAAAGAAACTCTGTTAAAAGGCTTTTCAGAAAAGGAAACAGATTTGGGTACTTATGTTTTAACACAACTATCTTGGCACAGTCTGGAAAGTTTTTATAAATGAAAAGGTAATTGGGTTGTACACACATATATATGCACATACATACATATGCACGTGCATATATTTTCTGAATTTGATCCTGATAACAGAAGAGTACTCGTAAAAGTTACTTATTGGGTATGAGTTGGTGGCTTTTTGCACCTTTGTTTTAGAAAGATTCCCAAAATATTGATATTTATCATTAGTCGGTAAACATTATCAACATATGAAAAGAAAACATGCTTAGCAATTTAAAATATGAATTTTAATTAAATAAGGATTACATGACAAAATGAAAAAATAAAACAGATTTTTATTCAAATCTTTCTCTCTCTCTTTTTTTTTTTTAACTATTCTTCCACAGTACATAGCAATCTGTTTTCACTTTAAAAAGTCAGAGAATTTGGCCTTGTGCAATCCTTGACAACAGATATCAAGGAAACACATTTCCTCAGTACTCTCTTCAGGAAATTTTCAACAAAATTCTGTGTTCCTGAAAAACTTTTATCGCAGTCTCTTCCATTGCTGGCAAATTTCACAAGCTCCTATTTTAAAACTAAGTTTAAGGCAAAATATATCAGGACTGGTTCATAAAACACCACTGGAACTTGGAATACAATAAAAAAAAAAGAATGCATAAAAAAGTGGC
>KK118555.1:432788-464001 GCA_000611955.2 Stegodyphus mimosarum
CCTCAATCCAATCCAGACGCTTACGAAACTTTGCACCTGACTTGGAGACCTGTCTGGAAAAATAGTACATTTAAATCAACATTCAAAAACCTATGGCCGAAGAAGAAGAGATTACAAAAAATCTCAAGTTTTATGGAGCTACTTTGACCTGATTTAAGCAAGTTTCTTATCTTGGGATGATGCTTTTCGAGTATGTAATGCTAAACTCTAGCTTGCTGGAAACAACATCCTAGCTATAGGTAATAGGCTACTCATTAAAAAATCCATTCCGTGCCCCATAGTTAGCTATGCAGGTTCAGTCTGGACTTATTCCTGTAAAACAAATCGTAAGCAACTCCAAACTGTATAACCTTCAAACAATCTTCTTCGGCAAGTAGTTAAATTACTAAACAGTCAAGACCCAAAAATTTCTCACTAACCGCTTTTACCACCGAAGATGGGGTGTATAAACTAACACTGAGTCAGAAAGAATGGCGGAAAAGAAATATTATATTTACTGTAAATGTATGGGGGGGTAGAAAAATCTTTTAAGTTCTTAGAGTCTCAATAATGATAGGTCTCAATCCGGCCCTGGGTTCTGTCCAAGTATTTCTAATTTTTTGAATGAGTAATAACAAGATTTTTTAATTCACGGCAGGCATTTTCACTACATATCCATTTAATTGAAAATTTTTGGCATATTTCTTTTCTAAATGAGCATTTAATTTTCAGGAATGTAAGCTTATATTACGTTATTTATTTCTTCTTTTTATGTCTTTCTCTCCTTCGGAGATCTTTAGAACGTTCAACTAGCAAAGCAGCAATTAAAATGTAGTGTTAACTTCATAAAAATGCATATGAACTGAATCAAATGTTACCTATGAAATGATGTTATGTGGAATTTTACAATGTCGGCTGACTAGTTTTCATGATGATAATTTACTTATTTGACAATGTTTTATAATTTGTGTAAATATGTTACGTGAGTTTGGGTTGGCAACACGCTAGACACAGCTGCAACTTCTTGTTTTGGTATATTTCTGCCGACAGTAGACTTGTAATTTTATGAACGCTTTAGCCGCTGGTAGTTTAGTGTAGTTGTTAATTTTTTTGCACAAAATTAGGAGTACACCACATTGTAATTTTTTTATGTTCAGAGGTAAGGATGTTTTCGTTTGATTTGAGCTTTAATGTTTCTATTGTGGTAGCCTTTTTTTTTTTTATCTCTGTTGTGTTTTGCCCTTTGGCAGTGAATTCTGACCTTTTTTTAGAATTGGCACAAGTGCGTTAAAAGTGTTGTCATTCATTATTGCACGGTACGCACTGATTGTTCGCACCTTTCGCAAGCAGTTAATAATGCAAAATTGCTTTTGTTATTTCATATCTTGTCGGCTTAAGAAAATGCTGTTTTTGTTCTTACTTTTCATTTCTTCAGAAGCCGTTATCCCTTTGGAGCTAATGTCAGAATTTATCTTTTCAGCGTTCTAGTATTTTTATCCGAATTAACCTGCTGTTGGATCACTGTTGAAACTACAGAAAATTCTCAAGCCCTGCAAATAATTTTCTCCGATTTTTTAACCAGTTTTTCAAGGTATCAATTACCATTACTTGAATTTAATTTATTCTATCATAATTTACCGAAATCTTGTGTTTCCTCCTTATTGATTGAATATGGTATATTGTTAAATTTGTTTTTTAATAATTTTTTAATTTTTTAAAAATTCTTAATGTCAAAAGTTTTGTTTGTGAATAATTGATGTATCAATTCGAAGTAAGTTTGTAGCTATGAAATAAATCCTTGCCTTAGATGTTTCAGGTTTCTTCCTATTAATTTATTATTGTAGCTCAAGGAATTTTAAGTTTTGGATGTGGTGAAAAGTGAAACTCTAGGGAAAAACCTAAATTGAATGGCAGTATGGAAAATTATATAAATTCAAAAAATATTGAATTAAAAGTTACTTTGCTTTTATTTTCATTTAGGGTGCTTTTTAATGAAAAGTTAATTTTATTTTTGTTGTGTATGCGTGCATGATATGAATTTGCCTTCATTACTCAAGCTGTGACTTTGTTATTGATGGCTCCAGATTTAATTTAGATAGTAATGAGTGAAATTACTTATGAGCCAATTATTTCTAAAAATATTCATCCTTTTGTAAATGTAGAAATTATTCTTTATTTTATTCATATATCATCAGAGTGGTATTTGTTAATGTTCCAGAATTCTGGAAGCCATTACATGCATCTAAGTACTGTGAAAGGTTATGCAAAACTGGCAAATTTAATTTAGATAGTAATGAGTGAAATTACCTATGAGCCAATCATTTCTAAAAATATTCATCCTTTTGTAAATGTAGAAATTATTACTTGATTCATATATCATTAAAGTGGTATTTGTTAATTTTCCAGAATTCTGGAAGCCATTATATGCATCTAAGTGCTGTGAAAGGTTATGTGAAACTGAAACTGTTGTCAGCATTAGTAATTATATTGGAAGCTGCATGCTTCTCAGATGGGAAAATAAACTAAATATATATATTTCCAAGTCATGCTGCTTCTAAATGTAATTAATAGTCTAATCCCTCTGTATTTGAATAAGGTTAAATGATTATTTCATGGGTTCTTTCATTCTTGATTTATACACAAGACTAATTTATTTTTTTTTTTAAATTTTATTCATGAATTTATTGATGAAATATTTTTAATGTGAATGAAATTACTGGGACCCGATTTGTATTGCATAGTAAAAGAAATTGTTTTTACCAGCAATTTGCATATAAAAAGATTACTAAAAATTATTGCAATAAGTGCAATATAGTTGTTACATGCCAGTTAGAATTAAAAATATGATAAAATATATTTATATGTATTATTATCAGCTGAAAAAGCCCATTAGGGAGAACATTTGGAACATAAAAATGTACCCATTTCTTCTTTTATAACTGAAATTATTCTGTTATTTTTTTATATTTGAAGGGGGAAAACTAATTAGGAAATTTAAATTATAATAAATACTATGTATTCAAATCTTAAGTATTTATTAGAGCTTATTTTTCATCTATTGTTAATTTAAAACTACTCCATAATTTCTTTTAACAAGTTATTGAGCCCCACCAGTGACCGAGTAAAAACACTGAATACTGGTAGTTTGACCAGAGGCTGAAATTGTAAATGCGTTAACTGCATGGTTGGTTTTAGTAAATTTCTCCAAATGTAGCATAAAGATGAGTTATTTCCCTTAAAAGGTCCTCTACAAACACATCTCTTCTTTTAGACAGAAAGCCCTCATGTACTTTGTTGTATTCAAGTAGCCTAACATAAAAATTGTTGAAAGCTTTCCGATATTCTTTTGCCGTACTACCTTTCCCCACCTGGGTTCAGTGGAGGTAAAACCTGTGAAGGTTCTAGCTAGGATCTGTATGTAGGTAGTCTCAGACATGGAGTTTTATATTTTTTCTGCTATTTCATTTTTATGTTTCATATATCTATATAACATATAACAAAATATGATACCTGCTTTAAAAAATAATTAACAACCTCAAAATTAACATTCTAAATTTGGTGTTCTTCCCCCAAGTTCATCCTTTGTCCCAGATTCAAGGTCATTCAAAATTACATAATGATGCTTGAAAAAAGGGAACTAAAACCCAAATTAACCAATCACAGATTAGCTGCACTTTGTGCACTTATCTTGTATAAATAGTTAATAACTGTGCAGTGTCTCTTCTTCTTTCGCCTCAGCCTGCATGCTGACAGCTTGTCACTCAGCCTCAGCTAGCTATTCCTCGTTAATTAAAATGTAATTGCATATTTAAAATTATGGGGTGTGTTTAACACCTCTACTGTTATCTATCCTACGGTTATGTATTAAGAAGTTCGTCATTCAAGAATAAATGATGTTTAACTATCAAGCTGGTCCTGCTTCTAAAATTCCTTGCAATCGTCCATTATTTCACATCTATGCAGCAGTTTTTTCGACCATGACTAAATGAGAATTGTTTTCATCTACTGCCCCAAAACAACAATTATTACATATATATATTTCATTATCATTCTGAGGTTGCGGCCCTCCTTACTGCCCTCTTCTTTAACATTGTCTCTCCCACCCTCGAGCAGCCTCTTAGGTGGTATGCTTCTCAGCCAAAAATCAGCCTTCATAGGTTTAGAACCATCGTTTATTCCAGAGTTTCTTAAACTGTGGGTTGTGACCCCCATGGAGGTCACGGGACCTACAGCAGAGGGATAAAAAAGAGTTGCGACTAAAAAGATTTTAAGAAGCCCTGGTTTATTTGATGGAAGGTTCAGGTTTAACAAGGACCATGGTACTGTCTTGTGTGCCCCTTGGTTGTGGTAGAGCAATATGGCTTGATACAGAATGTTGTTCGACCTCTTGAGTTTCGTTTCCATCTGTCCAGTCATGGGAATGCTTCATTCATGCGTCCACTCATGGGAATGCATTAATTTGGGTCTGGTTGTGATTGTCCCTTACAGACTTAGTTTTAGAAATGGCCTTCACCGTTGTGTTCTCTGTTACTCTGACTTCAATCTTCTCATGCGCTCAGATGTTACCGTGGGGGTTGCGACACTCTGGTTTACTGCTGGCGATATGACATAATTGTGTATGGGGATTTTTGCCTGGGTCCAGCATTATGATATTCTTTTGCATAATTTTTCCATTATTTTAAATAGAAAGCAGTCAAATTGATATTAACACATTTTTAAAATTTGGTTTTAAAAATAAGAATAAAAAAAAGGACAATTTTCTAGTTATCCGCATCTCATCAAAACTTGTGAATTCATTGCCGACTAATTTTTTTACAAGTTAATATACAAGACAACAGCTGCTTTCCAAATGTTAGCACATTAAGAATTCCATAGAAGAGCAAGCAATCAATAAAGTAAAAAAAAAGCAAAAAATGTTGATAATAAAATAATTAACTTTTTTGAGAAATCCTTCCTCCTTGTGCTGCTGTTCTTCCCCACATATATCTATTGCTTTTTCTTAAGAAACCATCAGATAATTGCTCAACATTGACATCTGTGCAACTCTGGTGTTACGTACCAGCAAAAGCATGCCTGTGCTACGTTCTGGGTTGCGGCATAAATACTATATTGAGCAACATTGGTGCTTTCCGCATAATTATTTTGATAAAATACTGCTTTGTCTCATAAATGCATTTGTATAATTTTTTAATGGCAGTGTCCGAAAAAAGATAAGTTTAGAAAGGCCGAAAAAAATTTGGCTTTATTAATTTTTTAAGAGTAGAAAAAAAATTACTTATCTATGTTTTATTCTTTTAACAAAAATTGTAAATATTTAACTGAGAAATTTTAACAGTTCTTAGATCAAACTTGATTGGGAAATTACCATATACCATATTTTCTCCCGTAGACCCCCTTTCCCGTATAGCTTAAGTTACCAGTTATTCATAAATACTTCTCATCTTATATGTGCAGCAAGCAAATAGCAAATAAAAAGTATTTATAAATAAAGTAGTAGTAAAATCAAGCTATGAGTGGACTGGGGGGGGATTATGTGGGAAAATATGATTTATGCATAATGATATTGATTTAGAAATCAAACAACAAAATTATAATGATGTTCAAAGTGAAATAAGCCACAATCAATGCTTAATTACTTATCGATTTTATGTCTTGGTACAAAGTAATAAGTTTTATGTTCATCATATTTATTTTTAATTTTCTAACCAGAAATCGTAGGAGAAATATAATTAACTTATTAAAACAATATATGAAAAGCTATCTGAAAAATAGAAATTAATAATGCTAATGTTTCTAATGTATTTAAAAATTTTTTCTTATGAAAATGCAAGCCATAGTTTTGTGCGGAACTGCAAGCCATATTTAGTAATTTCTCGTGCAGGCTTTAGAGTAGGGGTCCCCAATCTTTTTGTCTCTAAGAGTGCATTCTAGAATATGTGTTGGACGCTGGGCACCACTTACGTTTTCAAGGTGAATTTACAGTTGGGTAGAGTTATTAATACATGCACATAAAAAAAGAGATCAGTTGCATTTTTCTTTGTGCTTCTATCTGTGTGAATGCAATTTCTGTTTCTTTAAAAATGAAAAAACTTTCGCATAAAATTTTATTGAAAACTAAAGTATTTTATTGTGATCGCATGGTTGGGAACCCCTGCTTTAGAGTAACAATAAAGTTTTAAATTGCTAAAAAGTTAATTGGATGAATGAGCAGAACATCTGACTGTCTGTTATTTGACTTAGGATCAGTTTCTGGTGAATGAACACTGTGTCTGTGTGGGGATTTCATAATTTTACCGATTTAACCTTCCAAGCATTACGGGTTTAGCCCTGAAATTTTTAAGTTCTTCAAAATGTCAAGAATAAATGGTATTTTCTTGACTATAATTAATTTCTATTTGTACATTGATTCCATTTCTTCCAATATACATCCAACCTGAAAACGGATTATATAAAAGCTGGTGGAAATTTTCATATAATGATTATGAAACCTGAATTTGTGCAAGACATGTGAATTTGGCTCTTTAGTATTTTAATTGATTTCATTAATATGTATTGTATATGGAACCAACAGATGAATTGTTCATTGAATTATTATCTGAAAGCGAACTTCAGCTCAAGTTGAAATTACTTTTTAATGTTTCAGAAAAAAGCTTCTGTTTTATATAGTATTGTTCGTAGTATTGAAACTCTTCTAAAATTATCTGCTTTATTTAAAGGAACTTCAGAAGTATATGTCTAGATAAACAGTTAAAAATTAAATCCTGTCATCACCTTTCATTAATATCTTATGCATTGCATATGTGTTTCTGTAAGCTAAGCACTAATCTAGAAATTCTTACATGCTGGGAATTTTTTCTTAATATGTCACTAAAGCATGTTAAGACTTCCATATGTTCATAAAAAGAGATTAGACTTAAAAATGCTAGTATTTTTTCTTTTAAAGCAGAAAACTGATTTATAAGCTGCACAGTTTTTGCACATGTTCTCTGATTAAAAAAAAAAAAAAAGTGCTGAAGTGCTCATGCAGTTATTAAGGCTGTGTTTCACCTTTAGGTATACAAAAAACTACCAATTTTCTTAGGATAAACATGGTTTTTTAACTAAAAAAATTTTTAACAGCATGAAATTTTCTCAAAAATTTATTTCAAAACTTTCAAAAATATAAGAGATGAAGAATAAATTGTGCATCTCTTAAATAACATACTAGCTCTGGAATGTTATTCATATGAAATGATGTTCAAGGTAAGTATCATAACTATTCAGTGCAGTATAGTTAATTGTTTGATCCTTTGGCTGAATTTTGTCTCTGCTTCTTTGTTACATGTAGTATCCAAGGACAACTGGAAGTGATTCTGTTTCTTTTATGAAATTATATCATGGTCTTTCTTCTTTTCTGTAGAAAGTTAGAAGTTAGTTTTTCAAAAACAAGCTAATTGCATATTGGAACTTTAGTGATTTCATAGTTGGAGTTTTTCATTGTCATTTGTTAGAATTAATTTTTTTAAGGTTACTTTTCCATTCAATTTGCAGCCTTTTTTTTCATATTTCCTTGGCATCACACACTGTTAATTTGGTTTATCTTCTTTCCTGATAATTGTCTTTATAACCATCATTCCTATGTCCATGTTTTTCATCTATTGAGTTTTTTTTTTCCCTTCCTTCTTTCAATTACAAAGGCTTCTAGAGTTTGAGATTTCTCGAGATGAAGCAGCTGTCCCATTTCCTCAAAAAGGAGTGTTCTTCATTAAAGAAAATTGTGTTCAAATGACCATCTTGTGTGACACTGAGCTGAAATGGCTATGCTTTGTGTATGATGAGAAAAACTAGTGGTCAAACTCTGTTGGATCGCACATTCCTTTTGTTGCACATGTAAAATTCATTTACTTGAGTTGCCAGGAGTTAATGTTATTAATTTCCACAAATAAAAGCTTACTTCAAATGAATCACATCGATTGGTGTTTGGTGAGAATAATTACATAAGAGTGGTTTGTGCCAATTTTTTATCCTGTTTTAATGTTAAAATTGGTGACACTTCAAAACTGTTTAAATTTATCAAAACGTATTCATAGAAAGAAAAATAATGGAAAAGTAAGTTAAAGTTATTTTCTTCTACCACAGTGGGTTTTTGAAGGGCTTTGTCATGAAATTAGAGAATGTTCTATGTTGTTGCTCCTAATTTTTCATTTTGTCTATTATTGAGCCAAAGATGTGTAAGCCAAAATGTGCCAATGTGGTGCCAAAAGTACTCGGTACAGTTTAGTAGAAAAGTACTTTTAAATCTGTTTCATTATTTTATAAAAGTTTGTCAAATTTTCACTTTTTTCTCTGCTACTTTGGAGTGGAATTGCTGCTGAAATATGATGCGAGGAAACACTAGAATATAAAGGAGTTTTTTGTTTAATATTGAATAAATTTACAGATATTATATAAAGTTTGATTGGTTTCTGCAAGTTATTTTTTAAGAGTATTGCTTGAAAAAGAAAAGCTTGTTTCCAAAAGAAACTTCAGCTTTACTGTGCTTGTCGAGACAAAGATCTGCTTTGCAGACTAGATTTGTGTTATATACTGAATGAAAAATCGTTCTTCTGATTTAGCTCATTTGTGCTGATTGTAATTGCAGAAATCCCATATTAAGGGCTTATGAAATTATTGAAAGAACTCATTGCATAGTATGAGTGACATTAACAGGGCATTTTAAACTATTAAGGATAATGGGAAAGGGAATTTTGTGCAGTACACGCAAGTATTGCTTTCATACCTATTTCATAGCCTTTTACCTTTATTAGAAGTTCGTAGTGTTAGTAGTTAATGTTAGTTCATTGTACATTTGAAGTTATAGTTAGTTCATTGTACATTTAAAACCAAAGCTTCTTTTAAAAAATGAAAATGAATTCTTAAAAAAATACAGTTAATCATTTAAAAAATAATGGAGCAAAATATTAAAATATAAAATTTAGAAAATTTTAACAGGGATTTAAAAATTAAAATAGGGAAAATATCTACCATAAGGCGATACTTTTACTGTTATAATTATTTTTTGAAATTGAAATATTGAAAATATGTATTGAAATTTCCTTGCTGTTTGCTTTACTGTTTGCTATGTTAATATGTATAAAATTAAGGTTTTTCATGGGTTTGTCCCATGTGTATTATGAATATAGTACTGTTGTCTCAGACTGAACCATTAATCCAGGTCCTGTATGAAATTTTCTGAATCATTCCTCCCTTTTAGGCAGAGATGGTATCATTGTTATGTTATCATCCCTTGTAAATAACCAATTGAATTTCACTATGAAGTTTTCATGAAGTAATCATTGTCTTTAGGCAGAAAGTGCCTGCTTTGCTGTAATTTATAAAAAAGTTACATTTTCTTTTAAAAGGTTTTGTCAACCATACATAACTATAACTATCTAAACTTGTGTCCATTTGTTTTGCATCAAATTATTCAAATATGTAAATAAGTACTAAATCTCATATGAAGGAAAACTCTGGTATACTGTGGAAGATATTTCAGGTTTCTTTTGAAAATTGACTATTACAACCAAGCTTTATTAGAAATTAAACACTGCCGGTAATACAGTCAGATATTTTATACATTTATAATATATTATTGCTGTTTGTTAGCTAATTGTATAAAATTAAATATCAGTTAATTATTGCATAAAAATATGCATAAATACGAAACTTTTCTGATTGTTCCAGTTTTGGCTTATTGAAGTGTGATTGTAGTACAATTCAACTCTTTTGGCTACTTTTTAATAGACAAAACAAATGGAAGAGTTTTGTTTGTAAATGAAAAACATGAAATTACATCCATCTAAATTTTTCCGATAAAAAACTTCATTTATGAAAAAGTTTCCAAGCTTGTTAACCATTGCTTTGCACGTTTAATGGTAGTATCAGAGTAAGAAATAGTGTGAAGTGGTTGCAGATTGTTGAAACATATATATGTAGCGTGAATTTTAAAAATTATCCCCCCCCCCAAAAAAACAAAACAAAATATGAAAACACAGAACAACACAGATGTAGAGGGAAACAGTTTTCTTCTCTTAGAAATGGGCTGACTTATCGTCATTAAATCGGATATTCTCAGAACCTGAAGCCAACTTTTTATGACAGTAATAATTTACTTAACCTTTAACTGTAATTAAATGATAAATTGGAGTTTTTTGGATAGATAAATGAAATTATGTACACCACAAAGTCCGAGATCCAGACTCGTTGGGACTTCGGCGATTCCCGATGTGGGATATTTTTAACATGCAGTAATTATAAAAACAAAAATATGAAGTAGTGGTTTGTGAAATAATGAAGTAGTTAGGATCTTAACGGAATCAATTTGCAAAAAAGTTCAATATTTGTGTATTTCTTTGCTGTATGAAACATTTGTTTCAGTTGCTTCGTTTTTGGTGCTAATACTTTCTCTTTAATTCTATGGATAGACATAATTTCTTGTGCAGTTATAAAGTTTCATTGTTTAAGTTTCTGTAGTTACCGTATCGAGAATTCCCACTAAATTATCAATCGATATTTTTCATTCTCAACAATCTCTGTCACTTTTTTCACTATCGGTAGTGATATTTTCTGGATTTAGGAACCATACTGGTACAGATTTTGCCCTCCTTTAATTGACTGATAATTGGGGCATTGTCATCGCAATAAAAATCTGTTATATCATCTTCATTTATTACCACTTCTCCACATTTCATCACAAGCTCCATTAATTGGGAAATTTCGCTTTATGTTTGCCATATCTGAAAATCTTGAAATTCGCTGCTGTCATCATACAAATAAAGCTTAAATAGCGTTCGTTTTACACTATTGACGATGTGTCATGAGACTGGCGATTAAAGGCTTGTTGTTTCGCTAAATTTTGTCTTCCTTCTGTCGAAGTTAAGGCTGAATTATATTAGTTCCGTTATTTATTATACATGAGCCTATTTCTCGCACAGGCCTATAGCTTATCCGAGTCCAAATAATTATATTCCCACAGGTATTTAAGGCTTATCTAGGGCTGGTGCTGGACATTTTGTGGCTCGTGCAATCTCTGCATGCTCTAAATTCTAAAACTTTTTTGGCCCACCAGCGGCCGAGCGGTAAAGATGCTGAACACTGGTAGTTCGGTCCGAGGTTCGAATCCCGCGAACGGGCTGGCTGCATGGGCGTTTTCGTGGTTTTCCACATGTGTAACGTGTATACGAGCCAGTTTCCCTTAGAAAGTCCTCCACGAAGGCATCCCTCCCTTTAGGCAGATAGCCCTCGTGTGCTTTGCCATAATTGAATAACCCTAACCCTAAAACTTTTTTGTCTCCATTAATTCTCGCCTCTCTTTGCGGCCACATCAGCCCTGGTGCTTGTCCTGGCCTTTTCCGAGTAACAAATCAGTTATTCTCGATTAAATTAACACTAAATGTAATCATCTGGCTAATGAGTATCATATAGAAATTTCTGTTAAACTTCTCCTCTTCAACACATTTAATATATTTCGTGAGGAATGGAAAAAATAAAAAAGATTCGGCAGATTGGCTTGAAGAGTATGAATTTTCAATAGATGAAAATCAACGATCTTTTGATGTAGAATATTTTGGTTTGAAATGTATGCCAGGTAAAAAGGCGAAATTATTGATCATACAAAATTATATTAATAAATGATTTTTTTTCTTAGTATGAAGATATTTTATTTAATGCCGAAGTTAAACAAAGGGATATTGTTCGGAGTACAGCCTTTGTTGCGCCAACTTGGTTTCTTTAAGGGTATGGGCGACATTTCATCATGCCAACGGAAGTAAATACTACAGATAATCAAGTACTACAGAGTAAATACTACAATAATAAATACTACAGTAATAAATACTAATTACTATACTACAACAATAAACACTACAGATAATAAGTTATACTAGAGATAATCCCTTAGGTAAAAGTATTACGGCTGTCTACCTAGAGGAAGTACGTCATCGAATGACAACCATTGCCTGCCATACCACAATCAGCTGTTTCTCCCTTTAATTACTATACTACAATAATAAATACTAGTAATAAATACTACAGATAAAAAGTAATACTTCAGATAATCCCTTAGCAAGGGAAAAGTATTACGGCTGTCTCCTTAGAGAAAGTCGTCATCGAATGACAACCATTGCCTGCCATACCGCAATAAGCTGTTTCTCCCTTTTTGGCATCAAGGCTGTTCTCCGAACAATATCCAAACGAAGAAACAGGACTAAATGAGGAAGCGGATATATAAACTATGTTAATAATAAAAATTTAAATTCTAAAAAAAAAGTTTGCTAGTTGTCGAAAGGTCCGGATTTTGGACTTTGTACTGTGTTTTACAATCCAACTGCCATTCAGACATAAGTAATTTTAATTATTCCTGAAAATGATGGAGTGCGGTGACTTTTATTTCTGCAGTAATAATAAGGCAGATTGTTAAGCAACTTGCCATGCTGAGGATGTTAGGACTTTCATCGTTTGTTACATGTCTACGGGCTCGTAGTGGACTGAATGCACACAGAATTGATAATAGCTTGATAAAATGTATTTGCCCGAAAGAAACACTTTACAATTCTGGAACTTTTCACTGAAATACTCTTACAGCTTTTCTCAGTATGACAAAGCACATTCAGTAGTTGCCACTTCAAACTGGACGTTAAACCGAAGGCAATAAATATACATAAGCTTTGAATATTCTGAGTTAAACTCAAATCTGATCTAATTCAACTGACTGCTGATCATAAGTTTGAAACAGGCATGCAACCGGTTGGTTTTTACCTCAATGTAAGAGAGCTCTTTAGCCCGATGGTTTCATGTATACATAAGCGCAAACCGCCGCCGTAATCGGCGGAAAAATTTATCTGTATGGCAAGTTACTTTGATTACCAAACCATTTTACTCATCGATTCCATCGCAGAAGTAGATGCTATTCCGAGCTGGTGATAAGTTTTCGACAGGCAGATAGAAGATATACTACAACATGGCAGCTAATACTGTGGGATATACATGTGTAGTTCTTAACTTAAAGCGTTTATATTTTTACCGGTGCATTTTGATGTTAGAAATTAGAACTAATCAATGTAACATATATACGACGTTTATTTTTATCTTTAGAATAATAAAATGGCTTCATTACAACTACTAGTCTCGAGCTCACAGCTCGGATAAATAATAACTGGTGTTGCCAGATTCGATAGTAAATGATATATAATAACGTGAAATATAATGGAATAAATATTAAAAATACACAAATAAACAATAATGAAGTTTTGCATAGTTTAAAATATATGTAACCGTCACATTTTGCGAAGTTGAAAGAACTCGCCAATCTTTCACCAAAGACTGTAAGGTTATCGAAGAATGTTAGAGTCGCCACAGTACCCCCCTGCCAGTGTCAACTGGAGGAGGACTGCCGATGATCAGGTTGACACGTACCTTTGCGG
The DNA here is from genome assembly GCA_000611955.2 of Stegodyphus mimosarum. Lineage (NCBI taxonomy): Eukaryota > Metazoa > Arthropoda > Arachnida > Araneae > Eresidae > Stegodyphus > Stegodyphus mimosarum. Next base: position 446,207 of record KK118555.1, read on the forward strand.
AAATTGCACACGACGACCAGAGCGGGTAGTTTGGGTTGTAGGAATGTCTGCTTGATTGTCGGTGTCCATTTTGTCCGGCAGCAGGAAAGCAGGTTTAACTCTATCAATGGACACACTAATGTCCTTGTCTTGTCGCTGCAGGATAATCTGCTTCTCAGTCAGTTTAACCACAGCATAAGGTCCGTCATAGGGACGTTGTAAGGGTCTTTTCACAGCATCCTGTCTCAAGAATACGTGAGTACACTTGGACAGTTGCGGGTGCGCGAACAGTGTCTTGCTTCCGTGAGAAGATGTAGGTACGGGTTTAAGATTATGCATAATTTGTTTTAATTGCTGCACAAACTCGGAGGCATTGTTCACGTCCGTATCTTGGAAAAAAATCACTAGGTAGACGGAAAGTTGTACCGTAGACGAGTTCACAGTAGCGTTAATATCCTCTTTAATGACTGAGCGTAAGCCAAGGAGAAAAAAAGGGAGAGCCAGCGTCCAACGTGGATTGGTATGAGCCATAAGCGCAGCCTTGAGTGACCGATGTGTGCGCTCAACGAGGCCATTGGCTGAAGGGTGGTATGGCGTGGTTCGGAACTTTTTAATACTTAAGCACGCACATAATTCGCGAAAGAGATGTGATTCAAATGGCCCTGGTCTGTTGTAATGACACCATTAACGCCAAATCGTGGTACCCACTCACGGATTAATGTTGCTGCTACTGTCTCCGCTGTCATGTCGGTGACAGGATACGCCTCCGGTCATCGGGTAAAACGATCAATGGCAGTTAAGCAATACGAAAAACTTTGCGAAGGAGGCAGGGGTCCTACAATATCAAGATGGAGGTGGTAGAAACGAGAATCAGGAACCTTGAAAGAACCGAGTTTACTGTTTGTATGCCGTTGAATTTTGACTCGTTGTCAGGGAATGCAGGTACGAGTCCAATCCTCAATATCTTTGCGCATAGACTTCCAGACGAATTTTTTAGAGATGAGTTTAGTAGTAGCTCGAACTCCAGGATGCGAGAGGTTGTGCACTGAAAGAAAGACTTTTCGTCGCATAGCAACAGGTACATATGGACGCACCGTACCCGTGGAAATATCACAGTATATTTCTGTAGTTGATCGTGGCATGCGTAACTTTTTGAGCTGAAGAGATTTGTCCGGAGAAGAAATTAGTGCTTTTAATTCATCATCGCCCTGTTGCATTTCTGCAAATTCCTCATAACATATAGTATTGGGGGCAACAATCGCTGATATTCGGGAAAATGCATCCGCTGGTTCATTATCGATGCCGCGGATGTACCTAATATCGGTGGTGAATTGCGAAATGAAATCAAAATAGCGCAGCTGTCATCGGCTAGCCTTATCTAAGTTTTGATTAAAGGCGAATGTTAAAGGTTTGTGGTCGGTGTATAATATCAATACGCGACCCTCAATCATATGCCTGAAGTATTTAAGAGCGGAATAAGCTGCTAGAAGTTCGCGGTCAAAAGTACTGTACTTAGTTTGAGCTGGGGTTAACATTTTAGAGAAGAATCCTAAAGGTTTAAAACCGTTGTTGGTGATTTCATTTAAGGAGGCACCAATTCCAAAATCGCTTGCATCAACCGTCAAGGCGAGGTCAGCATCCTGTGAAGGATGAGCCAAAAGAGTAACATTAACCAAGTGATTTTTACACTGATTAAACGCATTTATAGCTTCCTCGGTCCACTGTATTTCTCGTTTATCATTTTTTTTAGAATTTTTAAGGTAGTCATGTAAGGGAGCTTGAATTTCTGCCGCCTTGGGTAGGAATTTTCGATAAAAGTTTAAAATACCCAAAAATTTTCTGAGGTCGCGAACTGTGACAGGCAGTTTAAAATTAGCAATAATGTCTACTTTTTCAGGAAGTGGTAGGATACCATCCTTATTTACCAGATAACCTACAAATGGAACTTCTGCGCATCCAAACATGCATTTACTGGCGTTGATGGTCAAACCATAGTCATCAAGCCTTTGTAAAACTTCCCTCACATGTTTTTTATGGGAGTTAGCGTCTGGCGATGCGATTAAGATGTCATCGAGGTATACGAAACAATAATCTAAACCTCTTAGCACTTCGTGTATGAAACGCATCCAGGTTTGAGCGGCATTACATAATCCAAATGGCATAAATACAAATTCGAATGTTCCGAAGTTAGTAATTATCGCCGTTTTATGCCTATCATCTGGATGAACAGGAATATGGTGATATGCTCTTTGAATATCAAGTTTTGTAAAAATTGTTTTACCTTTGAGATTTTCATTAAAACTTGTTAAATTTGGAATCGAGTAGCGGTCTGGTTTAGTTTGCCTATTTAGAGCACGATAATCACCACAAGGGCGCCATGAATTAGTGTCTTTTTTGGAAACCATGTGCAATGGAGAACTCCAATTTGATTTTGAAGGAACAATAATGCCTTGATCGAGCATATACTGAAACTCTTGTTTAGCAATCTCGGATTGCTTTGGATTTAATTTTCTCGCTCGGGCATGTACTGGAGGACCAAATGTCTCAATATGATGAAAAGTGCTGTGTTTAATCTTTTCATTAAAAGGTCGAGGTCTTGTCAGATTAGGAAAATTTTTGACGATAGCAGCATATTCCGAGTTAAGTGATGAAGATAATGTTTTAATTTGGGGGTCAGTACCAGCAAAATGTTCGCCTTTTGTAGACAATTTTGTCAAGGGATCTATAAGACGCTTGTTTTTAATGTCCACAATTAATCCATATTTATCCAAGAAGTCGGAACCAATAATCGCTGTGTTAACGTCCGCAATCACAAAATTCCACGAAAAGGATCGCATTAAATTTAAATTTAGTTTAAGTAATTTTTGGCCATAAGTTTTGATTTTAGAATCATTCGCTGCAAAAAGTTCAAATTTGGTTGGTTTCATATTTTGTTTTTGTTTGGGAATAATGCTGACGTCTGCGCCAGAATCTACTAAAAATCGTTGATTTGTGTGTTTATCGAAAACAAATAGGCTGCATTTTTTAGCTAGCGGATTGTCATGGCCACAAGCCGCCACTGTAGCCATGTTTTCTAGTTTTCCGAATTTTCAGAAAAATTCGGGCGGTCGTCAGATTGGCGACGTGAAAACTCGCAAGGTGGGGTACATTTATGGGCATTTTCACGAAAGCGTCTGTGGTAATAACAAATGGTTGATGACGGTTTTCTGGAATGCGAGCGCGACGATGATCTTCTACGAAAAAACTGTTTATTACGCGGCCGTGACAGGCGAGCTACTTGTAGTTTTAATTCTGAAATTTGTTTTGATAATTCCTGTATTTCAGTGGATGCGTTCGGCTCAGGTGCAGACTCGGCGGAATATACTGAAACCGGCGACGTGATGTCTGCTACTTTGTCAGCAATGTCAGCCAGTTTATCTAAAGTTTCCGAGGAAACTGAAAGTACAGTCTGAATTTGAGGTGGGAGACGTTGTAACCACAAATTTTTTAGAAATTCATCTTGCAACTGACCACCGGAAAGTTCCTTCATTTTTCGTAGTAAGTGGCTAGGTTTGTCATCGCCTAATTGCAATTCAGTCAATAGTTTTTTAATTTTTTGGTGTTCCGAATCCGCAAATTCGTTAATTAAGCGATCGGACAGCGTTTTGTATTTATCTTTCGTCGGCGGTGTAAGAATTATATCAGAAACATGAGAAAGTGTTTCGGAATCCAACATCGAAACCAGTGCGGCATATTTCGTGTCATCATGAGTTATTTGACTTAAAACGAAAGCACTGTCGCACTGACGGATCCATAGAGGCACATTATTTCGCCAAAATACCGGTAGACGCAATGCAATTCTTCCAACGTTTGAAGAATCATCGCCGACAGTTCTGGATGGTGATCTCATGACTGAGAACAGACATAGCAAGCGCGAAACGCGGGGAGAAATAACGAAATAAAAATATATTTACAAATAATATATTGAGGAAATTTGCACAAAATAACAACAAGCGATGAATGAAAAGGCACTTACTTGCGACTGCGTCATCTTATGTAGAAAAATAAAAAGCACAGAAGGTTTTCACGTCCTCGTTAGTCACCAATGTAATTCTTAACTTAAAGGGTTTATATTTTTACCGGTGCATTTTGACGTTAGAAATTAGAACTAGTCAATGTAACATATATACAACCTTTATTTTTATCTTTAGAATAATAAAATGGCTTCATTACAACTACTAGTCTCGAGCTCACAGCTCGGATAAATAATGACTGGTGTTGCCAGATTCGATAGTAAATGATATATAATAACGTGAAATATAATGGAATAAATATTAAAAATACACAAATAAACAATAATGAAGTTTTGCATAGTTTAAAATATATGTAACCGTCACATTTTGCGAAGCTGAAAGAACTCGCCAATCTTTTACCAAAGACTGTAAGGTTATCGAAGAATGTTAGAGTCGCCACACATGAAATAGAGAGATGTAACAATCCTTGAAGTCTTTGATGTACGCACGAAACGAGCAATGAATAAGAATACAAATGAAGTGCAATAATATTTAGATACTAAAGAAGGTGTAAAACGTACACAAATACAGGTATATACAAGTACAGTCACAATGCCGATTAATATGCAGTATTGTGATGAGTTGTGCGTGACCGTTTAAACGTATTTTTTAAAGTAGGATCGTAGTCAGCTGTCTGAACAATATGGTATAATTAGAGTTCATAATTTTCCTGAAGAAGTTAGGAGAACTTCCAATAACATAATCTTGTGTATTCTTAATTTCAAGATCATGGTAGAATCGTTGATTTAGCATACACCACTGTGCTCATTCAGTCATTGCTCTCGGGATTTTTATTTTGAAATATTATGATTTTCTTCCTGTAAATCTTGAGCGCTGTTGCCCACACGAGGACGGTGTGAAATAAAACAGATCAAATTTAAAGTACTATGCAAGTTTCTTTTGATGCGTAAATCTAATTTGGATTACCTCTCTATGAGACGAAAATAAAATCGCCATGTAAGCAGCGTGGCTTTTGTTTAAGGCATTGCCCTTTGAAATTTAGCTATTCGTTTAAACGAACTCCTAAATACTGTAAAGAATGTGCAACCGGTAGAGTTTGATTATTAATCTTGAGGTTTAGATTCATTTGATGTTTCTTCTTGTAATGTCTAAACAGGATGGCGCTGCATTTATCTGCATTAGGTTTAAATTTCCATAAACCACAGCAGTGTGCTACTGCGTTCGGGCTGAATTATAAATCATCAATTGTCTGGCTAGGTCTGATCGATTTCTTCATAACAGCCGTATCATCTGCATATTTGACAGTTTTGCTATTGAGTAGTTTCTGTAAATCATTTATGTAAATTTTAAAGACAGTCCTAAGACCAAACCTATGGGACTCCTGCGCAAATAATCCCTTTACTTGAGAGAGTATCCCCTAAATTTTTTTTAAAGTTGGACATTTTAGGTTTTCTTATTTTTTTTCCTAATTTTAGGAATGTATTAATCATTGTATATATAATTCCACTGCTGTGGGAACTATTCAGAATGCATGCAAGCATTGATAAGTAGAACGATGATCTTCCTAGGTGCCCTCCTCCTTTACAGCTTGAAGCCTCTAACTTTCTCAACTGATGCTCTGTCCAATCTTATATAATTTTTCCCGGCCGCTGAGAAAGGTTCAGTACCTTCGATATCTGACAGACAGACAGACAGATGTCCTCTATTGCACCCGCTAAGTCTTTCTGCACCGATGGGCGAAAAATCAAGCTTAGGTGCGAAGGAAAGGTATATAGAAAGGGGGCAATTTCGTATTTCAGAGAAGCGTAAAAATGAATCTCGTACATTTTGTACGAGTTCGAAAGGCCAGAAAGAAGAGACGGGACGAAATAAAATAAAAATGAATGGCCCAAATGTAATAGAGGGGAAAAAAGGGTCTATAGAAAGAAAAGGAAAAGAAGCAGAAAACTTTCCTAAAATGCGATTGTTAATTTAATTCTTTGTTAATTAAACATAATATTTATTAATTTAGCCCTCATAATTTATTAAAGCACTAGTTTAACAAATTCAGGTACACTGTATTTATATTAGTATATAATTCTAAGTATGAGAACTGAAAGAGATTCTAGTAACAAAGATAGCAGTCTACTGCATTTATCTATGTCAAAGATTCCAATTTTCCCTCTCAAGAAATTCCTGAGCAAGAAACGGGGCCTCCGAAAGGTAGCTGTTAATTGACTGCTGATAAGGAACGTAGCGTGTCTGGAATAGTCACGAGAAAATGAACCACATGATTTAAAGCAATTCACTAACTATTGTGTACAATGCTAGAAGCTAATGAAAATACTAAATAAATGAATTAATGATATAGATTAGATTTAGTTTAGAGAAAGGAAGGATACTTATCTGAATGTTTTATCAGTTCTTTTGCTTTTGTCCTGTAGAAAATCATCAGTGACGAAAATAAGTTTCCTTCTTTTGTTTCATTGAAGAGAATCTTCAGTTAATGGACGAGACATTGCAGAGGAAAAGTGCAATAAAATTATTTAGGGAGGTGAGCATTTATTGTTACATAGATTAAAAAATTTTCGGAGCTATGCTAAGGTGCTGCCTTCCTCGTTCGTGATCACGGCGCTATATCTCATAATTGTTGAAACAAAGAACCTCTATGTAAAGAAGGAAAGGCTCCATAGACGTAATGTAAACCACTTTGTCTGCAACGCCGCTACAAAGAAAAGGGAACATTCGCCAAGGGATTTGGCGACGGAATCTGTTGGCAAGAATTTCCCCTCTGTGATATGCCGGTTCTTTGGTACCTAGCCGACATTTTCCCCCTCCGCGACGTGTATAGGAAATTGAGGAACACGGGTTAAGATGAATCGTTTTTTGACTTGTCGCGATAATTTAAACTCGGAAATGAGGAAATATTAGGTGCACTTTCACTGGCTGTTGAACTTCCATTGTCCATATCCCTACTTGAAACCAAAGAACCTATTCTTTGTTTAAACTCTTGCTAAACGTAACGGTCGAACCTGTCAAAACCAACTTCGACATTCAGCTTCGAGCTTTGGCGCTTTTTGGCGACAGATATTTCACGCATGCGCAGTTGTTTCCTTTTTTGTTGGAAGGGAGCCACTTCTGCTTCTGCGAAGTTTTCCTTCTTAACAGTACATATTCTTTGGCTGGAAGATATATGCAGTACAGTTACGTAAAGGCAGACCAGCTACAATTGCACAGATCGGACCAAAGTGTCGACCTGGCGACTTTTGGCGATTTCTCTCCAAATTTGGCGACAAAAATTAATTGCCAAAACCATCGCCAGCTTGGCGCTATTTACCTTAATGTTAAATGGACTTAACACTGTAATCGTCTTTATCCGGAGAGCTTTGCTTTCTTGAGACTTTTCGTGTCACATTACGCAAGAGATACTGCAATTTACATATAATTTCACTACAATAATTTACATACAATATATACAAATTCCGTAACAATCTAAATTAAATTTAGTTGATTATGTTAACCATAACTGAACAACGCTGCAAGTGTAATTCAGTTATGGTTAAGGCTTAGACAAGCTATGGTTAAGGCAAGTGTTTGAAAGCTTAGGAGAAGTGTCCATGTTGAGGACTTTCATTGGCTAACATTCATGTTACTCTTAAGTGGAAAACCCTATTTAAAGATTAATTCTTAATTTTTTATATTTAAGAGCTTTGTGAAATTTTATGAATGCATGTAAATATAATTAAATACAGCACATATGCAGTATTTAATAATATTTGCATGCCTGATTTTTAGAGAATTTTATTTTGATTTGTAGTTTTCATTAAAGGGGAGGAATAAAACTTTTTATGTAGTGTGTATTAAATCTAATTTACGAGCTACATAATTATGGGGAAATCTATGCATTTGGCATTCCCCCCCTTATATAAAAGTCTAAAAACAGGTTTCAGAATTTCCAGAAGAGTCGATATATTAGTACATTTGCAACTCCCAATTTTAGTCGCCATGTAAAAACTACTGCCGACTTTTCAAATTGAATTCACACAATTACATGCAGGTATTCACCACGTAAAAAAACTCCGTGATGCCTATAACTGGATTTTTAACATTTAAAATCTTAGAAATGAATGTGCGGCAGTTCGCGATTTTGCCTTGTTCATGTCGTTACGTCTCCGCAGTATGTACATTTGGGAAAAACTATTTTCAAAAATGAAACATGCAAACAGTAAATTTAAAGCAAACCTTTTTGAGAGAACATCGGAAGCTTTGAGAATAGCAGTCATCTCTATTGAACCAGGTACTGCTGAATTAATTTTCAAAAAACGGAGTCAAATATCATAAGCTTTTTATGTTGCCATCTTTTTTTTAATTTAACAAAAAAATTATGTATGTAATCTGGAGAATTACCTAATCGTTGCCACATGTCCTATTCAAATACTATAATAAATCTAAAACACCGTGTAAAAGAAATTAAACAAAAAAAAAAAAAGTTTTTCATAGACGATTTAGTATTTCTCTTGCAATTAATTCAGTTCTCACATCGTGACAAGGCAAAAATACATAAAAGCTCAAAATATCTATATTAAAAATTACGAAGTAAATATTAAACACTTACTTCCTCGAATAAATTCCAGAATGGAGTAAACATGATTTAATTCGCAATAATAAAAGAAGGCGTTATCTTTGTTGTAGCGAAGCTTAGTTTCTCTAGATTGGGAAGAAATCTAATATTCTCCCAGGTTTCAAATGTAAACAAATATATCTGCCGCGAGAAAACTGATTAACCTTAGCCGCACTTCAACAAATTTTAAATTGTTGATAATTCTACAAATCTTTTACAAACTTATCAGAATAAAGAAACTGCGCTAAATGAGCCGAGTAACAGAGTATATATATATACACGCACACATATTTATATACTTTTGGTCCGGCCGACTACATGTTATAGCAGCCCTATATACAAAATTTCAACGTTCTGAGGCTACTCGTTTTTGAGTTATGCGAGATACATACATACGTACTCACAGACGCCACAAAAAGATCTCTTCCATTTTAAATCACTTTTATAATTATTTGGGTGGAAAAGAGTCTTTTATACGAAGCAAAACGGAAGTATTGCAATCGCGAAAAATTTCGGGTGTCATATTTCAACGAAAATATCTATTTTGACCGCTATTGAATGCAATTTAATGATGTTTTTGAGTTGCATTTGTACATAAGAACAGAATATCGGACTCTTTTTCCCCAAAAAAGTTTGAAAATTGATTCTGAATAGATTTTTTTCTCGGCGGCTGTGCGTACGTACGTATGTGTGTATGTATCTCGCCTAACTCAAAAGCGAGTGTCCTCAGACTGTTGAAAGTCTGTATGTAGGACTGCTATAACATATAGATGTGCACCTCCTGTTTTGGTTGCAAAAAACACCAAAAGTATTCTGTTACCGCACCAAAAGTATTCTGTTACTCGACTCAGTGAGCTCAGTTCTTTTTTATTCTTATATGTTGGTAAATTGTGCATTTTTTGCTTTAAAAATGATTGAATTATGTTGTTCTTATCTTCCGGTTAAGGTTTTTTTTTATGCTTTTAGTAAATCTGCGTGCAAGATTTGTAGAATTATCGACAATTTAAAAATTGTTTAAGTGCGGCTAAGCCTAATCATTTTTCTCATGGCGGACATATTTGTTTAGATTTGAAATTTGGGAGAATATTGGATTTGTTCCCAATCCAGAGAAACTAAGCTTCGCAACAACAAAGATAACGCCTTCTTTTATTATTGCAAATTAAATCATGCTTACTCCATTCTGGAATTTATTCGAGGAAATAAGTGTTTAATATTTACTTCGTAATTTTTAATATAGATATTTTGAGCTTTTATGTATTTTTGCCTTGTCGCGATGTGAGAGCTAAATTAATTGCAAGAGAAATACCAAGTCGTCTGTGAAAAACTGTTTTTTTTTTTAATTTCTTTTACACATTATTTTAGATTTATTATAGTATTTGAATAGAAGTGACAACGATTAGGTAATTCTGCAGATGATATACTACATAATTTTTATGCCTTCTGATGAGTTATAAAATAAATGAAATGCAACGCTGTTTAGTGAAGCTAGCGCCAGGTGTCGCTGTGGTAACAAGTATAGTGAATTTTAAAGGTGTGCATTTATTCTATAGTGTTTTATTCGCTATCGATGAAGTAGATTTAATTCAATCCAATAAGTTTAAATGAAATGCAAAATGCGTATAATTTAATATTCCGTACAAGGAAGTCATGTGGTGTACACATGAGATTTTTTTTTATATAGTTTTCCGTAGGTTGCCCGAGTATCATGTAAAACTCTTCTAAGTTTGCCGCTGCGATTTAGTTTTATGGCTTACCGGAGTTAAAATCAACAGGATGACGTAGTAAATACCTATTATCATAGTTATTATGTGCCATATAATCAACAAGCATTTTACTCCTTTTTCATGCCAAAAAATTACAGCTAAAGCCTTTCCAGCAGTTTCTAAATTTGTGAAGTCATGCACTTGCTCTTTTCCAAAAAGAGGACATTTGGATACTTTGATCTCAATGCTTTGCCCAAGAACCGTAGTGGTAAACTGCGCAAAAAAAGGAGGGGAACATTTCTATATCCACCGTTCTACTGGGCCGATTGACAAAATTCAAACTGCGTTTTTCATGACTCGAAAGCGCGACTTATGATATGTATTAGATTTATTTGTAGCGTTGTTCTAATATGGGTATTTTAACTCAAAATCGGACTTTTTCTGAAATGACGTGCCAATTTATTTCCATATTTCGATTCTGCGACTAAAACTTTGCCAAACTTCCAAATTTTATAAGAAACGCACGAGTTTAAAAAATTAGTTCTCAGAATTTTAGCCTTTCAATGTTAATTGAACTTGACATATATTTATTAAAATCTCTTTTTTTTTATTAAACTTACTTGATTCCTTCTTTCACATTTCAAAAATTAGGTTAATTCGAAATAAAATTCGTCCATTTTTTATGATTTTTTTTTTAATTTATAGTTTTAAATCATTTTTATAAATTTTTAGAAAAAATTTTGAAATACAGTCTATAAAATTTTTACCATCATCTTAAAGTAAATGTATTTCTAAGCAACATACGTGCAAAAAATTAGAGTTTTTATTCGAAATTTCCTAAGGTAACATGAATTTATATATTTGCGCGCTTTGAAATTTGGCATATTTTTTAAAAGCGATAAGAAGACAAATGTGGTTTACGCACTTTGTTAAAATTATTTGAAAGTATAAACGGTAACTTTTTTCGCTCGTCTGCAATGGAAAAAAAAAATGTGAAAGGTTTCAGATTTTAAATTACGTCCAAAAGGGTGTTTTTTTTAAATATTTTGTATGTTGCCTTTATTTATTAAATATCACGTTCTTCGCACTTAAACCATAAGATTCAGTTCAAGAGGAATATCGCAAAATAATTTTAAATTGAGCATATCTTTAGAATTTCCTATACACAGTCTCATGCGCTGGAGATAAAAGTGTTTTTTCTGTACAACGTTGCCATTTCTCGCTTTGAAATCCTCGAGTTTGTTAACCAAAAATTCGTTAAAAGTTTTACAAAATATGAAATCGATAATAAAACATTCTAAATTTCAAATTTGAGCTTCCAGATGTTTTGTTGGGAGTACGTTATTTCAAAATTCGATGGCTCTAGGTACCGTTGTCTTATCACAAATGCGAGAAACAGACATATATTTATGCAGATTATTTATTATTTAATTTCTTCAAATATAAAACGGGATGATAATCTTTTGTAGCAACAATTTGAAAAGTGAAACGGACATTCAGAGTGATTCAACGCAAAATCGCAAAACGAAAACTATAGTCCTTCAGGGACAAAGCCCCTTTGGACTAAAAAATAAAAAAATAGGTTGCTATAAATTAAGAAGTTCGCCAAGTAATTACACCGAGGTAAATTTTTTAATTGCTCCGTTAATTTCGCATCAAAATTTACAAAATTTTAAATTTAGGGATAATTTGAGTCGTAGAATCGAAATATGGAAAAGAATCGGCATGTCATTTTAGAAAAAGTCCGATGTTATGTCAAAATACCTATGTTAGAATGGTACTATATATAAATCTAATATATATCCTAAATCGCGCTAGAACTCCCCCCCCCCATTTTTTTTTTTCTGCGCTGTGTAACTTTCAGAAGAAGGAAGAACCGGTATTAAACATAGAAAGCTCTGAATATCACTTTCAGAAACTGTTTATGATGGAAATACATTAGAATGTAATTTTTTTCTAAATACCTGTGTCATGTTTTAGAATGCATTTTATTCACGTTTCAGATAAAGTCTAAATAAAGGGGTAGAGGAAGAGAAAAAATACGAGACGAGTGGCAATGGAAGTATAGCTATGCTTATTTGCATTATAAGAGTGCTCCTTGGTGCAGAATGTCTAGAAAAGCCACGTGTTGCCGTCAAAAGAAAGTAGTTGCCTCGCTGCTCTTCTTTTAGGTTTTCAAATTCATGTTATTTAATTGCATAACTTTACGACCTTCCAGTTTCCTGCAAGTAAACATACGAATAATTTATTTTAAATAATATTTTATGTCGTAATTCTGTATTTTTTCTTTCCATAATTTTGAAATTTTAAATTTAAGATGCGTATGATAAAAATATGATATTAATAACTAGGCATAAAGAATAGAGTGGTTTGGTTACCTTCATATGATATGCATGACATGAATATTGGCCTCGGAGTCACAACCTCGGAGTCATAAAATGGAAATTTTTTATGGAGTGAGATGATTGGCTTGGAAGTTAGCGAATTGTGTAATGCTGTATCATGAATTAATGCTATGTTCGCCCAAATATAAGATGACATCACGTTAAGAAGACTTGCATTTTAGGAGATAAAGAATAAGTTTGCTTGTTTCAAACCTTTGAGCTTTTTGCAAGCATATCCTGGAAAAAGAGAAGAATATAATTAAGATCTCAAATATCTACCCTTGATGTGGAAGAAAGGGATAAAATAGTGTAAATATTGCGTCTTGAGGTAAAACTGAGTAAATATTTTTAAATGTAAGTATAAGTGATATAGTATCTCTGTTTCTTTGAAAATATTATTGGACCTTGTTATGTTGTACGGTTATATGATTATTGAGTTATACTTACTGAGGTAGCATGTGCTGCGAGCTAGATCATTATTATGCTAAATTTTGAAAAGTGAATGAATTCTAAGTATGTTTTATGCTCATGCAGCGGCCGAATTGAATGGTTAAGACCGTTCCACGTAAGTATTTTGTCAAGAGAACTCTCTGCAGAAGTTTTTCATCATTTTTTTAAAAGAAGCTAGTACATTTGCATCCTTTTCCATAACCAATAAGTCGACGAACCACATATTCCCATGCATAATATTTGCCTTTGTAGCAGTTTCTCAGCGGGTGACCTTGATATGAAATGATACACAGGGTTGGCGTGAGAAATGAGTGCCACAGTCTAGAGTTGGAATATTTATCTTTATCACTTCGCAGTTTGAATAAACACTGGCGGGTACAACCGTTGAACCATTTAGTGAGATCAGTTGGGCATAGTTTCATTAGCAGACGCTCATTATTAATCCACGCATATATATTCTAGGTGAGTGAGTGCACGAATTTATCTGCATTTTTTTATTTTAATCAATTCAGTGTTTTTATTTTATATTTCTAACTTTAAATCTTATTATACCTGTTACTGACCGCTGTTTTATGTATTTTGTCTCCATTTATTTCATGCAGCTCTTATTTTACCACTTTTGGCGGCCTAGGAGATCTGTGCAAATGGTGCCCAATGTAAACTTAACCGCATTATTAACTCAAAATGCCCCTTTATTTAGTTATCATTGTGAAAACAGTTTACTTGGCATTCTACGAAAATTGGTGGGCAAGGCGGCTGCATGTGTCACCTTGGAGCCTGCCTTGATTTCGCATATATTAAATGAATGCTTATGCCTTGTTTAAAATATTATCTTTCTAGATATTTTAATCCATGCATTTACTGATGACTGCCGTCTTCACGCGTCTGAAATTTAAAATACAAAATTCAATTATTTTAGTGTACGTAAATGGAAAGTATTTTTTTTTTTTAAAATCGTGAAACTTTATTTATCCTATTATTGATTTTCTTATTCTTCTCTCACAGTAGCAACATTTTTGTTAAATCATTTGGTGATGTAAATTTGAAAATGAAATTGTTTACTTAAATTGCTTTATAGATTTTTCTAAGATAAAAATGTATTCCGTAACAAAGCATGAGGCCTTGCATTTTGAAAATTTATAAATACCACAAAGAACATCGGATTAATGAAGAATTTAAGAAATGTTTAAGATATATTTTCAAAAATATTTTAATTTTGTTAACTTTTCTTTCTAAAATTCTACTCAATGATCTATAATTTCTTTCTGGAAATTTGCTGCTCTGTATCTTTATATAAATCTTTCGAATTGCTTTCCTAACATACTGTAATAATTACGACTTACTTAAAAAAATTTCGTAGGCCATATATACAAAAGTAATTTTTCATGAATATTAAACGTCTCACAGTAGTACTCAATTTAATTTAATATAATTATTTTGAGCTTCTGATGAAAGTAGTTTACGTTACTTTATAATACTAAAATTTAAAAATGTCTGATCAGTAAGATTGTAAATAATTACTTTAGTTAATCAGTTAAGTGTTTAAATTTTCATAGGCCGATTATCCTTGACTTAGAATAATTTTCTCTTTTATAAATGGGTATCTAGGGATAGTTCAAGTAGTTAAAGCCAATGAAATTAATAGTTTCAGTTTTTGGGTGAGAAGTCTGAATAAAATGTGGTCTGTTCTGAATATAATGTCCTCTGCGCCAAAAAAGGGGGGGACGACAGTTCTATATCTTTCGTTCTACTGGACCGATTGAGAAATTCAAATTGTGTTTTTCATGTTTCGAAAGCGCGACTTAGGATATATATTAGATTTATATATAGCATTGTTCTAACATAGGTATTTTGACACAAAATCGGACTTTTTCTGAAATGACATCCAATTTGTTTTCATGTTTCGATTCAACCACTAAAATCATGCCTAAATATTAAATTTTGTAAAATTCGGTGCGAAATTTACGGAGAAATTTAAAAATTTATGTTGGCGCATTTTTTTCAGTTTGCGACAAGAAGAATTCACTTGGCGAAGTTCTTAATTTATAGCAACCTGTTTTGCTTTCCTTTTTTTAATTGTATACGAGCGGAAGAAAAGGTCATCACGTTCATTACTTTCAAATAATTTTAAAAGTTCGTAAACCATATTTGGTGTTATTATCGCTTGTAACGAATATGCCAAATTTCAAAACTCGCTATTGTGTAAATTCACGTATATCTTAGAAAATTTTGAAAAAAAAAACTCTTAATTTTTTGCAGGTGTGCCTAGAAATTCATATATTTTAAGATGTTAAAAATTTTATAAGTTATAATTTAAAAAATTTTTCGAAAAATTTATAAAAATTATTTAAAAATACAAATTCTAAAAATAAATCATAAAAAAATAGTCGAATTTTATTTGGAATGAACCTAAATTTCTAAATGGGGAAGGAAGAATGAAGCAAGTGTAATAAAAAAAGAGCTATTAATAAATAACAATTAACATGGAGAAGCTAAAATTTTGAGAGCGATTTTTGCCAAACTTGGCAGTTTGGCATAATTTGAGTCATAGAATCGGAATATGGAAAAAAGTGGCATGTCATTTCAGAAAAAGGTCCCATTTTATGACAAAATACCTATATTAGAACAATGCTAGATATAAATCTAATACATATTCTAAGTCTCGCTTCCGAGACATGAAAAACACAATTTGAATTTCGTCAATCGGTCCAGCAGAATGAGAGATACAGAACTGTCCCGCCCCTTCTTGTTTTCCTTGCCGCAGTACATAGCGACAAATATCTAAGATGCATGTTTAGAAAAGATAAAAATTAAAATGGTAAACAATTTCTGCAGCTTAAAAAAAAGTAAACATTATCCTATTACTTTAAACAATTATTACGAGCCGTATGTCTTTAATTACGTACTTAGCCCCCACCCCCAATTACAAATGCAGGGAAACCACCCAAAATCCTCACGATATCATGCTACGTATCTTGTGTTAAGGTAATGAATGCACTTAGAAAATACAGCTGTGGGTAATGTTCCGTAGTAGTATTTTCTCAGAAATACTGTTCGCTTTGCCGCCCAGACGGTATAGTGCAGAGGTGGGGAACCTTTTTACCATTAGAGGCCACATTTAAATTAGGCAGCAATAAGAGAGGCCGCATAAGCTGATTGACCTAAGAAAGTGACTTTTGTGAAATTATGATAGTTTTTCTATAGATTTAACAATTTATTGCATTATATAGAAAAAATAAAATATATTACTACAAAATTTTAAGTATAATATACATATAAAATAATATAAAAATATAAAAAAAATACAATAAAAATATTTTTTTATTCACTAAGTTAGTGACTTATTTGGCTTTGTTTTTTGTTTGACAGTAATTGTATATTTGGATCAAGCTTCGTAACACACAGCTTTAATTGATCCTCTAAATGTGCATCTGTAATTTGCGTTCTTAAATTTGTTTTTATTTTTGACATGAGAGAAAATGTTGTCTCGCAACAGTAGGTACTTCCGAAGCAGGAAAGTAAACGGCGAGCATGTTCTCGAAGGCATGGATATTCAACAGCATTTTTCCAGATTTCTATGGGATCCTTTTTAGCGTTAAAAAGGGATTTGATGATACTATCTTCCCCTAAATCAATTAACTCCATTTGTAGTTCTGCAGGAGCCTCGGATATATCTATTAAATGTGGTTCAAATGCCAGTTTCATAGCAGGAGTGTGCTCGTCAAAATCAGAAAATCTATTAGTATACTCTTCTATTAAACAATCCAAGACACCTACATATTCATCGAATATTTTATTTTCACAGTTCTGCTCATTTAACATTTTAGCTAGCTCCGGGAAGTGTTGTGCAGATATTTCCGATCGACAAAGCAATGTTTTGAAAAATGATAATTTTTTTCTAAACGCTTGGATCTTTTGCCACATTTCATAAATATACCTACCTCGTTTCACCTTGCAGGCAAATATTTAAATTGTTTTGTTTTGTCATCATATCAGACAAAAATGCAAGGTTTCTGAGAAATACTTCATCTGATAGATCACATTGTTTTCCTTGTTCTTAATAAAAGTTTAAAATTTGTCGTCGTAAAGACAAAACTTTTATCAAAACCTGACCTGTTGATAGCCAGCGAACCTTGCAGTAGTATGGTAGGTCAACACTATACGTTTCCTCATCTAAAGAGAGCATCTGCCGAAATTCAAGATGACGCATTCTATTTACGCGAATATAGTTGACAATGGCAATGGTTCTATCCAGAGTGTCTTGCATAACGGTAGATTTTGCTGATGTAAAATGCAGTGAAATGATATCAATTTTTTCAAGTTTAAGTTTTCCTTTTTTAACAAAGCAACGAATCCTTCTTTTTTGCCTCTCATGGAAGGTGCGCCATCGGTGCAGACACTGACTAAATTACTGACATTCAATTGTAATTTATTACATACTTCTTTGAAGTTTTCGAAAATACTGGCTCCGCGAGTTCTTCCAGTTAGTGTACCCAACGCAAGTAGTTCTTCGTAACATTGAGAATCTTTAGTTATAGCACGAATAAAATATAAAACTTGTGCCGAATCTGTTTTATCAGTGCTTTCATCTAAAGCAATTGAAAAATAAACATCTTCATTTTGTATAATTGTATGAAGTTGCTCTGTTACATTTTGCGCTAATTCG
>KK118555.1:464398-482065 GCA_000611955.2 Stegodyphus mimosarum
ACTCCCATTCACATTAAATGTTCTGTTTTCATCACCTAATTTTCTTCTCTTACTATTTGACATGATGGATAAAAAAAACGAATATCAAATAATATCTTTAACAAAGTGTGTACTTTCTAGAAATACAATAAAACCGTGTATCTGTTATAAGCACTCACTGTTAACTACAGTTTGCTGAAGATTGCAACAGGGAAGCGTTGAGAGATGCGAGTCAGAGAAGCCAAAACAAGGTGTGACACTCAAATGGGAGATCTGAAACCGAGTTTTGTTTACTTCTTAGACAAGGTAGTTGGCGCTGCTAGCTGTGGGCCAGAGCCTCGCTCATGCGTGTTAGAGTCCGTTTCAGACTAATATTCTGACGTCATGTTACAATATGACTGTCTTTGGCGGGATTTTTCGCGCAACTGTCATGGCGTTGATGTACAATAGTTGTTTGAAACGAACTCTACCATTTTGTACTAGGTGGCAAAAGGCCGCACAAGAACCTCGCGGAAGCCGCAGGTTCCCCACCTATGGTATAGTGGTTAGAGAGCCTGACTGCGATACCGAAGAGCTTGGCTTCGAATCCTGGAGAAGGCATGGTTGTAACTACTGTCCGTCCCTTCGTAGGAGGCAATGTTGGTCCATTTATTAAGCGTCTCCTTAATAAAGAGACCACCACATCTGTCCTTAGTATAGATTAATGGACTCTGTCTGTTACAAACTGTGTGTTTATTATTGGAATGCGCTGTTGTATTCTATATTGAGACTTCCGTTATTAATATTATAGATTTGAATAAAAAACAAAATCGTACTTCTGATTATGGGTAAAATTTCGCTTTATTGATGTTTTTACATTGACAGTTTTTTAATTGGGGGGGGGTCATTCTTCCTAAATACAATATTTCGTTTAATTAATCATGTAATTATTCTTCGTCTTAACGTTTTCTTTCCCAAATTAAGCTTCCATCTTCGTGTTTATATTCTGCGATTTTTCCTATAGGTGATCGTCTAAAATTCTTTAGATTGTTTAATTTGATTTACCAATTTACAAGTACTATAAAAAGATTGGACAAAAGTTTTTTCGCGACAGGTCTTTTTTTAAATTCGCAGGTTCTCTAAAAACGTATGTCTTGAAAGCCCGTTAATTTGATTAGTGAACATATTTCTCGAAAAAATATCGTCATGACTGTAAGGAATGCCCAAAAATTTGTCAAGTATATTTACAAAATGCGGAAATATTTGCAGAATGCCACTCATTTTCCGGAACGTATCTTGAAGCGCGGTACTACATAAATCCCCAATACGGTTCTTCGGATGTGTTACACCAAGAAGTACATTTTGATCAGCTATTGTTAAATATATTTTTTTACTTTTTTTAAAAACTATAATTATACAAGGAGATTTAAAAAGAAGAAATTCGCGTAATTTTCTTGTTTAATCTGAAATAATTTTTTCATGGAAGAATTTTCAAGGGCCGAAACTCATTGACGATAGTTAGCTGTTTAGGCCGATGTATATAATGTACATAGAATTCTTTAATGTATATAGTATATATAGTTTAACTCTCTGGTTAAAGCAGAGAGGGTGGGGATTTATCCCGTTGGAGGGAATTTTGTAGCTTCGGGGGGAAAATGCGGCCAACTTTTAATTTAGTACTATATGTTGTATAGCAGTGATGGCGAACCTATGGCCCGCGTACCATAGTCGGCACGCAGAGCCTCATCAGCCGGCACGCGACTGAAATATTACTTCCTTAATCAATAATCACAATAAAATGGTACTATTTAATTTAAATAAGTGTTTTAGTCTGTTCTTGAACGTTTCACTTACTTATCGCATATTGTCACTGGCATAGGACCTAAGCCTAGATATCAGATTTTCATACATAGCCATAGAAATAAATACATGTTTATTGACCTAATTTATGACGTTTTAATTGTTTGGGCCAATTATATTACTTGTTACATGGCAAAGAATACGCCAAAGTTGAAGCAGCTAATGTTTGCTAAACGAATTCGAATTTATTGCAGAGTGGCAGTGAGTTTTAATACATTCATTGTTTTCAAATCTAAGTATTTTGAGGTAACTTATGCATAATTCTAATTTAGTCTCTTAAACGGAATAGCACGCGGCCCCAAAAAGGTTCAACACCGCTGTTATATAGCAATAAATATGTATGGGTATTTCAAAATAGTCTGTTAAAATAATAATTTTGTTCAGTTAAATACAGAAGTGAAGTTACTGATAAATATGTTTTCAGACCCATAATTGGCTGAACTATTCAAACAGAATATGTTATTCTTGTTTTGTTGCGGACGAGTGAACAGGTTGGCTACCTTTGGTTTTTATACTTCTCATGTGTTTCATTCATAACATCAGTAGGAATAAAGTCAATGGTATGTTATCTTCAGCAACTAGTATATAATCAGAGATCATTTTATTACGCCTTCATTCCTTAAGTTTCGTATATTAAAAATTTGTTATTATTTCCATTAATTTTTCCCAGTTAGATTACGAGATGCTGCGAATCAAATCATGAAAGCGAGTTTTATTTATGTTGCACGATTAGCAGAAGGTGCTTTTGAATCTCAACCTATATTTAGATTTCGTAAAAATCTCTTTCAATAGAATGTAATAAAAACTTGTTCAGAGTGATCCTGACCTCATGTTTGTCAGTCTTTGACGTCTTTATCCTCTCATTAGGCATATTCACATTCTGGACGTATTTTTGTTGTTCTGCTTCTAGAAACGCTGGCCTTGACTGCGTGATGGAATGCATCGGCTGATTTGAAAAGATGCAGGCTGTTGTTCATTTCCATTGACTTTAAACTGCAATATTAACTTCGCATGGAATTTAATATATTATCCTTCGAATTTTTTACTCGTAATATTTCATCTTGTTTTTTCCCAGAATATTAATATTTTTTCCATCTGGCGCACTGCGTTTTATCAGCAGTCATCCATTTGCTCGTAAAATATTTTTTCAACCTTCCGTAAAGTAATTTTCGCTTTTTTTTTTTTTTTTGTAAGTTTTAGATTTAAATTTCGTACTAACAGGGAAAAAAAATATTCGAATTATTGCTACATCATTTCCTCCCTCTTTTTTTTTAATGAAGTTACAACCGTTAGTCCAGGGTGAAATTGCGAAACCGTTAGTTTCCCTTGGGATCTACTGTTAGTGGTTGAATGGATTGGCCTTTTGAGATTTTTGGTTTTCTCATGTATAATGTAAAAATGCTAGTTTCTCATCAGAAAATTATTTAATAAAGCATAACTCTTCATAAAAGATGACTTAAATGTACCTTATCGCAATCAAATAATCCAAATTAATCGATGAAGAAATGAATTTCTTTTCATTGCAGGTAAAACAATTGAAAGCCTTCACTTGCGGAAATAAGCCTTTTTTTAGGCAGTTTTCCTTTTGTTGGTAGAATTATTTATCATATGCAAGGACAATGAAAACTATTCCAGTTATAAATTAAAACTTGTTTTTCTCGAAACTGGAATTTAGGCCAAAAATATTAGCATTTACCTGTATCACACATTAGTTACTTGCCAGCTAGGCTTGCCGAAATAACTTTGTTCTTGAACTGTTTTTATATTTGAATCTTTATCCTGTGTTCTACTTATTTTGATTATCGAGATAAATATTTTCATCCTAATAAAAAAAAAGTTTTTCCTTTGATAATCACTTAATGTTTTTGTAGAAGACAATTGCCCTAAAAATATTACATAAATCAGGGGCTGTAAACTGAGGGAGGAATTCCCCCTTAGGTGTGATTTCTTTATTTGAGGCGGAAATACGGTCAGTCTTTTAATTTGCCTGCTAAGTATCAGTTTTATTTTATGAAGATAAAAAACTAATTTTATTTTCAAGTTTTGGTATTTAGCAACATTTTCTGTGCATTTTCTTGTTTATTTTATAAAACATATTAATAAATAATCCTAATCTCTCTTTCTGTATATAATGTAAAATACTGAGTTTGGGAATCCTTGGGAGGGGTATGCTTGAATGATCGTCTGTCAGTGGTGAAATGGGTGCAAAAAATGCTTGAGAACCACTTATACAGGTACTAAAATATATTTAGGTACTACTGAAATAGAAATGCGCCTTCAATATGTGTTTCAGAATGGTCGTAAATATCAAGAC
The DNA here is from genome assembly GCA_000611955.2 of Stegodyphus mimosarum. NCBI lineage: Eukaryota > Metazoa > Arthropoda > Arachnida > Araneae > Eresidae > Stegodyphus > Stegodyphus mimosarum. The sequence goes on from KK118555.1 coordinate 468,531, forward strand.
AAACTTATATACATATAAATGTTAAGAGATATCTCTTTTGAGTTTCGGAAAATCGTTACACCTAAACTTCGTTTTATTTAATATATTAATTGCCGAGCGCTTTGTGCTGGGCTTTTTATTTTGGCCGTGCAATATCGCATAATGTTTTAGTTGATGCAACATGATTATGCAGAAGCTTTGGTATAAAGGGTGAGTCATAAGTGTATATAAATAAACAAAACGGTGGCTGATGTTTTCCTTTATATAAATGGTATTATATGATAAAAGGATAGTTCCACAAGTCTGTCTTCCATGTTGAAACACAGTAACAATCGCTGTAACCAGGTCTGGCGAACTCGTGACACATTTTCTCATGTTATGTGTTTGCAACCTAATATAATTCTCCTTTTAAGATAGTCCACATTATGCATTTCTTCCGGTGTAAAATCGATTTTAAATGGTCTCAAAGGTGATCACCCATTGGAGTGAGATCTGGTGAGGGTGGCCACTTCACCGGACCATGTCCATCGAACTGTCGGTTCAAACATTGGCACACTTCAGTGCCATGTAATTCGGTGGTGCCCCTTCGGTAATGTAATTCGGTGGTGAAGGGAGAGGTCCCTGCTTTCGTTCAGGACTGACATGGAGAGGTCATTTTTCAACATACAGAGGTAACCTATCGTAACCAACATACAGAGCTCACCCCAAATCCCGCACTATCAAGAGTTTTTTTCACAGTTTGAATTTTTTACAGTCCGATATCCAGTGTAGATTGCTATCCATCCAGTACCTGACATTTTGTCTGTTCATTTCATCAATAACAACAAAAAACTTGCTTCATCTGAAAAAAGGAAACCAACAAAACAGGAGCATTCTCTTTCATGTTTAGTGCCCACTCACAGAGCTCTGCCTTATGGTCGGGATCGTTCCCTGTCAGATGCTGCAATATCTGAAGCTTGTATGGGTACTACATGTTAGCTTACAAAAGGCGCATGGCGCTGCTTGCTGATTCCAGTATCCGTTGAGACACATCGGAATCTCTTTGTCAGACTCCTGGTATATCGTTGCCAGCACCATTGTTGACCTGCCTTCATCTGTTGCTGTCTTTGGTCTTTCGGGTCTACTTTTATCGGCAGAACCCATTCTTTTGAATTTCTCGATTAGTTTTGACGGGGTCTCGTGGGTTATCTACGTTCTGTGACTTTCATTGAACGTACGCGCTACATGACAGTAGATACCATTCCCATCCAACTGAATGATGTCAGTCTGTTCTTCCTTCGTTAGCGGCACCTCTTTCAATTCATTCCCTTAAAAACACGTTTTTAGCATTGGTATCCCTCACGTTGTGCATATTGTCAGAAAGGCTTTCCGATTATGTATTAGCGCAATCATCTTGGCTCAGTTTTGGCGATGCTTTATGAAGGAAAAATGATTGACTTGTAACTGTCAAAAAGTAACATACATCCATATTTTACGTTTTCAATATTTGTCTTCAAAATCAATTATTGAACCGGATTTTTGCTTCTTTTGTTCTGCTGGAAATTTCTAGGTGTTTTTTTAAGAATAGTTTCAAAGAAATTGTTCCCTTTAGCGATTTTACGGCAGAATACTATATTCTTATAGACATTTTAAAGTAGTTTCTTCCATTGCAGGCAAGGAACGCATATTTTAAAAGTGAATAAGTGAATTTACAGACAGATCGTGATATTTTTTTACTACAAAAAGAACACATACGAAAATGGCGACGTTGCTTGAAAAGTTATTATGCACATGGTTGCCAGAGTTAGCGCATTCTGAAAATTTGATTACCTCTATACAGTAAGATCGGTGCGCTAATAGACAAGTATAGTTCGACCGCCATATTCGCGACCCTGAACGCAAACACACATGCGCCATTGGTACCGAATTATTCTCAAAATAGAGTGGAAGGGTGGGGACTTTCTTTTCTTCCAGAATCTGTTTCCGGAGAAGAGAAGACTTTTACGTGACCTTTCACGTCGCAGCAAGTAATAACACCCGTTTTGGACGAGTCTATGTGTTTTGGCAGAATCATAACATGTAGTTGTGTTTGAGACGGTCGAACTATACCAAGGTTTCTTTTGGTCAGAGTGTTAATTCTGATTAATTCCGTGTGAATGTAAGAATTCTTTCTTGTATCCGCACTAATAATAAAGTGTCAGTCCAGGACATAAGTGAAAGATAATATTAGCATATTTTATTAAATTTAATATTATCGATCATTTATTTTAGACGCTGAAAAACAAATGCTGTTTTTATTATCATTCACCTACGGCCTGAACAAAGAATCTTTAATCATTGATGACCGATGTGCTCTTAGCTTGTTAAAGGGACTACAGCAATCGTTAAAAAAACTTTAATATCGGCAATAAAATATGAATAAACTGAAATTATGTTTTAAATTTAATTATATACCTTGAAACTGAACTGGCAGATTAACTAGATATGGAACTAGGTATCAACTAGGAGTTGATTTCTTTTAGAAAGTTATCCATGTAGGTATCTTTCATAAAGGGTTTAATCATCCACCGTTTTAATGTAATCAGCAATCGACTGACTATTGTCATTCGGAAAGGCCAGTTGTCACTTTTGAGGTCCACTGAAACTCATCCCTTTTATAATTTATTCTGCTTCTAATGGTATACAATTTATACATGGGGGATTCTAACTCCATAGTTTTACACTTTTGTCGTGCGCTATCTAATTCTTAACTGTTTACTGCACGAGTAAAATTGATGGAACTCTGGCTACTTTGTTTTTTGAAATTGAGATGAACGATGTTGTATATGTATTAATAGATGAATGATGCGTATTCAAACCTGTTTTTGTGCGGTTGATAGGGACCGCATAAAAAACTCACAAAACTTCACGAGTAGCTATAAAAAATAGTCTTTAGATTTGACTTTTTTCAGCTACCATGTAGTAGGTGATCAGTTTTTGCGTCGACGACTGTTTCACTTGACGCTTGTATATGTCTCGGTAACCAGATGTATAAGATTGAAACTCCCTGTTTTATTGAATATAATTTTTTTATTGATAACTTCGTCAATTATGTTGCAGTTTCATTGAAATTTTCATATACCGCACACAAAAAACGGGTTTGAGTGTATATGCTTTGTTTTGTTTTAAGATGAGTTGTGATTTGCCCGAGACAAAAACCCACGAATATGGTGTTAGAAACAGGATTAAAAAAATAAGTGTTTAAGTGAATATAAAAGAAATAGAAGTTGCTTTGAAATATCAAAAAGTAGGGAATATTAAGTTAGTTCATAAATTTATATTTCATCACGAAGGCCAGCGTCAGAACCGTGAGCGATTCTGGTATTCTACTGGTTTTGTATTTAAACTTTTTGAAGCAAATAGAGTATCCTGAAGAAACGTTTTCTTTAAATGATGCAGTTTCAAATGTATTCAGTATATCTTGTGATGGTTCCAAATCGGAAATAATTAAAAGGATTACAGGTTATTTATGCGATTTAAGTATTTTACGAAATAACGTAATTCCAGATGAGTTAGAAGAGGAGATTATATCTGACACGTTTAAACTATGCAGCTCAAGGGAATACTAATTCTTGTGATATTCAGAAAGATGCCAGAAAGATGCCCTTAGATAAGTCATCAGTTCAGTTGCCGTTTTCACAGTTTTCAAATACTTATATAAATTTTAATGATATCGAAAGTTTGATTTCTAAATTTGATGTTAATACATGTAATTCGGTTGACAAATTCATTGAACACGTTGAGGATGTATCTAATTTCTTAAAACTGAATGAATTGCAGAAACTGATAGTCACCAAAAGATCTTTAACTAGGAAAAACAAAATTATTCAATGAAAGCGAAACGAAAAGTAATTCGTGAAATGCACTGAAGGCGTTGTTAATAAATGAATGTGTTCGGTATAACTTCTGTTCAGTTACTCGAATTATTGTCAAAACGTAAAATGTGTTAAAAGAATCTCTGTATGAATATTTTGTGGTAATTAAAAATCTGTGTTCCAAAGGTAGTATTGAGTAATTGTCCATAAGAAACTTTCAACATACTTTGTATTCACTGTTTTTACCCTTTTTATGGCGCAGATAACCGTGTAAGTTTTTGTGCGAGAAACTGCAATAAATCAATCAAATTACCAACCAAATGTACTATTGAAAACGCCGCTTTAATTGAATATGTTATTAATGGTATAAACCAGCGATTCTCAACAGGTGGTACGCGTACCACCGGTAACTAAAGGTTTTCAATTTTTGTTTAGATGATACGCGTTAGTCAAAAGGTTGAGAACCGCTGGTATAAACGATTATACACTAAATAAACCACTTCTTTACGGTTGTAAAACTTTGGCTGAATTTCAGGAAGAACTTAAGATGTATGAAAAAGTTAAATTAGATAACGATAAAAATAAATCCGTTACGCCTAATTCTAAAACGAGAGGCGACCATTTGGAAAGTAAAATAAAAACAAATATTCGGTGCTAGAACTGCGGAAATCTTGGTCACGTGGAGAATTTCTGCAAAAATAAGAGCAAGGGAAAAAAGTACTTGTAATTAATTTGGACACGTAGTTGCAGAATGTACACTGCTTGACATTGAAAATGCAGCACCAAGAAGGAGTGGTCCGAAATTTATGCAAATTTTAGAGTAGACGCACGTCACTTAGTTATGCGAATGATGTGAAATACGCAGCTCTCCGACGCACGTGAAGTAAGATATAAGGAAAGGAACGTGCAGAATGGGCAGTATTCGTGTCATTATTTCTGCCAGCCGAATTATCGAAGAAAGTTGGTTTTTGTCCCGGAGGATACGTGTAATAGGAAAGAATGCCAGGCCGCCGACAAAAAGGCACTTCTAGCAGATAGACGATTTTACGAGAGGTATGGGGATCGGACTGAGAAGGGCGGGTTCATCCTTACGTCAAATCGCAGCTGATACCCACATGGATGCGAGGACGGTGCATCGGCTATGGCGAACATGGCTTGAACAAGGGAATGTGGGAAGAAGGAGGGGTGCAGGTGCAGCCAGAGTGACATCAGCACGCGTGGATCGACGCATCCGCCGACAAGCTGTCACGGTCCCGCAAGTCACTTGTACCACGATTCTGCAGCATGTGCGAAATACCCTGTATGTTCCCGTGTCGACCAGAATCATTTCCCGTCGATTGGATGAACGTGGCCTGCACTCACGGCGTCCGTTAAGAAGACTGCTATTGATCCCACAGCATACACGCCAACGTTTAGAATGGTACCGGACTGGAGCGATGTGGATGACAGAATGGCGAAACGTCGATGAGTCACGCTTCTGTTTATCCAGTGACAGTCGCCGCATACGTGTGTGGCGTCGACGTGGAGACAGATCTAATCCGGCAGTAACTGTAGAACGCCCCACCGCGCGACAACGTGGCATAATGGTTTGGGGCGCTATTGCCTACGGTTTCAGCTCACCTCTAGTTCGTATTCAGGGCACTATGAGGGACCAAAGATACTTGGATAATGTACTGCGGTCGGTGGCAATCCCCTACCTTCAGCGGCTGCCTAATGCATTTTTTCAACAGGATAACGTCCGACCACACAGTGCTCGCGTCTGCCAACATGCTCTGCAAGGTATACAGATGCTTCCCTGGCCACCGTACTCTCCTGACCTGTCACCAATCGAACATGTGTGGGATGTGATTGGATGCCGTTTGCAGACTCTGCCCCTTCCTCGTTCAGAAGATGAACTGTGGCAAATGGCTGAAAGGGAATTGAAAGCCATCTCTCAGGACACCATCCGCACTCTTATTGACTCTATGCCTAGACGTGTTTCTTCGTGCATCGCTGTCCGCGGTGATCCTACATCCTACTGAGCCGACGCCGTTCTCGCTTTGTATTCTGACTATCATTTTGAAATAAAGATCACTTATTGCTGCATGCTGTCTTTTTTCCAAATTTCATCACTTTCTGACCACTCCTTCTTGGTGTTGCATTTTCAATGTCGAGCAGTGTATTTCTAATATAACTGAAAATCTTATAAAAGATACAGATGCTGCTGAAGATGAATTAAAGGAAAGGGAGTCTCAGAAATTAAAAAATTGCGAAATGTAGAGGAAGGGAAGAATTTCATTTCTAAAGGAAGAATAAAAAATCCATCTAAGAAAGTTCAGGAAATCAAAGAGAGTAACGACAAAATTAGTAATTCCAAAAAACCCAATTCAGGGCCGAAGGATTCTAGAAAAAGAAAGAATTCAGAATCTGAGAAACTAATGATAATGCTGGTGAAATGGAAATACCGACAGGAAAAAAGTGTAAACAGTAAGAGAAACTGAATTTGGGTAATCGGAACATACTGTAGGAATGTTACAGAAGAAACTAATATTGAAATGCGTATTATTTTAAAAGATGACCAACCTGTATCTTTGAGACCCAGACGTTTACCAATTATAGACAAAGAAAATGTTCCAGTTAAAACAGGAAAAACTATTTTATAACTTGATTTGAATGCTTACGAGCAACAAATTATATCTTTGGAAAGAGAACTTTTTGTATCGGAACATACTGTAGGAATGTTACAGAAATTGTTATCAGATGGCAAGAAAGAAATAGCTGCAAATTTTCGGATGAGCATCAAAGTTAAAATTCTGTCTGAGCAAGAAAAAGAAGTTCAGAAATTGAAAATGCAAGAAAAGATAGTTTTAGAAAAGGATCGCATGAGAATTTAGTTTTAGAAAAGGATCGCATGAGAAAATGTTGGAGACGAAATTATCTACTAAACAAGCAGAATTGGAAAGAAAAATGTGTATCACGATGAAAAATTTCGTCATTTGGGAGGAATTCTTAATGCTGATGATTGGGAATATTATGGAGACCTATGGGGTGCTGCTGCTGTTCAAACACAAGTCTAGCGAGACTTCAAATTACGAATTAACTGAGACTGAGATAGGTCATATAAGAGGCGTAAATCTTCCCATGAAAAACCTTCCCCAGGAACTTAAAGAAATAATTGACACAGAAATTTAAAATAATTTTGAAACTTACTGAGAAGAACTTCGAGAGGATACAAAGCAACAGATATTTAAGGTACAGGAAGAAAATAAGAAAACGTATAACTTTCGAAGACGTTCTCCAAAATGTTATGAAATGAATGATTTAATAGCAATCGGGAGAATTCAATTTGGACCAAACCTTAATTTAAAGTATTTAGGCCCTTATACGATTGTCAAAATGAAGAATAATGACACCTATGACGTTGTAAAAGAAGATCATAAAGAAATGAAAACAACTACATGCGGTGAATACTAAAACATTGGACCCCAGCTGAAGATGTATAGATTAATACTGATTGTGACATTAGACCTGGACTGATATAGTTCAACCGTCTCAAACGCAACCTTGGCTGGCATTCTGCCAAAACACATAGACTCGTCCAAAAGGAGTGTTATTACTTGCTGCGACGTGAGTCTTCTCTTCTGAAAGAGAAATGCTGGAAGGAAAGAAAGTCCCCATCCTTCTACTCTATTTTGAGAATAATTCTTTCCGAATGCCGCATGCGTGTTTGCGCTCATGGTCGCGGATAAGGCGGTTGAACTATACAATTGATAACCGAACTGACTTTTCACCTAATACTGACCTTTACTCGTATTTCAGCTAATTTTATTTTAAGATGAAATGAAGTTTTCCAAAAATGTTAAAATTGGTGTTTTTTTGTTTTAGATGAAGATTTTGAAAAATAGAAGGGGCAGTTCACGATGCTGTTGTTGCAAAGATAAAGGACAGTTAAGATGTTTTCTTTCAGTATTGTCCGTAGCACACAATCTCCCCCTCTCCCTTCGTTTTTCTTTTCAGTTTTCGGTTTATTCATGATGATAGTTCCTTTTACTGAAAACAATGATGATGTAAGATGACCGATGATTCATGATGTCAAAAGTAGAATAATGTCATCGTGGTCGACGCATAGCAGGAAGGCTGACTGTGGGATTCTAACTCCATATTCTTACATTTTTCTCGCGCGCTATCTAATTTTTAATTGTTTACTGCACGAGTAAAATTGATGGAATTCTCGCCACTTCGTTTTTTAAATGGACGGTATTTAAAAATTAGTTTTTTAAGTTTTCCCATTTTCAACAAGAAATGTTATACATGTACATATTGTATTAACATCAGTTTATAATATATATGTTCAAAATTTCAATTTATTTTAAATTAAAAAAATTTTAAACAAATAATTATATATTTGAATTAAAGACTTAAAATGCTCCTTGCAGTCAAATTTTCAATATTTTTTTATAATTTTTCCTTTTAGTTATAAAGACTTGAGAAACGTTTTTGTGTATCCGTTATTGAATATGATGGATCATAAATTTTTTTAAATGATTTTTGTGAATATATACCCAATTTTCGGCAAAATGTGCCCATTTGTTACGCATTATCACAAGTTTAAACTTCTGAATAACATAATATCCAAAAATGCATACACAGATCTACTGTAACATGTAACAAGATAGTTTCTTCCAACTATCATTCATTTTTAACTAAAAATGAGACGCGTGGAGCATTTTCAAAACATACGAACTGCGAAAAAATTTGTTTTGAAAAAAACCGAATGTAAAGTCTTTCTTCAAACTTACCTTTAATACATGTTCATGAGAAACAGAAAATTAATTTGTTATCTACTTCTTAAAATGTTTACAAATATGAATTTGTAAACACTAGATAACATTTTCGTATCATTTAACTATTTTTTAACCTATAATATTAAATATGACAAAAATAAATATCGCAAATTGGTATGTAAATCGAAGTTATAGGTATAAACAATTTATGCATTATATCCAATGAAACTTTTAAAATTTATCCGCACCGTATGTTTTACGATAAAATTTACATTAAAAGATAATGTAAATGTAACCAATGAAAAATTGGTTACATTTACATTATCTTTTAATCCTTTACAATACTTTTTACTATTTCTTTTTTCTTCCAAGCAGCTAAATTTCCTTTTTTGCTCTTTGGTTCAAGCGACGTTGATCACGTTTTTTTACAGTAGGAAAACGAGTTTGTTTCCTTCTGTTCTACGCGTGTAGCATTTACATAACCAAAGTTAAATTCATAGTTGTCAATACTGACATTTCTGGCCATTTTTTATAGAAATAAACACTTCTTTTGGGCAAATATATAAATTATAACATCAGTAAATAACTGTTGAAATACATTTTTTTACATTTCCTTCAAAATTTAAAGGGCAAAGTTTACGTTGTTTACACATTTGAAATGCTTGTAACTTCTTTAAAAATTAGAATATTTGAACTCGGGCTTTTGCATACGATGTAGTTACGTATATAGAATATTACGAGAGTAAAAAAACAAATTCAATATTTTGGCGAATGTTTAGCTATTTTTAAAGTCCACCGTACCCTTACAGTGAGATGAACTATGATATATGTGTATTAATAGATGAACGATGTTGTATATATTTTAAGTTTCATTAAGTTTGTTTTGTTCCAAGATGAGTTGTGACTTGCCCAAGACAAAAAAACCACATACATATAGATAGGAGTGTAGTGGTCTCAGTTTACAAAAGAATTTAATGAATGATAATGGGATTGTTAAGAATGCCTCTGTGGCGGAATTTCATGGGGGAACTGTCGAATGTTCTCGTTATACATAGAGAAACAAGGTTGAACTACCAAAATTCAGCAGTCTTATAAGCCGGTCACATATGATCCTTCCAGTAGTATTAAATATAGACAAAGAATGTAGATTCTTAATTTTACGGCTTGTGTAATCAATTATTCTTTTATAATAATTGATAAAGCAACCCACCTTAGGCGAGGGTTGTCTTGCCTAAGGTTAGTTGCTTTCATGGAGGACTTCTTAACCTAATGTGACCAGATTTTTCTTGTGTCAAAATGTGCTGAATGTTCTGTAGTTGATCAGTGCCATGATGAGGGGGAGACTTCATATTTTTGCATACAAAGTAGCTTTCGGTTGTGACACGGAACAAAAACGGCTGAGCGGTACAGTCGCTGAAAACTATTAGTTCGACTCCATGTGGCGAACAGTTTGGCTGTATTGGTGTTTTCGTGGTTTTTCTCATGTGTAATGTGAATACGAGCCAATTTCCCTTATAAACTCCTTCACTAAGGCATCCTTCCTTTAGGCAGCTAGCCCTCATGCGCTTTAAAATCAGATAAACCAAAACAATTATGGAACATTCAGAGTTATCATGCTAAGGTATTTCATATTTATTTGGCTATTTATTTAGAATTGCATTTAAAATTGGTTTATTTTCCCGTGCAACGCAGACGATTTTTGAAGAGAAAGCTACGTCGGAAAAATAAAAATAAAGCAGCGCGTGTATTTAATATTTAATAAATAAATATCTCGTATTACTGTTGCCATCCAGAAAAATCGAGATTGTTCTAGTGATAAAAACTTATAAAAGCAGAATTGAAACACCTCATCTCAGTTGTAGTTGTAGCTGTTTTAAGCGAACTATTTGTTTACTTCCTCACGGACTAGAGGAAACGGCGTTTGCCAGAGACCTCATCTCCCCTCTTCTTGCTTTAGCAAGATTGCTACATAAATAAAATATTTGTTTACTTAATGCTGTGATTGCAGCGAATTCGCTGTGAGATAGAATTAGTTTATCTGTTTTAAAGTGAATTCTGTTTAACGTTTGAGATATTGTGATATTGTACTAATATCTGTAAAGAAATATTTCAGCATTTTAATTTATTTCTTGTGGAAAGAATAAATTTTTGTTAACTTTTTAACGACTTGTGCATTTAATACATAACGAACCCGTACGCACACAACAATATTAATCAATTATGAAACATACAAAAGTAGGTTTTATTTTATCCTTAATGCTTTCTTATGTCTTTCTCCTGCACAAAAATTTAAGTAAATAATATAAAATGTAAGGCAAACAGAAAAATAAATACGCTAATAAAGCTACATTTTTCTGTATATTAAAGCGGGAGAATTATTTTTTGTGAGAATACTTTTTTTATGGGACTTAGTTCTCAACGTACTCTGTAGTTAAAATTAGTGATGCAGAAAAGTATAATGGAAAAAGTATTTAAATTTTAGAATTCCCTTCTCCGGAAAGACTTTTATTTCAAAAAGCTATCATACTGCGTCCACGTGGATTTCGCTTTAATTTTGCTGCGCAAGAGATTTATCAGTACTTCCGGTTGGCTGCCGCTGTTCACGGTTCTGCGGTAAGTGTTTACTTTCGAGATTACATTAAAAGATGCAATATTCCTTGCTTTAATATTTATGGCGTGTTTAACCGCTTTACGCCATTGCGGCTACTTAATTTTATTTAAATGCGATATGTGGAATGAATATTTAATTTCGTAACAAATGCAGGTTTGTAAGAAAACGACAATGGTTTGAATATGAAAGTAAGTTAATCAGTCATTCAAAACATTGTAATCAACAAAGTACATTAAAATAGATCTTGTATACAAAATGCGTGCTAAGATTTGAAATGAGAATTACGTAGAAAAGGGAATAAATAAGTAAAAAGATTATGAACGCAACGTTAATTCTATCAAATTTTGGTTTCCGCATTTGATTACGTTGCCTTCCCTCTGCATCATCGTAAAATCATGGAATTAATAACGAATAGATCTTATGTATGCATTTTTGCTTTCTTTTCAGCATGTGCAGCTAGTCAAAATGTTGGGACAAAAGTAGTAGTAATTTATTTGTTGAAAATTAAGAGTATTTCCTGAATTACATTTTTTACTTCCTTGCACGAAATAAAGGAAGTATTGCAAACGCGAAAAATGTCGGTTATCGTATTTCAAGAAAAACATCCATTTTGACCGTTCCGGAATCCATTTTCATTATTATTGTTATTTTTGCTTTGCTGCATACAGAATAAAGAACTTTTCGTTCCGAAATGAATTATAAAATGGATTTTTTTCGTGACATATGTCTCGCCTAATTCAAAAACGATTAAACGATTAGCCGTAGAATGTTGAAAATTTGTATATGGGACTGCTATAGTAACTCGTGCAACCTCTCTTTTTTATTGCAATCGGCAGTACAAAAAGTATATGTATGTATATATATATATATATAAAATTCTCTAAGAAGACTGTATTAAATGTAATAAATTTAGAATGCGATGGGAGTGAAGACACACATTAATTTTTAGTCATGGCCGAGATGGTCATAGATGTGGCTGGCACAATGTTGCCAGAAATTTTTCAATTAAAGTAGCAGAAGAAGACTTAAAAAGTCTCAAAAATCGCAAATGACGTCAGAAATCACGTGATTTTTGTAACGTCACAGTTATGCATGCTCACATGACCTCTGACGTCATCATAAATTTACTGTCAATTGGTTGCGTAAGTTACAGACCCGTTTTCGATTCTTAATCTTTTTGATTACATATCTTAGCTGTAACGAAAATTTTAAAACTGCATTGCTCATTTTCAACTATTTAAATGTTAATTTCTTTTTTAATTAATTCTAATTTAATTTAGCCTTCTATTTGTAAATTAATTTGTGCATATCCATTCCTAAGAGATTCCTCCAGTTTAGACTGTTAGACTAAATTATTTGAGTTGGCAGTTAATTTTTAAATTCATTGTTGTTTTTTGCTTAAATGGGAACATTTTAATTGAGGAAAGCTCTTCAATGAGATTTGACTTCTGCGTGGTGGGTTCATTTCAGATTCTGATTAAGCAAGTCTTGCTATTTCACTGTTAAATTTATTTATGTTGTTATTTAGAAAAATGCCGTTGCTTTTATTTTTAAGTCATTTCCATTGCTTAGCTCTTAGCAACATTAATAATCAGGAGAATGAATTTCATTTCTTTCTCTGTTTGGGTACCCAGTATATGGCCCGCAAGCTGCAAGTCCTTTTGTTCAATTCGTTATCAGCGTAGAACTATGTGGGACTGACTAAAAAAACAAAACACACGGGGTCGAGGAGGGAAAGATGAGAGGTCCGAAGCAGATTTTTTTTTCTTTCTTTCCCGCTTTTCCCCTTCCTCTACCTCCTTCGTGTTATACCGGCGTCAGACTGTGTAAACTTAAACAGTATTGCCAGATGTCAACTTCTAGTGAAGCCTAAATAAACTTTTTTTTTATTATATATATATATTATTTTTAATTGATACATTATTTTAACATAAAAGCATTTTACAATGTATTAAAAAAACTCTGAAGTCGCAAAAATTAGCGTAAGAAAATGATGGATGTCACAAAAATTTCGCAAAATCGCAAGTACTAAAATTTTAGTAGCACAAGTTTGTCAAAAGTATCAAATTTGTGAAAAATCGCACGATCTGGCAATACTGCGCTGGCATACAGATCGAATGCCTAGTAGTAAGAAGCAACTAGTGAACGTTGCCGTTAATTTAAACACATTATTTTTATTTTCATAATTCTCGAAGCCTTGAAACGCATAAGCAGATTTCACGCAGTATTATTTATCGGTGCGAGATGCGCCCCCCCCCCAAATTGTATACAACTTATACCTTCTTATAGACAGAAAAAGAAGCAAAGCATTTTGAAAATAAGGGCACTTAAAATGTGGAATAGGAAGTC
>KK118555.1:482117-565226 GCA_000611955.2 Stegodyphus mimosarum
GACTTCAAGTTTGGCTGTGCCAAGTAATAACCAAAACGCGTGCTATCAACGACCCAGCCATGTCCCAAAGGCAACTAAGACTGCAGCTCCGGAAATATAATGACGAACGGGCTGGCTGCATGGACGTTTTCGTGGTTATCGCCATGTGTAAACGAACTTGTAAGGTGTATGCAAGCCAGTTCCCCTTAGAAAGACTTCCACGAAGGCATCCCACCCCTTAGGCGATAGCCCTCGAAGCTTTGCCATTATCCACATAAACCAAACGAAAACCGGAAATAAAATGAGTCGAGAACCAAGTAACTAAAAAACTAATAAAAGTAAACCGAGGAAAATAGTAAATTATGTTACCCACTAAACTAGTACGACTACAATAAACTTGAAAAAGCTGGGATATAGATAGCAAGGGAAAGTAAGAGAAAATAATAACTAACAAAAAAGAACGGGGTGGTTAATTAAAAAACTAAGATACAAGGAAGAGTATAAAATAGGCCCAAACTCATACACGTAAACAGGTTTAACTAATCACTTCTAGCTCTTCCCTCCTTCTTGCGATTTTTACATATTTTTTATTATAATTGTTCGAGTTAATTTTTAGCCCGAAGGGCGTTAGCCCAGAAGGCCTATTAATTTCGTTTTGGAATTTTGCGTTGGTTCACTATAAATATCGTTTCACTTTTTAAATTGTTGCCACCAAGTATTGGATCCCCGCATTATATTTAAAGACATTAAGTAACGAAGATTTTGCGTGAATGTATGTATGTTTCTTGCGCTGCGAAAAAGCAACGGCACCTAGAGACATAAAATTTTAAAGAAGTTGTCTCCTACTAAAATATGGGGATCTGGAAGCTCGAACTTGGAATTTGTTTTATTATCTATTTCATATTTTCTAAAACTTTAACGAATTTTTGATTAACAAACTCAACGATTTCAGTTATGCCCAACCGAAATTCATGCCTATTACAAACTTAAAACTAACACGGCAGGGAAAATTTCTCCTGTTCACCAGTGGTATTTCGCTGAGCAACCAGGCCTGTCACTTCTGAGTAAAAGATCTAGGGTTATCCAAACGGCTATGGCCAGATTCAAAAATGGTCATCTTCGATGCATGAAATTCAAAAAGGGAGAAAAGACCGTCCCCTCATGTGCCTGTTCCCTCCCTGCCTTTTTCGCTCACCTACTGAATCGTAAAGGCGTCTCCCTGAGACAGCTGTCGGCTGAGCAGAACGACATCTGCGATTTGCTTGTGCGGCAAGGTCTTTTGCCTTGGCTTGGTGTAGGCTTTCCTGCCTCAAGGGGATCTGAACCAACAACAACGATTTCAGAGCGAGCGATGGCAACACTGTACGGAAAAAAGGGGAAAAAAATCTCTAGCGCACGAGACTGTGTATCGGAAATTCTAAAGCTTTGCTCATTTTAAAATTATTTTGCGATATTGCTGTTGAATTGATTTTTATGGTTTTAGTGCGAAGAACATAATATATAATAAATAAAGGTAACGCACAAAACTAAAAAAAATAAATAAATAAATACTTTGCGCGTAATAGGAAATCTGAAAGCTTTCAGATTTTTTTCCGTAATCTGCTTTCTAAATTTTTCGGTTAATGCACATCCTTCCATGAAGTGTTTATTATTCCCATTTCTCCCACAATTCAAAGAAAAATCATTATTCTGGATTCTAATGAGAGGAGCAGGTGAGACGTTCGAATCCGAGAAATTATGAATGAAAACTTGGTTAGAACCCATCGTGATGTGAATTGGTCAGCACTTGTACGCCTAGACAGCGTCTTCGGAGTTTAGACGACTAAACGACCGATGGATCTCAGCTATTCCTGACAAATGCATTAAGTTCTTGTGATCTTGTATCTACGACTAATATCGACTTCTATGAGTCTTGATTAGTAAATCAAACTGATTGCCATAGGCTAATAGCGGTAGTAATTAAGAAATGATGCCCTCTGGCATCAACACCCGGAGGCGAGAAGGATAAGCATAATCAGATTAGCAATATTAAACTGGCATTGTTACATCAATGGCATTTGAACTTGAACTCAAGCTTTAGAGTTGCAGGAAGCAGGAAATCATTCTGTTAGATACTAGGCACCTCGATGTAGGCACGAGACCACTTGGGATTTCAAAAGTTTTCAAATTCAAAGTTTTTTTGCGCTTCCACGCCGCTCACTGGCGTGCAGCACAAGGAAAGAAGGCGAACCTCCCTCCCCGAGTTGCATTAAGTTTCAAGTGTCGAAGAGCTTTGCAGAAATTATGATAATTTTAAAGTGGTACTTTGCCATCTTTTGCAGAAAGGAAAAAAGTTAATATTCACAGACATTTCACTGCTAATTATTACACCTGATTCTCTATCTGCAACGGAGTAGACAGAGGGTTACTTACTGAAATTTCAGAATGCCCCACGTTCTTATATAATGAATTACTCCCAACGATGTTAGAATCTCTTCATCACTTTGTCTTATTAAATGTGAAGAATCTGTGTATAAATTATTCTATGTATACATGAATCTATGCATACGTTTATTTTTCGCACTGTAGAGAAATTGTGGCACCTAGAGCCACCCAATTTTCAATACAATTCATCCAAACATGTGCACTTCGAAACCCGAATTTTGAAAATTTGTTTTTATATATTTCATGTTTTATGCGAATTCAATGACATTTTGATTAATAAAGTCGACAATTTAAAAACGTAACATATTTATGTATCAAATTTAATCACAAAACTCGGTGATTTAACAGAAATAAGTTTCCACTTCCCGAAATAAGATGTTTTCATTCCCCATGCGCCAGTTTGATGCAGTTCCATAAAGCGTAAGATGTAACTGAGGATGTTTCCAAAGTTCAAGAATTTAGGTATAATTTTCTTTTATTTCGTCAATTTTCATCAGTATTACAATGCAGTTTTTCAACATAATCCCCATTTTACTGAATGCGCTTATCCCAATGAAAAACTAATTTTTTTAAGCCATCCTCAAAGAACGTTTCCGGTGTCTGCTCTTTCTCTTCTTTTTAGTACGATTAAATTCTCAAATCGAACACCTCGTGAAGACTTTTTTAAATATGCGAACAGAATACTCTTCGCGGAAGTTATTGCGTATTAATTCACACTGCATAATGACTTTAGTGTTTGTGTATTAATTCTTAATGAATTTATTACATTATCATTTAAACACAGTATTCTCTTGAATATGTTAGACTTGTAGGATGTGAGAAAATTTCGGCTTTGTGTGAAGTGGAAACTTTTCTGATTTTTTTATCGGTGCTGATGTCACAGATGTGACCAAAATACGGTTAAAAACATTCCTTGAAATTTTGCGTGTGAAAGGCTAGGTTTTTTTCTTGTAAAAATTGGTGTAAGTTTGTAGGATTCTTCATTTTTAATCTGTCAAATTAAGTGACGAGGAACCTAGTGCTAAGCGAGTAATCGCTTAAGTCCAAGAACTGAAACGTAAACTCAAGAAGGGTTAATTTTACTTTTTTTGCTCAAAATAAGATTAACAGTCGGCCGATTTCGTAGGGTGTACAGCAAAACCTCCACTTGGGCTTAAACTCAAAAGTAAGAAATAAGAACTAAGTAATGACTGACTAGAGAGATTAAGCCGAAGCTAACACAATTCTAATCTAGTTGGCCCGTAATATTAAATTAGCCAGCGAACTTTCAAAGGGCACGTAACACGGCCGAGCGTAGTAACAGTTATGAGAGACTTAGCCCAAAGGCAAACGAGCACTACTCAAGAATCCTCACTCTCTCTGTCAAAGTCAGTGGAACTTGATTTAAATATTATTCTCCTTCTCATTTGCATTTAATGCCATACTTAAAGTAACTGTTATAAAATTAAAATATACAAGTTTTTATCCTTTTGTCGTTGCTTGAAGAGAGTTTAAGAGAAGGACTTGGATGGGGAGCTGTCAATTGATGGCAAATTTGAGCCATTGATGAATTTAGAAACGGTCCTAATTTTAGAGAAGCCGAAGTTTTGAAAGTTTTTGCACGAGGGGCAGGAGCGATTTTTTTAACCTTATTAAAAATTGAAAAGAAAAAGGAGAGAGAAAGGCTTCGACCACTCCAGGTGGTCCAGGGCCGCAGTCCGCGAGTTTAGTTTTCTTGGCGGAAAAAAAATGATTTCGACTTATCTTCGCAGCCGTCCCGGTCACGGGGAACCGTCGAAAATATATATACATGTAACCTAGTATACTTTTGTTAATTACTGCAGCTTCAATTTATGTAATTACAAATACATGAATCGCCCTCACTTTGTTTACAAATTATAAACTTCACTGAATCTCCTTTTGAAGTTGAAATGTCTTCTGGTGTTTTATTCTTATGATCTGTGTTATAAGTATGCTAGTGTATTTTTCATTTCTCAATAGATTCCTACAAAATGTACAATGCAAAACTGTAATTTGATTTGTATTTCTAAGGCCTTGTGTGCCATTGTAAAATTTTTGTAAATAAATGCCGTCTGATCTGTCGACCCACCCTGGCTGGGTGGAGTAGGTAGTAGATGGTATTTGGAAGCCTGGGCACTTATCCATGTGAGGCAGTCAAAAATTGTCAGGAAATGGAGCCTAGGCATTCTGATCTTTCTGTCAAATGAGAGTAATTAAAAGTTTACATTTGTTCCCGCTGCTGACTATAGCTAGTCGTAGCTATAACCTAAAATCTTTGTAGCTGCCATGGCTACTGCAGAGCTATGCGAGCGTGGATCTTGCAGGCGAAATTTCAAATATTTGTTTCGTGGCTTAAATTGCTGAGGGAAAATCCATGATTGTTCAAAAGGTTGCGTTGAGCTCAGAAAATGGGGCGTTTAGCTGTAGGGAAGCAACCAAAGAAGGATTCCGCCGACGAATTTACGAACATCTTAAAGACTATCATTTCAATCTTCGTATTCTCCTGATATTCTGGTGGACCGTGCAGTTGGGCCTGCGACCTATGCAAGTTTCGATGAGAAAATTAGTTCTGGACATCATCAACTAGGATGCCGCAAAATAATGGAAAAAACGATCATTTCCATGACCGTATTTCCTTGTTATTCTTGACAACTGAGTGATTAGCTCAAGTGTATTAATGTCGTAAACCCTATTTAAAGTAGATCTGAAAAAACGGCTAGGACAGCGTTTCTTAAACTGTGAGCCGCGTGACCTGCGTGAGGTCGCCAAAAACTAGCAATTTTGATAGTTCTTGAACTTACTACAATAATTTTACAATTACCAAATATTTTTATATAATGTATCTGACAATAGATAAGCTAAGACAAAAAAGAAAATATTTCTGCTCATTTTTTTATAATAGAAACGTCCAATTAACTTTAAAAGTTAATGACCTAAAACTGCAATAGTTAACTGCAGTAAAAGTGAAGAAACTGACAGTTTCACTCACGCGTGTGTCGGATTTACACAGTACTTAATGGGGCCCCACAGCAAAAAGTTTAAGAAATCCTGGGCTAGGAGAATTTCTCGCCTTCAATTTCATTTATGGATTCTCTTGTGTTTTAAACTCGTAAATGATTTATTTCCCTTTGCTTTTTCCTTACTATTTAATTATTAGGATTTTGAAGGTTAATTTTTGAGTTCAGCCGGTTTTAATAATGAGTGATAATCAGTCGTTTTTAATGTTAAATGAAAATCTGAAATGTTATTTAATTAAGGAAATTAATTTTTTAAATGTTTAATTGTTATAAATTATGTCTTGAATTGACAGGTGAGAGGAAAACTTAATGGATCATAAAAAAGGTATCGCAGATTTAATGAGCATAGAATATTATATTAAGGAATGTCATTGAATAACTTGCTAACTCTTAAGCTGAATTATTTTCTGTATTCTTGGGTGAGCAATTTGTTTCTCTCAGTTTCAGTTTTTTTTTATTAAGATTATTTATTCTAATATGTTGGTAAACTGTGCATTTTTTGCTTTAAAAGGAATTGAATTATGTGGTTTTTATGTTCCAGTTAAGGTTTTCATTCCTTTAATTAATTCGCTTGCAATAGCTGTAGAATTATCAACAATTTAAAAGTGTATGTGGCGAGTTAAGCCTAAGCAACCGCCATTTGTTTACATTGAAACTATAGTGAATTAAGTCAGTTTCTGCACCTTCAATGTCTTTTTGCCGTGTGGGATCAAAATTAAACTTTCAGTTTTGTGCACCATAAAATCTTCCTTCTTGCCAGATGGTCGAATTACCTGTTTCTGCGTAGAAACTCTAATTATAAAAATTGGTTTTTTTTAACTGTTTTAACTATATTTGGCGTTTTATGTTTTTCTGTATTTTACAATTTCTAATGAAGATATTTTGAGTTTTTATGTATTTTTGCGTTGCCGCGGAAATAGAACTGAATTAATTGAACGAGAAATATATCTTTAATGAAATTCAAGGAAATAAGTTTTAATGAAATTCAAAAAATGTCTGTAATTTAATAAGCCGTACAAGGAAGTCATGTGGTGTCCACATCAGATTTTTTATAAGCATTTTAGGCGGCTAGTCTGTTAAATGTTAACTATTTACAATTTCTTTAAAACATGTTTGAAGTTTCTAACACACATTATGTTTTCTCCATCTTAAAAAATAATTTAACGTTATTTAAAAAAGATATTTTAAAATAAATTATTTAAAGTTTTTTATATCCCAGTACTTTTTATTAGCCACACGAACAAGAAATATTAATGTGAAAATTCCTCTGTGGCTGCATTTCGTAAATGCTTATTTGACACGCCTTATGAAAGTCAGCGCGAAGTGTAAGCTTGCTGAAAAGAGGCTTTACGAGTGGCTTTTTATGGTTTCTTTAGCCTCTCTAAGCCTTTCTGGTAGTATTGATCAGTCAGTTCTTCGGCAATTCTTTTTTATTTCAACTGCTTTCTTCGATTTGCCTAATGTAAGTATAGTTCAGAAAATTCAGCAAATGTTCTCAGTAATTTTTCAGAAGGGTAATATAATTATTGAAGTGTTTAATTACAAGTTATTATTCTGCAAGATTTCTTCCTGGCGCCTTGTCAGGACGTTGTGAATGATAATTTAATGATTGATGACTATTTCTGGCGCTCAGTCTTATATTTTTACTAGCTCTGTTATATACAGAAGAGCCTTGTATCCAAACTGTTGGGTGAAATCGTTTCGGATAATCAGTTTTTTTGATAAATTTACTGTTTTTGTAAACTAGGAAACTTAAATAAGAAACTTTATAATATTTGTTACTTAAATATAGTCTAATAATCCGTAGTATTGGAATTACATAACTATTCAATAGTATTTTAATATCGTAATCATTTATAAATTATATAATGATTTTGTTGTTTTCAATGTTTAGAGCGCATTTCTTGAAATATTAAATGTAGACATTTTTCTGCACTTAAAAGTACATTTGTAAATACTCTGTAATAAAGAAATGTAAGTAATCTTGGTCTCGTTTTAATGTCTACTCTTAAAAATAGAGTACTGTGGAGCAGAAATGATTAAAATTTAAAGTAATTAAATAAAAGGATCTGAATAACATTAATCGAAATTATAGTACATTAACTCATTTATTATTGCAACGTTCTTATATCTGATGTATTTATTTTTAGGAAGTGGATTTTGTGCTTTGGTTAAATAAAGAGTTGTAACAACTTTAAATATTGTTTGTAATCTTTTGTACAATTTAAATAGACGAACGTTAATATGTATCTTAATGGCAACGTTTTAAACGAACGAAGAATGTAATTATATTTATTTTAAAAGTAGTTTAGAACAAAGCTGTATGTAAGTAAAGCGTCGACACTTCAATGGGAGAAATTGCGCTTCGTAACGACCGCAGCGCTCGTAGCGGTGGCGATGTGGAAACACAATTAGTAAAACTGCGCATGCTCCTTTTCTTTGATTCTACCGAAATCTTGTTAGCTTCTAACGTGCTTTGGTTGTGTTATTTATAACTTATTAATTTTGTAGTTTTTAATTACAAAAGGCTCTTTTCAGAACCAATTTTTATTTAAAATTTTCTCTAATACTGCGGATTATCGATACTGCGGATTAAGGATTGCAAGAGTAAGATTTCGTCGAAATCTGATGGAATACATTTCTACACGTTTCCTTGAGACGATGCGTTCTTAAGGAAGTAATAAAGAAGAGTTTTAAGGAAGTAATAAAGACGAGTTTTAGGATATGTATTGTTGAAATTAAAGGTAAAAAAATATGATAATTAAAAGAATTATTCCCCTATATTTTGTAATAACGCAAGTACAAGTTTTAAATAATATTTTAAAAAATCTTTTTTTTTATTCCCTTTCAGAAATATTCAGAGAAAGTTATGTACTTTTTAATGTATTTCATTATTAAAATAAAAAGAGCGCTAATTTGAAATGGACCGAATTGAGCATTAATTGCAAATTGACTTAGATTTTTTTCATTTAGAAGATGCCTCAGAAGCTAAAAAATCATGTCATATTTGAGAAAGTATTTTAGGTAGAAGCTCTGTAAGTGGGAAGAGGGGAAAGGAGGAGGGGAAGAGATTTAGTTTACATCGCCACCACTGCAGTGCATTGGCGCTGCAATTTGGCGTCATGTTATAGTATAGGAGTGCGGACGATTTACACAGTCCAGTCACATTAATGTGACCATCTGTCAAAAGCCAGAATAACCACCTTTCGCAGAGCGGACTGCTGCGAGACGTGCAGGAAGAGAGTCACATAGGTCCCTGAAGGTGTTCTCTGGGATGTTGAGCCATGCCGACTCTAATGCCGTGGCCAGCTGCGCTAGATTACGCGGTTGAGGATCCATGGCGCGAACAACTCGATCGAGATGGTCGCACAGATGCTCGATTGGGTTTAAGTCAGGTGAGTTTGCTGGCCAGGGGAGGACGGTAAACTCATCCTGGTGCTCTTCGAACCACGCACGTACACTGGCAGCTGTATGGCACCTCGCATTGTCCTGCTGGAAGATGCCATCATCCTGAGGAAAAACAATGCGCATGTAGGGGTGAACATGGTCCGCAAGGACAGATGCGTACTTGTATTGATCCATTGTGCCTTCCACAATGATCAGTGAACCTAGAGAATGCCAGGAAAACATTCCCCAGACCATAATGCTCCCGCCTCCAGCTTGGACCGTTCCGGCAATGGTTGCAGGGTGGTTCCTTTCAGAGGTTTCACGCCTTATACGCCAACGTCCATCTGTCCGATGGAGCATAAAACGCGATTCATCCGAAAACGCAACCTGTCGCCACTCAGTGGACGTCCAGCTGCTGTACTGGCGTGCAAATTCTAGCCTTCGCCGTCGATGAACAGCAGTCAGCATAGGTGCACGAACCAGGCGTCTGCTTCGGAGGCCCAGACGCAGCAATGTTCGCTGAATAGTACTTTGGGAGACACTTTTGGTAGCCCCTTGGTTCATTTTGGTGGTCAGTTGCTCAACGGTAGCCCGTCTATCTGCCCGAACGCATCTCCGCAACCGTCGTTCGCCTCTGTCATCTATGGCCCGTGGTGCACCACATTTGCCACGTCGCTGATTTTGGACAGTCCCATTTTGCCATGCACGGTACACTTTTACCACGGCGGCACGCGAACAGTTCACAAACTCAGCCGTTTCGGAAATGCTTCCACCCTTGGCCCGAAAGCCAATGATCATGCCCTTTTGGAAGTCGGATAAATCGCTTCGTTTCTGCATTACGCCAACGATTGAAATGTTTTCCGAAGCCCTCACACACCCTTTATATACGCTCAACTGCACTGTGCTGCCACCTGCCTTCTCTGATTGGTTATTTAACTCTGACATGGAAAGTACGTGGTGGTCACATTAATGTGACTGGACTGTGTACTTACATACAGCTTTGGTTTAGAATTCGTTTTGTCTTCTTGCTTGTATATCACCATTTTAAGTGTTAAAGTTTTTGGTGTGTTCCGTCAATGGAGTTTGCGAAAGAAGTATCACAGAGTATTGCCACTTGAAAGAAATAATTGTAAGCCTTGAGCAGGCGATACGTTAAAATAAATGCAATTATGTCTTGAATTATTAAATCTTTTCTTATTCAAGTACGAAAATCTCGACAGATGATTAATTTAGGATTAAAAAATATGGGGAAAAAAGTTTTTCTTTTAAACCCATTTGACGTTCCAGTGACATCAGGTTTTAAATACAGGATTTTATACTTCTAAATTCTTGCGCGATTAACTAATAAACTAGTCTTTTTAATTAAACACTAGTAAGCTAAATGTTTAGTGTAAGCTTATTTTGGGTGCTGAATTTTAAAAGTACAAAAATCATAAATTTTAAAGGATTTCCTAGTTTCATTTTTATGATTTTTATTTTTTAGCTTTTATAATTTTAATGATAAAGTTTTACGAGTTTTAGACACATTCTGAATTTTGGAATTTTGTCATTTTTTGTAATTGAAATTAATTTGTCGAGTTTTCCCGGCTCTTGACTGCAGCGCAACATTTATTAGCTTCATCTTTTACGTAGCTTGCATAAAAAAGTGAAAATGGTAATTTTTTACCAATTTCAGCTATATTCATTTATTTTTAATACATTTTGTTTGAAATATACGTCAAAAAAAGTCTTTATGAACTCTTTATTTTCATTTGAAAATACAAAATTGTAAGTAGGAATTAAAAGTGTATTGCTTAACTAGTACAGCTATTTATGAATTTGGATAAGCGCGTAACGAAATTGCATTGTAATTCGTACGAAAGTTAATTTTTTGGGGAAGGGAGGGACTCTATAAAAGTGAATTAAGAATTTTAAAAAGTAACTATAAGTTTCAAATTTATGAAGTTGTTTTGTGAAATACGTGAACATCGGTGGCTAACCACTGTTTCTCTTATAGACTTCAAAAATTTCACTTGGAATTTATTGCAAAATAGCCGCCCAGGTAGTATAGTGGTTAGGAAAGCCGACTGCGATACCCGGGTTCAAATCCCGGAGAAGGCATGCTTGTATTTGTTAGTTTCCTCATAGGAGGGAAAGGGGGCCCACCTATTAGGTGCCTCCATTGTAAAAACCGTATTCTAACCAATTATTTTTATTTTTGGAAACTTTCCTTTCCCTTCTGATTTCAGTTTCCTGCCAGAATGTAAATTTTAATGACGTGTATGCAAATCTAAACGAGTTCGGAATTAGGATTTAAGCAGCAGTTTTAAGAGTTCATGGTAGCAGAGTTAGTTTCGAGTTTATGCCTCATGTTTGAAGTACGTGAATAGTTGGGGGCTTAGCCACTTTCTCATGTTGATATTCTAGGCTCGGCTTTGCTATGTGCAGCCGATTTAGAGGTTTAAAATAAAGAAGGAGCCTGTCGTGTACTTTGATTGTCTATATTATTTTCTGTTCAAGTTACTTAACCCTAAGTGGTGGTAAATTGTGAGCACCGAGTGAGTGCGTTTCTGTTTAGTTCAAATAAAAAGGTTATTCTTCTGCCGTCATCTGTTTTTAGAAGACCTAGGGAGAATTCGTTGCTTAGTCTTTTCAGTAGGGTCAACAATAGCCCACCTGTTAGCTGTCTCCATGATAAAGTGACCACTGCCCCTGGTCTTAGTAGTGGCCAACGTCTGTGAACAGTTTCAGCTCGCCATTGGGGAGGGAGGGCATTACAAAGTATGTTAAGAAATTTCCGGGAATCTTTAATGTTTTAGTTTTTATAGCTTGGACATCTTGTCTCAGATATAAAAACTAATTTTGTGATATTTTACAAGGGGCAAATTTTGAGTAATATAATTCAACAATGAGAGTACATGTTTCGATAAGGAAGATTTATGTCGTAGTCTAGATAGGTTATCCTACTAAAAGAAATTTAGATTCGAGAATATCTAATTTGAAAATGCATTTAGAATTCTTTCTCTTGTGAAATGCGTCAAAATGAAATTTTAACGGAAAAAATTAAATCTAAATAGAATGGAATGTGCTGATTCTTGCAATATGAGCAGTCAAAATATTCAAAGCTGGTGAAACAGGCGCATTTTCATTGCTGCTGTTAAGTCTTTATACATGTTATTAATCTAACTTGGGTAATTTATTGTGTTATGTATGTTAATTAAAATTTTTAACGTGATTTATATAGGTACACGTATAAAAGTGTGAAATAATCATATATATGAAAAAAAATTTCATATTTTAAACTGAAGTTATTTCTGGTACAGCTGCTGGCTGTAGAACATTTTTAATTGTTAACGAAGAATTGAATTAAAACGTTGTCAAGTCGGTTTAAGAAATATCTAATTTTTGCAGAGTGAGTTTGTAAGCAAAGACAATAACTATAAAGCACTGACAAAGCAAAAAACGGTGACATTTTTTTCTTTTATGATAGCAATTTCTCCTCTGTTCCTCTCGAAAGTCTTAATTGCACTTTCTCATAATTTCATATTAACTAACTTTATTTTTCATATATTTTTGCGCTTCCTCATTTCAAATAGAAGCTACCTTGTATTTCATTTCGCTGGTTATTATATGTACTCCTGTTCGATAACGTTATCTGCTTTTGCGAAATAAAAAAAAAGTATCTGCGTTTTTTTTTTTTTTTTTCCCAAAAGCAAATATTGAGCCCACCCATTTCATGCCTCACATTCTCACCATCTGGCAATCATAAATGTAGACGTTATTGCCAGAATCTTTGAAATGTCTCTTTAAGGGATCCTACACAAAATTAAGCACTGAATGTAAACTCACAAGATCGATCGGGATTGTATACAAATTACAGTGAAACATCGGCTCACGAATATAATTCTTCCCAGAAGGCTGTGCTTGCCCGAATTGTTAATAAATCAAAACTGTTTTCCCCATTTGAATTAATATGAAATAAATTAATATGTTCCCGGAGCACAGATGATTGCATGTTTAAACTTTTACTGTAGTATTTTGTGTATGAGTTGATAACATAGATGAAGGGAAATTATTAAATCTGGAAAGGAGGAACATAATACTGAATCTATTAAACAGATGAAAACTAATTTTTATTTTGCTTTACCTAAGAACTGATGATATATATGAAAGGTAGGAGGAAGGGAAATGGAGCCTTTTCATAAAAACGTCGGGTATTATCTTTCTGGAGTATATTCTTTATTTCTTCTCTGTCAGCGCCACTCTTAAATCTCTCCTTACTCTTAAGAAATATGCCTAGTGGGATTTCTGTTTTAAAATGTTTCTGAAGTGAGGCGTAGTACAGTAATTGAAAATGCGCTTATTCTGTGACTTGTTACTGGTTCCTCAGGGTGACATCGTTCATGAAACTTTACATCTTGTCTCATTTTGCGCACATTTTTAAGGGTTTACATAGTTTTTCTTTCCTTTTCCTCTGCAGCCCTCTTGTTGTTTATGAAACTGCCCCTGTTCTTTTCTCCTCAGCTCATAATATAAGGTCTGTCCCGAAAGTAATGTGCCTTTTTTTAACGAAATTTATTGAACCGATTCGTAAAATTGCTCAATATTCTTCGAAATAATCCTTCCTGCTTTATAACACACTTGCTCCAACGCGATTTCCATGCTTTATATACGTCCTGGAAGTCCGTCACAGGGATGTTCTTTAGTAACTTCCTCGTAGCCGCCTTGATGTTCTCCAGGGTCCCCAAATGCTGTCCTTTGATGGATTTTTTAATCTTCGAGAATAAAAAGAAGTCGGGCGGGGACAAATCAGGACTGAAGCAACGCAAAAGTCTCCGACGGCGTTTTCTCAGGCGCATATCACTGCTCGAGAGTTTTGTCCATCTTGATTTCGACCGAGCACTGACATAAGGGTTCACTGAAACAGGCACTGTGCCTCTCCAGGAGCTCGGAGCCGACTAGCGCTCATCGCGCTGTGTTCCCAAGACTTCACCCATCCTTCCGTGCAAGCGGCAACGGTGTGCGATGGATAGTAGCGGTAGAAGAAAATGGGGCGCATAACTTTCTTGATAGACCTTGTATTTATGGTTCGTTCATATCTTTGCTGCTAACTTCCAAGGCGGTGGTTTTACTGAAATCACAACAAATCAAAAATAACCACAAAAAAAAAGTCAAAGTCTCTGCTTGCAATACTAGGTCCATAATTTCCTGAAGGTAGAATTTATGGTCTTTGAAAATGAGCATGAACAATGTTTTCAAAAGTAACTCAGTGTTAATTATGTGTTGGAGTTCCATAAAATGTTTAAAAGTCTTTGTTGCCGGCTTGCGTGTTCGTACCGTTTGTCCGTTGTTAAACGGTGCGTTTGTCAACCGAGCCGTTTTTTTCTCAGAGAATTTGTTCATGAGTTGAGGCTCCACTGTAATGTTAGTTTCCATCTTCATATGCCAGTGTGAAACTTCACAATATTCCATTAATTTGAAGCAATAATCTTCAAACTATATCCCTGGAAAAATTTGGTCTTCTAAAGAATTTATATGTTAAAATCAAAATTCGAAAGAACTTTTGAATTTGATGTATATTTGTAGCACATGCGATGTACTAGAAGTAGTTTAAATGTGCTTAACCTTTATGCATAGGGATCCTTCTCCAAAAGTGAATATGATAGTTTTCTTGTATATTTCTGATGTATATCGAAATTATTTAAATTATTTCTTAAATATACATGCTAGTTTTATTAGCTTATAACATGTTACGCTTCTTTTCACGTAAAAAGATTATTTATGTAGGTGCAAAAAGAGCTTTTATATCATATATACAGTGGTACCTCGACATACGAGTTTAATTCGTTCCGTAACCTTGCTCGTATGTCAAATTGTTCCCATCTCAAAGCAATTTTCCCCATTGAAATTAATTGAAATGTCATTAATCCGTTCCAGCTCCCAAAACACCACCTCAGTTAAATTTTGAATAAGAAAAATGTATTTACATGAAGAAACATTTATTTATAAATAACAAATACATATTCTATAAAAACATAATAAAAGAAAAAGTCGAGTGCTTATGGAAGCGCTTAATTTTCGTTACTGGTCTTCGCTTTTTTCGTCACGCTTTGCTTATTTTCACCTGCAGATCGTTTAAAAAAACTGTCCAAGGAGATTTGTTTCTTCCTCCCTTTCAAGATATTGCGGAAATGAGTTAGGCAAGTTTCGTTGAACAACTCCGATGCACGACCAATTGCAACTTTTTCGAGGTGATTTTTATCCACAAACTCTGCAACTTTCTCCCACATTCCCAAGATCTCCTTTATATCTCTTGTAGGGATAACCTCTTCCATCTCTGACTCCTCTTCAAAACTAATTTTTCGTTAAAAATAAATGCGATATTTTTTTGTAAATGTACAAAAAGCAAAAAACGCGAGCGCATGTTGGGGTCGTGTGCAGCGGTGTAGTCTGCGATTCCTCGTATCTCATCTCAAAGCAAAATATCGCTCGCTCGGCGGCTCGTATTTCAAAACACTCGTATACTCGTATATCGAGGTACCACTATACTTTATTTATCTAGAGCAAGAATTCAAAGAAATACGTAAAATTTACTTTTAACTGTATTTATAGAAAACGAGGAAGGAAAATAATCAGCTTTCAAAAAGTATATTCATGTTAAAGAATTTTCCTCGATAGAGGGTATCCGTAAAAGAGGGAGGTTAGTAATGACAGCTATGAACTTTCCATTTCACAGCTATGAACTTTCCACAAAAATGCTCGTACAATTCTTCTCAGTATCACAGAGTACAATCAGTAGTTACACTTCAGACTACTACGGTCGTTAAACACAACTCAATGCAAAAGGCATCCAAAGACCGAAGATAACACGGAGATATCTCAATAGTCCGAACTCATACTGAACTAAACAACTGAGAACTGATGCTCCCTCCGAATCTTTATATAGTTTTGTCCCGACCGCCGAAAATTCTCTTGTATATTGCGTTTCTCAAAATTACTGGAAGGGATGTTATGGCCTGATACGGTTACAGTTACATATAGAGATCAATTACAGTTATTCAGTTGCAATATTAATGACAGTTATACCGGAATTGGACTAAAATATCACCAAATTTTTCCGCAAAAAGTAGTCTCCAGAAGATATCTCGCCAGATTGCCGAGTTCCGGCTTAGCATCGTTACTTTCAAGCATTTCATGTTATATTGTACAAAAGGTACTACAGTGTCGCATTTAATTTCATTCAAATTATTTACATAATACAAAATTTGTAACAATATTAAATTTAGGTTTGAATTATGGTTATGATACGAGTAGTAAAATTCACCGATTAACATTCATTTTAGTTTATGAAGACGAGAAGAGGGGAGCGAATGGATGAAAGTAGCGCTCACTGGCCCGAAATCGAACACAGAAGTTCTGTTTGCTAGGTTAATATGCTGAGCTTTATATTACAAGGATTCAGTGTCATGTCATGAAATACGTACCATTCTTCAATTTTTAGCAGATTGACGCAATAAATAACTTAACACTCAGTACATTAACTTTCTCTTTTCTAAGCAGTGTTTTATTATTTTGAAATTATCTTCAGATTTTGGTAAAGCGTTAAAGATTTTATGCTGCTTGCTTATTATAAAGCTCAAATTTTGGTCTATGTCTTGGAGTAGGAAACTTTCAGTTGTGTCTTTACATGATTTTACATGCATATCAGAAATTTCCGAATTTTATTAAGAATCTTTTAATGGCCCCTACATTTCTGTAATAAACTAGAGAAAACACTAAACGGCACACTGTGACAAATTAAGATATGAGCGTAGCATTGTCATTTTTACGACCAAATATAAATAAATGATTATCAAAAAACATTAAGCTCAAATTTCTCATTAAAAGTATTCTTATTATTAACTTGTAATTAATTCCTTAATAAACGTACTACTATTTTTGTAGTACATGTTATTTTATTTTACATTCAAAATTATTATTATAAACTGTTTTACAGTGTATTATAGGTAAGTAAACGACTTTTAAACTTATCGTTTTCTTCGTGTGCCGCCAAATTTTGAAATCGTTAAAAGTGTGCCGCGACAGAAAAAGGTTGAGAATCACTGTTCTATAGTCTGATGTTCATAAATGCATCTTAGTGTTCTAATTGCTCATACATCATCCTCATATATTTTTTAATAGCTGCAGGTATTTTATAAATCAAACAAAACGTAATAAATTTTAAAATCCTCGAAAACAAAACATTGCACTCCAAAATAAGGGTTAACAAAATAATGGTCACTTCATGAAATTTTGCTAGAGCAAATGAAACATACCTGAAAACATTGTTCGCATATGACGAGAGATTAAACGCTGTACATTTTTTCAATTATGATATTCCTACGAAACGGAAAAAGTTTTGTCAGACCGTTAAAAGCGTGCTTGTAGAAAGGTCGAAAGGTGTATTTATTACTCTGTATTTGTGTTAGAAATATAAAAAAAATCATTATTCTCTAATCCGACTTCATAATCAATTGTGAGATTTGTATTTTATGTCCGATTCGTTATTTGTTTTGTGGAAAATTAAAATCGCGTTTTCTGTTTAATATTTTTAATCGAGTCATTAATATCTTAGACTTCAGTTATTCCTATTTTTTTTTATTCAGGTCAGTTTTTGTTTGACTGTTTGTAAGAAAGATTTTTGAGAATTACGAACATTTCCTTAACCAGATTCCTATCTTTTTCTTTCAGTTCTACCTTTTGTTGTGCATTTGCTGATGGACAAAAGGTCTTGATGCGGAACTTCAACCAGAAATACGATCTCTACACCTTGTGGCTGATGGCAACACCAACATCGCTGAACAGATTGAACCTATCAATTAAGGATATTTTTAGTATTAAAAATTCAATCATCTCTCAAATATGGATTCATCAACTCTTGAAGGCCGAGAAAATGTGGACATTAATGACTCAAATTCTAACAGAACACCATATAAAACTGTAAATATTAGTGATTCAAAGTGTGCTGATGTAGAAAATATTTATCAACGTAATAGAACTCCTAGCTTGTCCTCATCAGATTCTTCAAGTAGTAGTGAAGCAGCTGTATCTTCACTTCCTGTGCCACCTGATGGTGGCTGGGGATGGGTTGTAGTTTTTGCTTCGTTTATGATTAATTTCATTGCTGATGGAGTATCACTATCATTTGGAATTCTGTTCATTGATTTCGTGGAATATTTCGGAGCAAGTAAAGCTAAAACTTCATGGGTCGGCTCTATATTTTTGAGCATGCCATTATTGGCAGGCCCCATCGCAAGTTATCTCATCGATCGATATGGATGTCAGAAGATGTGTATATTGGGTGCTTTGCTATCTACAGCATCCTTTGTCATCAGCATTGTTGCTGATTCTCTTGAGGTACTCTTTCTGACATTCACCATTGCTGGCCTCGGGCTTGCACTATGTTATGTCACCTCCATAGTTGTAGTGGCATACTATTTCGAGAAGAAGAGGTCGCTTGCGACGGGCCTTGCAGCTTGTGGCACAGGCATTGGCACATTTTTATTCCCACCTTTCACAATTTATCTCCTAGAGCAATATAATTGGCAAGGAACTCTTTTGATACTTTCTGGTTTCTTTCTTAACATGATGGTATTTGGAGCTTTGATGAGAGATCTAGAGTGCCCTTCTAAACCGAGTGATAACAAGCGTGACGATTCTGAAAGCTGTACTTTAGAAGATTCTGAACGCATGTGCAGCTCTCTGGTTCAGCTACCCACCTACTTGTGTGACAACCTGCCTGTTGAAGTAATATCTGAGCTCTCCAGTAAAGAAGGTGGGTATCTCAATTCTCTGTTGGAGCAGCACCCTTATATTTTAGATTCCATTATGACAAAAGACGAAAGTAGTGCTGGCGATTCAGCTTCGAATGTGACCCAAAACACTAAAGCAAAGAGTGAAAGAAAGAAAGAAAAAAGATCAGTTCATAAGAGTTCAAGAAAAGTTAATCCAGATTCTGTGCAACGAGAATCTTCTTTTCCTGGTAAGCTGGATGCAGCTTATCTTCGCAATATAAAAGTACAAAGAGGGAGCATAACTTACAGAGGAGCCATGTTAAATATACATCGCTATCGACTGAGAGCTTCTAGTTGTCCTGATATTTATCGTAACAGCATGGTGACAATTGCAGAAGAAAAGGTATGTTCATGTTTTTTCTTTTCCTTTTTTTTCCCGCTGAATGTCAGATTGGCATATACACCTTTCATTATTAAACTTGATCAGATTTCAATTCCCTAAGAAAGGGTTTCATGCATATAAATAACTAGTAATGTTAGAAAGGATTATACATATTTCTTTCAAAAATTGGTGAATATGATTGTCATCTAATTTTTTTACCAAGTGGAATGTAAGATGTAAATACAGGTGAGTGAAGTATTACTAGCAAATTCTAATAAAACTGTGGAATGGTTTAGCTAATATAATTTTTCATAAAAAATTAATTCATTATTTTTGTTTATTATTCCTTTCCTACCTTGAAAGACATATTCAACTTAAAAATAGCATAACTTAGATAGCTATTTTGTAACTCGAAACTGAAATTTTTGTGATTGCTTCTAGATAATTATGCCTCTAAATAGATTTCAAAGTTAAATACTCACTTTTATTTGAATATATTTATCGAATACTCGTATGCATACCGAAATTTGAACTTTTATATTCTGCTGACATGCTATTTCTGAAATATGCTACTTCAACAGCTACACTTTATGCTATCTCAGCTAGCAGTACTGAGAAATGTGTTGCTTATATTAGCTGAACCAAAATTAAGTTTAGCTATCACTTCACTGCTTGCTCAGAGCATGGTCTTTTGCATAATGTGATTCAAAATTTGCAAAATTATCATCAGATATTTGGGTAAATTTAGCTTACATATTGTTCTGAAGTGCTAATTCAGGCTTATGTTCATTTTTGAATCTTTGCTTGAGTATCCTTTCTATCTGGGCTATCATTCCAGAATTTATATAAAGATTTTAAAATTACAATTCAGTATATGTTATCAGTGATTTATACAAGATCATGTCACATTACTAGAACCACCTGCTTGATAATCAGAATAACCCTTTCGTAGCACAGACAGCAGCCAAACACTGAGAACAATGCAGTGAAATACTGATAGATTGTTACAGGAATTTGAAGCCAAGTAGCATGCAGAAAATCCTAGAGTTGGGATAGGCTGTGATATGAAGGATCCTTTGGATTTGGAAGACCAAAGAAGTATACCTGGACATGAACCCTTCCCCACTTATTATGGCGAGAGAAAATACAGGATGTTTATAAAGTCCCGGACCCATTTTGATGTTTAATAACTCCTAAAATAATAAAGATAGATTAAAATTAATAACATAAATGGTTAGATAGACTCAAAAAGTTTCATGACCCTTGTCAATGAACTTCCACGTGTGCCCCCTTCGTCGCACGGAGAATATCAAGTCGATATTCAATTTCACGCCAAAAATTCTGGCTAGGTCATCCATGTTCGACTCTCTCCTCCTGTAAACGTTGTCCTTTACAAATCCCCAAAGGAAAAAGTCCAGCGGCGTTATATCAGGTGATCTGGGTGGCCAAGGAATTGGACCTCCTTGCCCAATCCATCTTCCTGTAAAATGGTCATTCAAAGAACTACGAACGATGGTACCTTAATGAGGTGGTGCAACATCTTGTTGCAAAAAGACATGTGGCTGAAGCTCTTCTAGTTGTGGAAATACCAAGTTTTCCAACATGTCTTAAGTATACGACTGATGAGACCGTCTTTTCTGTAAAAAAAGAAAGGCCCAGTGACTCGGTCGTGCATTTAGTCCACACCATTCATTAACCTTTGGGGAATCCCTTTTCACATTGCCATAGTTGCCAAAAACAAAAGAGAGAGAAAAATGCAATTAGTAAGCAGACGATATTTAGAAAAGCACACACATTTAGACTGGAAAATGAAATTATCTGAAATTAACCACACGCGCAGACGATATTTACAAAAGTAAAGATATTCAAACCTGAAAAGGAAAATATATAAGTTATTCCATCAATAAATGCCATAAGTTTGTTTATGTCTTCATTATTTTATGAGTTATTAAACATCAAAATGGGTCCGGGACTTTATAAACACCCTGTATATCTCTTCCTTAGACAACTCTTTGCAGCGAAATTGGATCTCCAAAACACTAGTTCTTCTCATGGCCATTAATACAAGCACATCTTAGCGTTAGACCAATCACAAACGAACCCGAGTTTCGAAGGTATATGTAGTAAATAATCCAAAATTCCATCAACAGTATTGTAAACAGTACTGTGAAAATCAACAGTATTGTAAAATACCTTTCGGAACAAGGCCAAGACATTTGTGAACAATAGTTGTTACGAAAAGTCTTTACATTAATGTTCAGATTCTTTTAAATAATAACTGCATGAAAATATTTTGGAAAGTTTGGACGGAGCTTCAGTAGGATTCTTCACTGAATCAGTAGCATCATGGGACAGTCCTGGTGTCTCGTATGCTTATTCCTGTCCTCCCTATTCCTTCAGTCTTCCGATTCTCTTTTGGAAATTTGTAGGTAATTTTTAAGTCTCTGTGTATCAAATTCGATTGAAAATTGACATGGGAAAAGTACATTATGCATTCCTTTCTCCTAAATGTGTAAAAGTTATTAATGTTCATCACTAAATTGGAGAAATGATTTTGTTATAAGCTATAAAATCAGAAATTAATATAAGCAAGTGTATTGTGTCTTTCATTTCATATGGCTCTAGTGTTTGGGAACATGTGTTTGAGAAAAGGAATTTAAGAAAGACTCTATGAAGAATTCTTATTATTATTATCAGTCGTTATAGGACACTGAGTTAGAAGACTATTTTTGTACTTGCAAGAGTTCCTGTTGATTTTGAAATTATGTATAAGACTAATATTTTCGAGTTAGTCTCAAAGAGAACTATAGAATTTACATAAATGGAAATTTAGTCTTTTGTGATAATCCAAATCCAGCTGTTTTAGAGTTCATAAGTTTTTGTGGTAATGCTGAAAAATACTTTAAGGTTGTTTGTCTTAGACATGGTAGCAAAATGAATGAGAAGCTTGTTTTGGCATTCGTTCTTCTTGAAGACCACTCCTGAGTTCATGCTCTGTAATCGAAACAAATATACAGTTTTTCAGCAGAACTTCTTTGTAGTTATCTTGTGATCACGTTGATCAGGAATATTGGAATTATATCCTTTAAGGTACGTTATTTGTTGTGATTATCTTTCTTCTGTCCACCATTGAAAACAAGATTGCGAGCATAGACAAAGCTGGTAATCCGAAATTCGCTTAGTTCTGAGTTCACCTAAAGGTAGGGGAATTGATATTCCTTTTGCTTATGTGTGTAGTCATCGCGGTATTTGTGGAAATGAAAGAACTGGTTTTTTAACATTAGATGTTTTAAATTTATCCATCGACGTCAGTATTAGTGTTCCTAAAAGATATTATGTCATTTTACTGTAACAAGCTAAGTGAAGTGAAGAATACACTTCATGTTTGACGCGCCAAAAAATTCTATCCTTTTATTACATTCGATTAGATTACATTCCGAGCCTTTCTTCTTTACAAGTTTTAAAGTATTTCGTTTTTTTTTCTTTGGTAAATTTGCAAAATATCTGTTTCGTTTCAGTCTGAGGTCAGGTAACTTGTTTGTGTTAACAGATGCACCTCAAGATGGCGGACATTTAGTACTTTTTGCATTATCCTATTTTAGTTTTGATGAGCCTAGAATATGCCTGCAGAATCATTAACAAAAGAAAAGCTAGAAGTGACGTGACTGCTAGTGAACTTACCTGTTTTTAGATGTGACTGCTTACTCTGTTTTTCTGTGCTAACTTACTTTTGATTGCTTCATTGTAAAATTTGTGTGCGGGGAATTTATGTTTGTATTAAAAAAGTTCCTTCTGGAATCCTACACGATTTCGGCCGCATGGTAGGTCGCGTTATCATGCGAGAAGGTTCTATCTTCATCAAGGCAGATAATGTATGTGTATACAATGTAAATGTCTCGAGAGGTACTCATATCCATTCAAAGTACCATCTTTAGTATCGAGAATTCCAATAACTGCGAGAATATTTTTCTGGACAAATACTGTCACAACTGGTCTGTGTTCAACTTGTCCTTGTTTCCCGGTGGTGGAACAGAGTTCGTCATTCATCCGACAATGCAGTCTTTTGCCATTTTGTTAATGGTATAATCTGAGGCATAGAAGGAGGGGCATACCTAGGGAGCAAGGCGACACCCGGGGGCACTGCTGCCCCCGGGCGCAGTCTCCAAGGGGCGCCAAATTGATTTTAAAAAAATTTAAAATTAAATGTTTCCTATTCTTGGCAAGTAGGAGGAGGGCGCGAAGTCTTCACTTGTGCCCGGGCGCTGTGAGCCCTAACTATAGCTCTGGTTTCAAGTTGCTGGAATAGCAAATTAAGGGCATCAGATATTTAACGAATTTTTTTATCATTTGTGGTACTCGGTGGTGCAGATTGCAAAATTGCGTACGCAACGAAGGTTGTTGAACATTCCTTGAATATACTTCCGAAAGCTTCTTGTTTTATTTTCAGGGTGTTCGGCTGCTGTTGATTTTTTAAACCTTCAGCCTTTTTATATCAGGATTTAAACTTGCTACGTGTCTTTTGTCACTGATTAACCACGTGTCATGTCAGAAGTGGCTGGTGTTTCTAATAATGTAACTTGACCTTGTAAATGTTAAAATATTGAAAACTTTCTTTAAAAGTTCATTCACGAGCATGCAAATCTCTCTCCTTTTTTCAGAAAATTCCAGGTTTATGTAGCCACCTTTCGAAATTCTCTAAAGGATTGTGGCTGACAAGAATTCAGTTGAGGTGCGATTTACTAAGGATCAACATGATTCAATATCTGGAAGGTAGTTCAAGATTCATTTCGAAGCGTGTGGCAAATACCTCAGTTTGTCAGGTGTTTACAAAAGCGGTTGTATTATGCATGATCAGAAATGATCTAACCTTACCATTAAGAGTTTCTTTTTCTATGAATAACATTCTTGTTGACAGTGCTTGCTGTTTTTGCATGTTGTTATTATTAGCCCAGAAAGGTTATTAATTTCGTTTGGGCATTTTGCGTTGGTTCACTATAAAAGTCTGAATCACTTTTCAAATTGTTGCCACCAAATATTAGAACGCTGCCTTATATTGCAAGAAATTAAATAATGAAGAATTTGCATGAATGTGTGTATGTTTCCTCATTTTAAAAAAACAACGGTATCTACTCGAATATGGGCATCTCGAAGCCCGAATTCGGAGTTTGTTTTATTATCTATTTCATATTTTTCTAAAACTTGAAGGAATTTTTGATTAACAAACTCAACGATTTCAGAGCGTTCCATTAAAGTTAACGTCGTGTGCGTCTTCAAGCACACATATTTTATGTGTGAAATTCTTTACATTTCTGACTGGTAGCTAGCAACGCAAAGATGTTACAATGTTTATTTATTTGTATTTTGTGTCGAATGACTAATATTTGCATGAAAATATTTTGTAAAGTTTGGACGGAGATTCTGTAGGATTATTTACTGAATCACTAGTATCACGGGACAGTCCTGGTGTCCCGTATGCTTATTCCTGCCCTGTCCTATTCCTTCAACCTCCCGATGATTCTCTTTTGGAATTTTGTAGGTGATTTTTAAGTCACCTACAAAATCATGATCTGTATCACTTTTCAAATCCCATTTTAAATACTGCTTGAAAACAACGACCATTTGGGCGTAATATAAAATCTGAAAGCTTTCAAAATTTTTTTTAATTATTATTTTGTTTTATTTTTAGTCCAGAAAGTCCCGGAAGGACTATTGTTTTCGTTTTGCATCGAATCACTCTGAATTTCCGTTTTGCTCAAATCGTTGCCACCAAATATTATCGCCCTGAATTATATTTGAAGAAATTAAATAATGAAGAATCTGCATAAATGTATTTGCTTCTCGCATTGTGATAAAACGACGGTATCTAGAGCTATCCAATTTTGAACATTGAACATTTCCACCCCAACAAATTCTAGGATTTCAAAGCGAGCAATGGCAACCTTGTACAGAAAAAACATTTTTATCTCCAGCGCGTGAGACTGTGTATCGTAAATTCTAAAGATATGCTCAATTTAAAATTATTTTGCCATATTGCTCTTGAAGTCTCAGGTGCGAAGCACATGGAAACAGGCACCAAGGCAAAAGAGCCACCATCCTGTGTAGAACTCGTGAGGAGAGGGGACATAGCTTTCCTACCATAACGTAGTTGTATGTGAACAGAAAATTTATTAGATAAATTCTCATGAGGCAGTTGGTGAAGAGAACTTCGTACCCACAGACGAAGAGTATGGCAAACGCGGTCATCCAAAGCCGGTGAAATTGAAGGTGGGAGGAGCTAACAGAAAGCGTCGCAATCTGATTGGCTATGAGTAGTCGACGTGGTTCTTAACTGAATTTAGTTTTCATCTTCTGCGAATTTTATAAGTATCATCGCTGCTTCGAAGCCGTATTGTAATTTATCTGCAGATGTTTTTGCTTGCTTGATTTTCCCAATAATGGGGATAACTGTTCTAAGAAATGCATTAATTTTTTCATCTTTAATCCATGCGACTGCATCTTGTATGCTCTCGGGTGGCTGAGGGATATTATTTTTCAGTTTCTCGCTATACAGCGTTGTCGTTGCAATTTTTGGAGGAGCAGTGTTAAACATATTTGGGAAGTTTTCTTCGTTTAATTTTGGTGCTTGTCGGGGAGGTTGGTAATTCTTCTTTTCAAATTTCCTTTGGTATTCTTTGCATCCTCTGTAACTGCTAACATGATTTCCTTCGCAGAATATGCATTTTGGCTGTTCATCCGGTTTCATGGCACATTCGTTACTTCTATGAGGGAGTCCGCACTTAACGCATCTTATAGGATTGCTGCAGTACATTTGTGAGTGTCCATATTGCTGGCATCTAAAGCACTGGATAGGTCGTTTTTTTGGGTTACATTTTTCTACATTCGCTGGGAAACTGAAAAGGTTGTTTAAGTTAAAGATCTGATTTCCTTCATTAGTTCGCTTTAGTTCCAGGAGGTAAATCGGGAGTTTGATGCTCTGATCTTTTTGCCTCTTCGTGAATTGTTTGACTTTCACAACTGGGAATATTGCTCTTGAACTGAATTTTATGGTTTAAGTGCGAAGAACATGATATTTAATAAATAAAAGTAACACACAGAGTGTTAAAAAAAAGCCCCTTTGGACGTAATTTAAATCTGAAACTTTTCAGATTTTTCGTTTATTTATTAGTTTTTCACTTGGTAGGAAAGGATTTGTAATTTGAGTAAAGTATATTATGGCTACTCCTGTTTAACAGTTGGAATGAATTTTCAAACTAAATGCATTGAAAAAAAATCAGCAACAAAAAATATTGTGTTTTAGATTAAGGAATTCAAAATATGCCAATTATTGTCGGCGAGTGGCATTTAAATATAAGTTTATTAACTTATATTGTAGCATCGTTATGGTTTGAAAGGAAATGGCACACATTCTTACGGCTAGATTAGAATTGATCTAGATGAATGTACTACTAGTCATGAAGTTGGATGTTAAATTTTTTTACCGAGCCAAACTACATACTGAAAGTGGGAAACTGGTGAGAAAGCAAGTTAATATTGTTACGTGCGTACGGGTTCGTTATATATTGAATGCACAAGTCGTTAAAAAGTTAACAAAAATTTATTCTTTCCACAAGAAATAAATTAAAATGCTGAAATATTTCTTCACAGATCTTCGCACAATATGTCAAACGTTTAGCAAAAACTCAGTTCAAAATAGATAAAATAATTCTATCTCACAGCGAAATCGCTACAATCAATACAGCATTAAGTAAACAAACAGCAGTTCGCTTTTTACAGCTACAAGTATAACAGCAACAACAACGACTAACTGAGATGAGGTGTTTCACCTCGGCTTTTATAAGCTTTTTAATTATCAATAGAACAATCACGATATTTCTAGATTTGGCTAATCTTTGGAATATGGTAACTGGTAGTTTGGCGACTTTTGGCGACATTTTAGTAAGGCGATAAAAATTATAATAATAACAATAATTTTTATTAATTTAATGTATATGTTTATTTATATTTTAATTAGTGTTCTTTAATTTATTTATATTTTAATTAAATGATAGTCATTTTGTGCATTAAGCAAAGTTTAATTTAAGTTCTATTTTAATTTATTTAAATTTATTTGATTGTTAAGTTCGACCAAAGTTTGGTCTGTTACGTTCTGTATCTCTCCCGAATTGGGAGGTTTGTATTTAATAGTAATTGAATAAAAGAGGAGTCCAAATCCCCTCACGTGCAGTTATTCTCCAGCCTAGCAGTTACATCAGAACATAGCGTACCTTCCGCTCCCTGTTCCAGTTCAGGACTTAGAATTTGAGGATAAGAACCTTTACAGAATTTACCATGTTCTCAAAGAATACACACAGAATGCTAAGTCCTGATAAATGATGTTTGAAAACATAACATTATAGAAAGTATATATATATATTGTTGCGTGCGTACGGGTTCGTTATGTATTGAATGCACAAGTCGTTAAAAAGTTAACAAAAATTTATTCTTTCCACAAGAAATAAATCAAATTGCTGAAATATTTCTTCAGAGATATTCGCACAATGTCACAATATCTCAAACGTTAAACAGAATTCACTTTAAAACAAATAAACTAATTCTATCTCACAGCGAAATCGCTACAATCAATCACAGCATTAAGTAAACAAACAGCAGTTCGCTTTAAACAACTACAACTACTACTGAGATTAGGTGTTTCAATTCCGCTTTTATAAGCTTTTTAATTATCAATAGAACAATCTCGATTTTTCTAGATTTTTCTAGATAGCAACAGTAATTACGAGATATTTATTTATTAAATATTAAATGCACGCGCTCTTTTATTTTTATTTTTTTCCGACGTAGCTTTCTCTTTAAAAATCGATAAAAATCGTCTGCGTTTCACGGGGAAATAAAAAAGAATTTTAATTACAATTCTAAATAAATAGCCAAATAATTGTGAAATTCGTAACAATATTGCCCCTTTCTTTTGATTATCCGCAACCTTGGTCGGCCATTGCTTGGTCGGACCATACCATTTACCATCTAGTTTGAATGTCGCGAATTATCTGATCTATCTGAAACAGGTTCTTCCCGGTTTGTTTGACGATGTTCCATCAAATGTGAGGCGTAATTTGTGGTTCGAGCATGATGGAGCGCCTGCTCATTTTGGGCTGGATGTTTAGTAGCCATTTGAACAGATCATTCCCTTATCGATGGATTGGTCTTAGTGGGACAGGTTCCTTGGCCCCCACGCTCACCAGATTTATCGAGCCTTGATTTTTTTTTTGTGAGAAGACATCAAACGTGTTGTGTATCACGAACCTGTTTTGTCAGCTGATGGCAAGACTCGTCTGCGCGGCTGCTACAATCAAAGAAACTCGCATTGTGTTTGGACATGTCGGCAATCAATAGTCCGTCTGTGTCAGGCATGTGTGGCTTCTGATGGTGTAAATTTTGAGCATCTCTTGCAACACTCAAGCTGTCGTACACCATTCGTATTCATGTCAAATAAATGTTTCAAATTAATCATTTATGTTTCTTTTGCCATCTTCTACTTCTGCTACCACTTATCCCTGACATTTCTGGGCATGGGTTCCTATGCAATTCTTAATCCTTATGATGTGTCCTACCTCCCACAGAAGTTTGTCGCAACATTTACGGAACACCCTGTACAAAGTACACAAAGTGAAGTTCTCCTATGCCCTGCGCATGCATTTCATAATCGCGTCTTTCCGAACTGTACCGTCACATGAAGTTCGGCTTGGTATCTCTGAATACAGAGATGAATAGATTAGTTTTAAAATATCGAAAAGAAAGACACTTTTCGAAGAAGGACAGCACCTACAAAAGAAAGACTGTCCTCCCTAAAGTAGGACGATGGGTCACCTTATAGTTTTTCTATCGCATTGAATACAACCTTGTATCCCAACACCTGAAATCGTATTACAAAGGTAGGTCGATATTTTAAATGCATGTATTTATAATGCGTTCATGTGCTCTATGAGCATGATACATTTATTTTTCCATTTTAGTTTCGTTTACAACTTTACTAGTGTTCGAGAGTTTTAATGGTATTGTGTAAATACGCAAAATCTGTATTTTATTAAGTGTACCTTAAAAAAAATAGTAAGTTTTTTTTTAGACTTGGACTTTAATTCATTTTAGAAAATTTCTGAAAATCTGAAGATCTCTGAGAAATGTACTTACACATTCAAATAAACCAACAATCAATAGCTGATGGTAAATTTATATGAAAAAAGTATGCTATTAGAGTTCTTCTAATTCATTTTAGAAAATTTTTGAAAATCTTAAGATCCCAGAAATGTACTTACACATTCAAATAAACCAATTATCAATAGCTGATGGTAAATTTATATGAGGAAAGTATGCTATGAGAGTTATTCTATGTGCTACTGTAAAATTCATGGTGTCTGTATATTAAAAATATAGCTGAGTGCAACATAGTTTTTGATATTTCAACTCCTCTAGAAAGCTATAAGATGTTTGAAATTTTTGAAGAATTTAAATTCCTGGGTAATAAGCATTTTCCATTTCGTATTTTGAAGTAATAGGTATGAGCAATACAATATTATTTAATAATATTGTAAAAAGCTCACTTTGATTTATGTTTTTCCTACCTAAGCAGCCAGAGAAAGCAGCGTGTTTATTGTCCGCTTAGTCCAATCTATTCAAAAAATGATGTTCGTTGGAAACTTTGTTTAAAACTCGAGAAACTGGATTTTAACAAGTGCTGTTGATATTTGTTGCCCGTAAATAATGCATGCATGATTTACAAATTATTTTAATAAATCCGAAATTGTCTTGCTTTCATTTTCTGAAAATTGATGACCGGTTTTTTTCCCTTATTAATAAAAAAAATTATTCTTATTAATCATTCGGATTTTTTATATCAATATTTAATGGAAGTCATAATTATGTGCATATAAATTTTAAACAATTTTGCATTATTCTGTGTATGTGGTGCTGCTAGTTCAGTGTTTTTGACTAACTTCTTAGCTCATTTATGCTTAAATGGATTACTCCAGTTGGTAAAAGAGTTGTTCAGATGAAACAGAGACTGAACTACACTGCTGGCCACCCAAATTGCAACACCAAGAAAAACAAGAGATATCACTACAAAGTTTATTTAGTAGATAACATGTTGACCAAGTATCAAATGATTAAATTTATAGACTTCTGTGAAGCGTGGTTCCTTTTAGAATCAGTAGCGAGACTAGCCGCCATTGTTGGAGATCGCCGCTGCCACACAGGTACAGCAGACCAAGCAGCTTCCACACGTTGCCAAAGTTGATCTGACTTGGCAGCTTGGGATGTAATCTGGGTCAATCATTCAGCAACCATCGACCACATGTTTTCTGTCGGCGAAAGATCCGGAAAGCGAGCCGGCCAGGGAAGCAATTCAATCTGGCAATTGACGAAGAACCCT
Organism: Stegodyphus mimosarum; assembly: GCA_000611955.2. NCBI lineage: Eukaryota > Metazoa > Arthropoda > Arachnida > Araneae > Eresidae > Stegodyphus > Stegodyphus mimosarum. The sequence goes on from KK118555.1 coordinate 512,481, forward strand.
TGGGCAATGCGTGCCACTTGTGGTCGCGCATTATCCTGTTGAAATATGGCTGTGGGCAAGCCCTGAAGGTAAGGAAGGACAACTTATTCCAACACCTCCGAGTTGTAGCGCTGGCTGTTTAAAGTACCGGGAATGCGTACTAGAGGAATGCGAGAATGATATGCAATACCACCCCATACCATAATACCCAGTGCAGGACCAGTGTGGCGGTGCATAATGCAGCTGTTCAGCATCCTCTCTCCACAGTGTCTCCAGACTCGAATCCGACCATCGTGCTGTTGCAGACAGAAGCGTGACTCGTCAGTAAAGACAATTTCATTCCACTCTGCCGTCCACATTCTTCTGCACCACTGGCGGCGGAGACGTCTGTGGTTCTGCGTCAAGGGTAGACGAAGCAATGGACTTCTTGTGGACAGACCACTCTGCTGTAAACGGCGTCGAATGGTACGCGCAGATACTGGATGATGCGTTACAGACTGAATGTGCTGTGCTATGGTTTGTGATGTGACAGCGATCCGTCACTGCCATGCGCACAATGTTCCCGTCATCACGTGAAGTGGTGCAGTGAGGTGGATGCGATCGAACACGTCGGTCCGTCGTACCCTCCTGCATCCAGCGGTCACATATCCGCATTACAGTTGTTTGGTTTCGTCCAACGCGACTACCGATTTCCCTGAAAGATAATCCACACTCTCGGTAGGCCACTATCCTTCCTCTGTCGAATTCGGACACTTGATCAGACGGTGATCGCTGTTTACTACGAGGCATAATTGATCGTTTTTTTTTTCTTGAAAAAACCACAAGAAAAACACAATTGCCGAACTTGAAATCGTCGAAAACTAGAAGCCTAAATAGCGCTTTGAAGTCGCGCCGCAAGCGCGCGTGATGTGCATCTGCGCTGAAATTCTAATCATTTGCATCTCTCACCTCCGTTAATGCATGTTGTAAATTTAATGTTATTTGCATGCTTCCTTCAGGGTGTTGCATTTACGGTGGCCAGCACTGTAAATAAATTGTATGGTGGTGAATTGTATGGTAGTATAAGTATGATATGTAAAGGCATATCATAATATTGTCTCTATATGACATAACATACTATACCATAAGTTGTAGGAGATTGCCTCTTGCGTTCATGCATTTATCATTGTAGGGACCAATTTAATTTAATTTGAAGTTCCTTTCCTATAAGTCTTCATTCCCCTAACTGTCAATGCCAGAATATTTAAATTTGGTAGCGCGCGTGAAGTAATGCAAATTTTACCAGTTGGAGATAAGATTTAAATACAAAATTCTAGAAGGGAAAGTTAGAGAGTGTGGGCGAATTTTGTGCTTGTTGGACCGTGAGCTTCTGCTTAGCACTGATTGCTGGTTAAACGTGGCATAACAGCAATAACTTTGCTGCCACTAGGTTTGCAACGCTGTGTTAGGAAACACGATAGTCTGAGCTCTGTTGCGTAATTCTACTACTTGTTAATATCTTCAAATCTTTAGTTAAGTCCGTACTGTTTCAGTTACTACCCAAGCAGAGGCGTAGTTTAGCGTCGAGTTGACGCTCTGTACTTTTCTAAAGAGTGTAATAAAGGGTAATTTTAAAAATTCTTTTTGTGCAGATACTACACTTAAAGTTTCACACAAAAGGTAGGCAAGTTGTCTCTACCTCCTGATAATATTTGTTTGTGCTTGTTGCTGAGAAAAAAGGTATTCATGCATTGTTCAGGCTTCATTTTTGAACTGCAATCTGGAAATATATCACCTTTATTCAGATGTGTGGAAATTTCACTGGAGGCAGACCAGAACTGTATGAGGAATGCTTCAGAGTTTCACTTTCCAAGCGATTCAGCATTTCCTTACAGCTATGAGCAATGTGTAGCAAACGTGATTGGAACCTTGAACGGAACAAGGACAACCATTCGATTAAGCAATGTACTTGCTTGCAGGGATGGGTTATGCTTCCGTTAAATAGGGTAGGAAGGGTAAATTTTAGTGTTTGCAAAATTTAGGGTTATAAATTTGAATGAATTAGAAAAATTAAATTGATAGGAGAAAGCCACTTACTTATAGAAATATTTTTTGCACGTGCAGCAAAAGTCTGATAATCCGCCACGTCCGAGATTTTATTATCAGAGACCCAAAGACTCTGTTATCGGCATGATTATCGGAATAAAATCATATTCTGTATATTTAATGAGAAAAATATTCCAGCAAATAAATTAATAGCTTAATTATATTTAATCAGTTTTAGCCTTGAAGTCATCACTGACCATTGCTTTGAAGTTAACCTTTAGTTGGAGAGACTTTGCTTTAAAAAAATCCATTCCGTAGAATGTGAATATTTATATATATTTGTTTCTTCTGTTATATTTTTACCTGCCACGATACTTTGGTTGAATCACCGTCTTCGTCATTTCTTTTGCAATCTGAGGATTCAACATATTTTGGAATTATGACCCTGCCGCTTAAGGCTGCGTTCAAACGACGACGTAGAAGTCACAGAGGCATAGCTACAAGAAATAAAATGCGCGAATTCCGTTCACACCTCCGACGCAGGGTCTAAGCTGTACCCACTTAGGCTGCTATCACGCATGCGTTTGTTTCGAAAGAACAAGTGTTATGGACCAATTTTTCTGCTTTGTCACAACAGCCAATCACCACAGGTCACTTATGGGCTTAGCACAGGGTACTTCATTACAAACGACCTGATAGTATTCGAAGCTGATAGTGATTGGTTGGAAACAAACAACTTGCAATTTTTTTCGAAAGAAAGGAAAAAATCGTGCGTCTTTCTTTCAATAGTAAACCAGGCCAAAAAATTGTCTGAAACAGTTGTTCGTGTAGAACAAATGCGTCTGTGATATGGGCCTTCGAGAAGCTAAATTTGCGCTGCATGGATGTGTCCACAGCTTTCCCGCTCTGTTTTCCCATTCAGGTTTCGCGCGTTCGCTCTAATTGGTCGACGCTTACCCAAGTCGGCATAAAGTTGAAAACTTCGAACTTTATCCCAAAAGCTCTAAACCAGATTTTGTACCGTAGCACAGACTGGTTGCCTGGCGCAGCTCGACTTAAACCACTTATGCCCTTTATACGGTCGTCTGAACGCAACTAAACTCTCCCTCAAATAGATCATTTTCATCCCTTAAATCCATTCAACAATTTTTTTCTAAAAGTATGATCAATGAACTGTTCTTTCGAGTGTTTTCAAGAATTTAGAGTTTTAGGTCACTGGATCATCAATATTTTCTCGTCCTTCGATTAAATTTTGCTTCATAACACTTGGCCTCGGTTTTCCGTCAGTTTTTTTTTGAGCAAATGTTCTTGTTTACAAGCAGTTGCAGCCGTGGAAATTGGTCTTTTATACTCCTTGAAGCTGCAATGAGAATTTAATAAATATTGCATGCACAAATTTCTGTACTTTATATAAAATTTGGAATAATTCCTTAATCAATATTTTGAATTATCCAATTTTTGGTGTAATTTTTTGTTAATCAAGGAGATTGAGTAAGAAATTGTGGTTTTTGTTTCCTTGTCAACATTTTTATAAAATTTTCAAAGTATTCTGAATAAGTGAATAAAAACGCGATTTTTGAACAAAAGCTCAACTGAAAATGTTAAGACGAGAACAACTGTCGACTCTTTTCGATGATTGATTTTCGACCCTTTTCGATAGATTTTTTTATGATTGATTCGACCCTTTTCGACAACTGGAGTATTATTAGAGCCATCTTGTAAGAATATTTGTGAAAGGATACCGAATTATAAGGTGGGCCGGACTATTGGACTTTTACGGTATTTATTGCATTCGCCTAATAATAAGGTCTGTTGTATAGTATTTGAAAAGTATAAAAGTTCCTTGGCCTTATTGCTGAGATAGCACCAGCCTGTTGGTTCTTCTTCTGCAGTTGAACTTATTGATATTGAAACATTATTTATTACTTAACTGACATAAATTGCCGCTTGTAATGCTCGCCGCTATTGGATACATACAAATAAGAAATTTTTTTCAAATTTAGGTAAATTTCTGATTTGGTTCATTATTTGTGTATTGATGTAATTCTAAAGTCGAAAGTTCTGTTGAAAGGTGATCTCTGAAGACGAAAAAATTTGGAACTAGGAAAATATTGGTTAAAAGTTTTTAACGTGTTTTAATTCTTATTTTAGTAATTTTTATCTCCAAAAATGTTGACAGAGTGAATGAATGATGAAGCAAAAGACCTAAAAAACCTGAAAGGAGAGTAAAAAGCTGTTAAGATATCTTGGAAATTTAGTTCATTCCTGTTATCAGGTACATATAATGATGACGAAGAAAAACAGGTACAGATTGAAGCTTTAATCATCAGAATTAGCAACTGTAACGAAACAAGGAGATTGAGCAAACTGCGTTCTAGTTGAAGTTGATAGTGAGAAAAAAAATAGGCCACAAACCCAAATAAATCAGTCGTTATCGAAAATGAAAATGTTTTTGATGCAGTTCTAGTGAGTTACAAACAATTCATGCTTTGATTATTTTGTTGTTTATGGATTCAATCAAAATAAGGAAAGGAATTTTCATTGATCTAAGCGAATTTATGCTGAAGAAACACGATATTTGAATTCTAACATAATGACTCAAAAATAAAGTGTAACGAACTTGATTTATAGATGCAGAAAGTACCGAACAAATGTGTTGTGAAGCGTGATGACTGTGATTACAGGATTGAATGAATTAAAAAATACGAGTTTAAAAGGATTAAGTACACTTAATTTTAATAAAACTTGTATTCTAAATTTAAAAATTAGAGGATGCAAAGAAATGAAAAATTAATCAGATGTTAAAATTCCAGATTGTTGATGAAATCATTTATTTTCGAGAAGAATTTGATGAAAAAAGAAATTTATGAAGAATCATTATAGTAGTAACGGGCCGTGGACTTCCAGTAATACAGTAATTCTTCCAGCAAACTAATTTCGTATGACAGTACAATTAATCGATAAATTCGATCATTTTTTGGCAATTGTATTGAAACTTTTTTTCCCCTTTATATGCTATAGATTAGTGTGATTTCAGTTCTCTTAACACTATTCATTTACAAATAAATTCTTCTCTGCAACATACTGTTCTTATATCTTCCCCTGGTTCTTCTGCTAAAACCAGGCAAAACAAAACATCCTTGACATCGTTTCCAATATTTTGCATAAATTTAAAGAATATTTAGGAATTGGGTACCTACACGGTGCCTAAAACAAACAGTTTGTACATAAAATCATGTACTGCTCTAGAGTTTTCTTACACAAATTCATCATAATGTGAATCGGAAAAAATGAGTGGCTGAACTTATTGAACGTTAGAAAAAGCCCTCATACTTGCTATATTTCATAATATCCACTCAATGCAGCTGCATCATTATTAGACAAAATTAATCCACAATTTTTTGCCACTTCGTTCTGATTTATTTGAACAACTCTGAATAGACATTAAATCTTTGAATATTGTGCAGTTATGATTTAAAAACTTATTAATGTTTTATTTACTTTTTAGCCATGCCTGTTCCTCAGTGATTTGAAAGATCTGATGCTCGAGATGTTTGATTTTACCATTTTCAGAAACGTCGGTTACACTTTATTTTGTATATCTAATTTTCTTTTGTATGCGTGTGTGGATGTGCCATACGTGTATATTCCAGACCATGCCCATTCTAGTGGTACTGACATGGAGAGCGCTTCTTTCCTCATTTCTATTCTCGGAGTTCTTAACTGCCTTGGTGTTGTAAGTATTGCTTATTTTATAATTAGATTTCTAAATTTTGCAAGTGCATGTAAGGATTTTTTTTTCCAGTGTTATTTTTTTTTCTGCCCAATCCATACAGTTCTGTTTGGTGATTTATTTATTTAGCGATTGAAGGCTAAAACCAAATTTAAACAATAAAGTTTCCACATTACGACTCTTTAAAAAAGATATTACAAGCAGTACTAATGAAAAATCTGTGTTGTTTATTTTTTGCTCTGCTGTTTTCATCCATTTAAATTGTACTTTACTAAATCCATTTATATACTTTAAAATGCTTAAAATTTTGTCATTTCTCTTGTGTATAGTACTTATCTGATTATTTTATTTATAAAGCATTTATGTCAAGCCGTATAATTATATATCTGTATCATTTATGTTATTGTAACTAAAATTTTCGTATTTTGTAAATACTTCTTCCAGGAAAATTCTCCACATTGCTACAGCTGTCTTACCAGCTCTTGAATTAGTTCGATTCCTCGATGGATACCAACAAGCAGCCAATGTCTTTGTTGAAATATTAGTGTAGAATTAATGTTCAATAAGGAAATTAATGATTCCTCTTTATAAATTTTTAGAGAAAATTAATTGCATTTAAATTTGAATGTAATTGCAAAATACTAAAGAAACTCGCTAAAATATTCACTTGCAGAAAAAGTAAACATTCGAGGAAAATGTGATATCTAGATTCAACTCTAGTCTGTTACTTTAAAATAGGCGCCCAAAGGCGTTGCCAGTCCTCCATTTGCGAACGTAACTCATGTCGTCATCACAGCGCAGCATATATTTTCTCCACCTCGTTTTGAGACGTAGATTGAGTCAGCTTTCATTCGCCCACTTTTCATATTAAATAAAAGTGTGGGGGGATTAAGCGTTTCGATCTTTTTTCTGCAGCTGTATGCCATACTACGAGTCAAATCGGACGGCGGGAAATAACCTTGAAGGACGTGTTGTAAAGTAACATAAAGATTATAGTTATAAAATATAGTAGATTTTCAGTCAGTATTTTAACAAAATGTCATACAAGTTCATTTTTGGACTAGGAAAAACAGGGTAGTTTAAAAATTTTTAGTGACGCGTACCATAATTGTGACCAGAAAAATGCTCGTATAATACCGTAATGCTTTCCTAATTTGACGTAAATTTTGAATAAATCTCTTATTGATTTCGAAACCGACCAGACATAAGTCTTTCTTCTTTAAGAGAAAAATATTTTTCGTAGAGAGGAGAGGAGCGACAGCCATTTTATATCGAAAACGATAGGCAGAGAAATGCGAAACAAATATAGCTCCATCTATCGGGAGAAAAAGTAGAGATATTAGAATTCTGAAAGCATTAGTAAGAATTGCATAGGAATCATTAAATAAAGAAATAAAAATTTTTATCCTCGTTATAAGTTGTTATTGTTATCCTTGTTATATGTTGTTCAAGAAAATTCGCTAGCTGAAAGAGTTTTATGGATAATTTTCGCTTCGCAATATCAAAATTTTGATTGACTGTGATTAGCTATCGTAGGTTTCTTAATTTTTGTTTTCAAGCAATAAGTTTCTTATTCTTTAACTGAAATTTGAATGCTCTTTTGAGTTACCCTATATACACTGGTTATCATAAATTAAGGGAAAATCACAAAAATAGCGGTAACTTCCTCAAAAATAAGCCAAACCGTGTAAAATTTGAATATGTTGCCAATTAAGAGTAGCTGAGTAAAACTCCCATATGTAAATTTGTGGTGCTGCACTCGGAATAAGTCATCTGCGAGGAGCATAAAAATCCATGTTTGAGAGCAAGCTCACATATTTCACTGTGATAGTGACATCAGAAATCTGAAATAACTAATTCGTAACAATGACCTCCAGGCATCATTTGCCTGCAGAACTACGATGGAGAGTCATTGGGAGACTAGAGGCAGGACAAAGTCAAACAGAAGTGGCCAGATGGCTAAATGTGAGTCCTTCTGTGGTTCATAGACTTTGAAGGCAATTTCAAACCACAAATTCGGCATCTAGAAAGTTTAGCCAAGGACGGCCAACTGCTACGATGAGCTTCCATGACCGATATTTGACATTATGTGCACGCAGGAATGGAACCGCTGCTCCGACTCTTCTTAGATCCTCACATGTTGCAGTCACCGTTAGGTTGGTGTCAATGTCAACTGTGTGTAGAAGGCTTCACGAAGGTGGTCTGTATGCGAGGCGACCAGCCATTTGTATAACGCTCACGTCACGCCATAGGAGAGACTATTTGCAGTGGGCGCGACCACATGTCCACTGGAAGCCTGATCAATGGAGGGCTGTTCTCTTTATGGATGAGTCCAGGTTTAGTCTAGAATGCGATAGTAGGCGTTATTTGATATGGAGAGAACCTGGAACCCATTATCATCCGTCAAACATCCCTGAAAGGATGCATACAGAAGAGGCAGTGTCTGTGTTTGGGGTGGCATCGTGAATGCTCAGGTTTATAGAGATGACATCCTTGATGCTTATGTGCGAACATATGCCGGGTCAATAGCTGATGCTTTCCTGTTACAGGAAGACAATGCTAGACCACGCAGGGCTCACATCGTAGATGATTATCTTCAACAGGAGACAATTATGCGCATGGAGTGGCCAGCTGCATCCCCAGACTTGAATCCTATCGAGCACGTTTGGGATGCTTTCGGGAGGCATCTAGCTGCTCTCAATCCGTCCTTTCAGACCCTTGCAGCTGCTTTGAAAGAGCAGTGGCTCTCGCTTCCTATGGAACTGATAGACTGCATAATTGAAAGCATCACACACCGCTTTACGTGCTGCATTGCTTCTAGAGGCGGTCATATTCCATATTGAAGGTACTTTTCCTATAGCAAACTGACACTTTCGATTTGTTCACTTTATACATGTGCTAATTTCTATACTACCATAATTGTCTTGTAATTTCTTTTTATTTGATTTGATATCTTACTATGTGTTGTATATTGTGGGTAAGTTTCATAAAATTCTATATGTAACTTTTCAGTAATCGTGATTTTTGTGATTTTTCTTAAATTTATGATAATCAGTGTATGTTAAACCGCACTGATAAGATATTTTAAAATTTCCAAAGAATTAAAATCAGAGAAGCGATTTTTAAGAGTCAATACATTTTAATGATAGGTGAGACCAGTTTTGTATTTGATAGGATATAATGAGATACCATTATTCTCGGCAGTATTGTCTCGTATCCTTATATATCTGGCACGAAAAGCACATGCAACGTTGTAGGGATATATCAAGTCACTTTGTAGGGCATTGTTGTCATTGTGGCTCATTACTTTTTATTACATAGTGTTAAAGTAGCGAAATACTCATAGCTTAGCAAGGACGCGTTACAAAACATACACTTCATAATAATGCGCTTTACAAAAATATTTTAGAAGATATACATTATACAAATAATTACAGTACTTTGTTGAGTACCATTTATTCTTTGGCGTGTTATTTTCGTTAATCCTTGCCGTACTTAACAAACAGCAACCATTCGTTCCAAAATATTTATTTACAATTGAACATAAGGTTATACTTTTAGAAATAAACTTAATGAATATTCATACTTAGTTCAGGCATTAGAAACTGTTCCTATTTAAAAAATTATACAACGAGGCATAGATCAGCTCCAATATTTTGCTAGTTGGTTGATAATTGTGTTCTCGGAACCAAAAGTGTCGATATTTATGATGACCCTTGCAGCCAGAAATCGTGTTGATAATTGTGGTAATCTTGTCAGCCATCACAATTTTGGTCATCCTTTCAACCAGAAGATGTCCATTTATCAAATTTTCGTATCTGCAGCCATCAGAGATTTTAAGGTGTTTTGGTGTGGTAAGTAGGTAGACGCCGTAAGATAGTGAAAGCCACTTTTCCAACAGACTCGAATCAATCTTGCTGGTACCATATTTGTTAAAATGCTCTGGAAATGGACTAAAGGGAGCTGTAATGGATCTTGTTAATTCTAGATGGTAATGTTGTGTTTGTTGTTCCATTTAGCGTGTGATGTCGTATATCTGTGTTCATATTCGTCCCACTCTTATCATTGGATTTTTGCTGTAAGTCTGTCTTTTTTCAGTGAAAACTCTTCCTTAGCTAGTCTGTTAACAGTCTCTTTGCTACCAACCCCAGCAAGCACTTGTGGATGTGTGATGTTATGATGCTGATGCCTCTAAGTCTGGATTTGTGTAGCTGTTGCGATAATTGAGAATAGACAGAAGTGTGGCTGGTGGTAGTTTCCTGTAAACTTTGCTGAGTAATATAGTGTATGTCTCTGAAATCAGGCTGCTGCTTCTTCCCAAAATCCTTTAAGCTGTTGTCTTTGCTGAAGAACTAGTGCGCTATTACTTTGTCGCCCGTATTTGAACCATCCGTGTATATAGTTAAGAGTTTTGTTGTTTTGAATGTTATTGATGTACAAATATATTTCTACAACTTGCTCTTTTAGCACTCGCCCCTTTTAGTTCTGCGTAGCGGCTTCGCGGACGTTTTGTAATAGCTTGGGTGATGCCACTTATCCAGTAAACCAACGGGAAGATGAAGCACTTATTGGATCTAGCAAGCTATTAATCTTTGTTGTCTGTGTTGTGCGAATACGTTAGCTTAATGCGAATGAGCGCTGTACTCCGAAAAGATGTTTTACTTTCCTTTGCATCGGTTGAGCCCAGACTGGGACAGCATCTTTCCGATGACAATTGAGTAGAGGGCCTTTTGAATGTGCGAGCTTAGCCTTTAGATGTGTGTTTGAAATCATCGGAGCTTTTGTGCAATATGGCTGATGTGTTGTGTAAGGTTTTAAATTTAGAGAATCCATGTCAGTCATTGTTCCACGTGAGGCCCAGGTTGTTTAATTCTTTTGCGATTATGATCCTCTTTCTGTTGATGGTGATTCCTGGCCGGTGTTAACCGTTGACTCCCGTTTTTGGAATTATAAAAACCCTGGATTTGCCTTCTGAGATGGTCAAATTCAAGGTGCTGCAGAGGTCATATTATTGCTGGCAGATCTGAGTTCCATATAGCTTCAGCTCATTTTGAGGTTTTCCCTGACTATGAAGGCGACATTATTTGTGTATATATGTGCTTAAGGTAGGTTGTAGTTAATAAGCTGTTCACGATGATATTTCACAATATTAGATCGTAGCATCCTTTTAGATCATCCTTGTGACTGTTTTCATTATATGACGCCACTGGTATATACAACGATCTCTTTGCATTTCGAGAAGTAACTGCTAAAGGCTTGAACTGTTTCTTGGGGATCTTGCTTGTTCTAGGACGTGTTTAATGGCTAACAACCACAAGGCATTCTTAAGATCCAAGCTGACGATGGCTGTAAAGTAGCCATTATGTCTGTTTTCTAGAATGAAGTTTCTTATCATGAGTGCAGATGTAGAAAGTAAATTTCCTTTTTGTAAAGTTGTATTAGATGCTGACTGATTGTGTTGGTTTTGTGTAGATGACGCTCGTAGTGGTTGACTAAGAGCTTTCCGTAAATCTTCCTAGTGCTGAAAGAAGGTGTATTTTCAATAGGAATCCGGGCTGACTAGAGTCTTTATTGCATTTTGAAAAGAATATAACTTGTCCGGTTTTCAATACTGTGGGAAGAGGTCGCTATGTTGAAGCTTATTAAAAAATTAAGAAGAATCCTTGAAAACCCTAGTAGATTATTTTGACTATTGCGTAATTTGTGCCATCCAGACCAGCAGCTTTGTTTTTAGGAAAATATATGAAGGCTGTTGTCACCTGCTGTGATGAATGCTGCACAGTTTCCATGGATACGCTGTTACTCTATGTTTTATTAATCCGAGCGAAAACGGAATTACATAGGTTTGAAGATTTATTGGTAATGATTTTGTGAAGAATTTTGTACGTTGTACGTACTCTTAGCGCAGACGCTTCTCCATCCTTACGCCTTTAGCATTAATGATGACTATATTGTAGGCTTCCTTATTATAGAACAGTGAAGTAGTTGCTAGAATATTCAATCGTGACTCCGTTTTCAACATTCTATTCAATAGTGTCTCCGTTCTTTTCCAGATTTCATGAAGTTTAATTTTCTGTCTAACTGTGAACGGAGAGAGAAGCTCAGTAAGTCAAATAGCTTATCAGTTTCTTCACCAGAGCTTTTAATTATCGCGTCGCAAATACGTCGAGTTTTGATAACTTCTAAAGTTTATATAAACACTTCTCAATTTTACTCTCATGTAATTTTTTTTGTGCTTTTGGACAGAAAACAAAAATAAACATTCCTGTCCTTTCGCAAGTCTCTTCGGCCTTGTACCTTAGCACTGGTGATGATGATTTTGTAGAGTGCTGTTTATTTGCCTGTGAATTGGTTGCTGGAATATTCATTGAATCGTCTCTCCTTTTTCGTCCTGCAGCACAGTGCCGTGTATTTGTTTTGCTGTGCGCGGAGATTCTTAACCCACCAGTTCAGATTGTTTAATTTTTTGTTTGCCTGCATGGAATATTTTTTCACATATAGTTGACAGAATGTGGAACAGATAATGGAGTACGCAGGGAGATCTGTTGTGGGAAGCCCCATGTTCTGTGATTGCTGTTTGAACAGTTGTGTACTTTGTGCTGGCTAGAACAACAGGAGCAGTGCATTTTGTGTTGCATATCTCTTGAGCGTATGTTCGAATTCTCGATAATTGTAAACGCCTTGGTGGAAAAGGACTATGTGACGTGCTGTGCGTCCTAGCCGATGAGGATATGGCATTCTTTCATAGTGTTGTTGAATGCTGCTACAGGCATTCCATGATTCACATGACATTATTATTCTTGGTCATCAGTCTGTAATGTATTTGTGCGTAGTTTTTAGCGATATTAAGGCCTGTGTCTAAGGTATGGTCTAAGTGTAATCTGAGAATGGTGCCATGGATTCCGTACCTGCATGGTCTTTGGCAGAAAGTGGTTTGCCCTAATGTTGACACCTCTCCTTTCAGCTTTCATTGCAGCTCCATTGTCTTACATTGTATTACATCCCACAGCAAATTCTTCATTCTGAGTGAAATTCGCTAATGGTTAGTGAACTTTTATTCCTAGTGAGCCGAGATTCGAATCTCTGAAAAGGCATGGGTGTTGCTGGATTCAAATGGTAGAAGGCATTGTAAGCAATAGTTGTCTGTGTGACAAGGGGCACTGAAGCTGCACAGTGAGCAGGCAGCCATCTGGAGAAGTTGGTGATAGGGTAAGAGGAGTGGGAGACCCTCGGACTGTAGGTGTTTTCCCTCAAAACTGGGGCGGAAGCTTAACAATTAGCTATGTTCAGCATTATCTCAGTCACCTATGGTACAACAGAGGTGCTTGCCTAACTTCTACCTGTCCCTGAATTGACGTCTATGTCAGCAGCAACAGTATATAATATGGGTTGCCCACATCCTTGCAATTATTAAGGCAATTATCGAGTTACTATATTTGCAGTTATAAAAAGGGTAGTAGTGCTAAATAGTAGGGATAAGTAAAACGATTGAAATATTAAAATTTCAAAGAAGGCTGGTATGAGAAACTATCAAAACGTCAGAAATTTAAAAAAACTGCTCTTATGAAAAAGCTCTTATGATTTAGCTTACTGTAAGAAATTTCATATTCATAAAAAATCAAACAGGGATTAAATCTGTAGTGCTTGAAGAGAGATAAAATTAGATAGAAACGCCACTAGTCTCTGATAAAAAAGTAATTCACAATGGGTTTTGTCCAGGTTCCATATCTGATCGCTATCAAAATCGATAGTTTAATTAAAAGTCTGTGCCAAATTAAGATTGTTTTTTGTCTAATTTTATATTTTGCTTTGTCACATTTCTTTTTCTTTCATATGAAATAATGTTCTGTAATTTATTTAGAAGCTTGTAAATTTACCAAAATATAAAAAATATTCACATCAACTTTAGGTATTTCTGTGGAAATGATTATAAATTTTTTTATTAATATAGTGCCATAGTCTGTTTTTCATCATAAAAGCAGGGAAGTTTTAAAATATCATATGTTTAATAAATCCAATTTGCCTTCATTGCTTAGCAATAATTAAATACCTAACACTTGTTAAAGATAGGGATGGGATTGTTTTGAAATCTTAGTTTGCAGAAGAATTAGGTATTCAAACAACTGTTGATTGGAAATGCATTGAAATTTTTTATCACACATTGGCTTTGTTTTATTATATGCCTTTTCAATTAAACTTAAGTTTGTTTTGTAGGTTATAGTTGGTTTTATTGGGGACAAACCATGGATAGACTCATCTCTTCTGTATAGCGGTTTCATATTAATTAGTGGCTTCTCCTTAGTGCTGTTACCACTAACAATAAATTATTACATAACAGCTTCACTTGTTGGGATTTATGGCTTTGCCATCAGCGCAAATTACACCTTGGTTCCCGTAATTATTGTGAATCTGATATCTCTGGATAATTTCACTGGTGCTTATGGACTTCTGTTACTTGTTCAAGGTGTTGCTAGTCTAATAGGACCCCCAGTGGCTGGTGAGTATTTTTTAATGAATATATATGATGTGTTTAGTGAGAATTAAAGTATCTATAATACCTAATATATTGTGTTATAAAAATTTTATTCAAATGCAAATAAGAAATTTTACATGTATTTGTTTTGTGCTATCTTAATTAAATCCAGTAATTGTGCAATTCAATATAAATACATATTGGCTACTTTTCATAATTAAAGGAATGCTGTAATTTTGGTGTTTCAAATGTGTTTAATTTTAGTAAATGTGAATGAAGTATAAATACTTTAGATTATTAAATTATGTCCAATTATCAAAATCTGAAGGGGAAAGTTAAAGTTTACGTCATGAAATTTTTTTTAACAAACATTTTTGCAGAATATACATATCTTGCGACTTCCAGCTGATTAATATAATGTACCATTAAGAAATTTCCACACTATAATAAAAAGTTTTGAGTTCCATAAAAACATTGGTTAAATCTTTAAAATTTTCCTCCTTTCCGGGTTAGCTGGTGGGGAAATTATTTTTAGAAAAATAAATGCAAACTATAAATAAATTTTATAAAATTTAACTTGATTAAACTCTGTATTAGTAAACAGCTGATATAAAGATGAATTTTAAAATATTAAATAGTATTTATATAAATTATAATACTATGCTTAGGCTGCTTTTTGTATGTAACCAAAACATAGACATACATTTGAAGCAGATGTATTAAAAAGGAACTGGTTAAAAGATTAAGCTATGTAAGCAGAATGCATGTGTTTAAAAAATTAGAAATATCTTATATTGCTGCGAACTAATCTACAATATCAATTTCCCCTTGATAAGTCTGTCTTCTGCCCCAGCTCAACAATTATTCACTTATGCATATTTATTATTTTTAGGATTTTAAAAAAATTTATTACAATTTTATATTTGTTAATAGATTAAATTATAATTAGAAAAGTTTTTTATATATCATCTATATGGAACAGTTATTGAAAAGATGCTAAATAATTGTACTTGGTGTCTGTAAAGAAGTGATAGATATATATATCCAAAATAAATGTGTTTATTGCATTGTGATTCTTATAGCTGGAAGGAATTCAAAAATTTCTATAAAAAGAGTGATGTGGAGTAGACGTGAGGCCTTTCTAAGTTTCTTTGTGGTGTTTCCCAACTAGACCTATTTAAATTTCTTCCTGTAGTGTTCGTTGACTCTACCTGTTTAGATTTCTTTCCATGGGAGTTTGTGAAGGGAAGAATGTATGAAATGCTTGTGGTTGATGCTGCAGATTTGCATGTCCACAGACAAAGACAATAGGATAAAACAACTGTGCAAGCTAGTAACACTTTCGAATATGTGGAATGAGACAGAATATTCCTGCCATAGGCAAGCTACAAATGACACTTATTAGAACTGTACTAAAAAATTTCGAGTTCTTCTTTCCAACTGGGAATCGCAGTGCAGTAAACACATTGATTTTGGATATATGTATCATTCTTTTTGGTCAATTTCTTTCCCGGACACTCTGTACATCTGAGGAAGGATATAGCAATCTTTATAAGAACAGTAAGTATTTTCTAAGGTGAACAGTGTACTATAAGAAAATTAATGAAAATTGATATTACTACTTCATGCAAAATGATTGCAGTAAGTTGGGTAATCTGATGCTGTCTGTGCCATTCAATCCCAAGTCTCACTAATTATTAAAAATATCAGTTACATAAGCAAATCAAATCCACAATTTAACATCAAACTTGACTTAAGTTCATACTGGCCAAATCAGATGTAAAGGATTGACTAACTTGCTAAAAAAATATCTGATAAGAATGTCAAGTTGGCAGAAATCCAATTTGAATTTGAATACAATCACTTGCACGTTTATGTATGCTGTGGGTGGATCTTCAACGGGAGCAAGAGTTGAGTGTCGAAGGAAAGTTGCCGCAGAACTTGCTAGCACCACGAATCTTATCTATTCTTCCTGATGACGAATATCTCGAGTTCAAATCACAGTGGGATTCAATGCCAAAGACGGAAAAGTCACCAGAAAAACTTATCGAACAGATCAACATGCGGCTGCAAACAAAAAATCAAGAGCTTAGAAATGAAAGTACGATAACATTTGTCATAAATGCTAATTATAACCCAAAACATAGTGGAAAGAAATGGAAAAGGGGTGGTAAAAAACCTCAGATGGTCAGCCAGTCTCAATCCTTGACAACAAATGATGTCAAAACGATGAACAAACCTAGTAAGACTGGTGATGGTGTAAAAAGGTTTCAATGGTATCTGTTTTCATTACAATAAACCCGGGCACATTGGTAAATTTTGCCCACTTTTCCCTGACATGCTGACTACGACGAGTGGCAAAACAGAAACCTTCTTTGCAAGTACTCAATGCAGTGCGTTTGCTTGTCAAGAAGATGGTTGTGGCCGAAATGTGTGGCTTAAAGACGACGGAGCTACAGCACACATTACAAATTCAGCCGAGTATTTCAAGACGTACTGTCACTATAACAAACCAGCAGAAATCACAGTCGGTAACAAACAGACAATACCGGCATATGGCTGCGAAGACATTGACATGTGTGCGACGGTTGGAAACATACAAAAATCTATTGAGCTCACTGATGTACTGTACGCACCAGTCAGTCTCGGAAGCAATACTTATCTCAGCTGGACTTGCTGGGATAACAACCCTCATAGACATAATGTATGTGCCATCTCTCCAGGATCCAACTGCAACAAGTTCTTCATTACGAAAAAATTCAACATACCTTTCAGTCATTTTTACTTCAACTCCGTGCTTGGCAGCCTGTTGTACAGAGAATAGATGCCATTTCACATCAGGTACATACCAGACATTTTCCATGTGAGCATCATACCATTTACCTTGAATACAAACTTCAATGTTTATTCTGCCAGATCCATATGCATAGATCTTGTTATTATCAGCAAGTGATATCTCAATTGGCACAGGAAAATGTTTGTAAGAAGTAAAGTACTATTTGTTAGCAGTCATGTGGTGTGAAGCACCAGAATCACAGACCCAAACAGCAGGGTGTGTTTTGTTTGCACTAGCGGCAAATGCACCTTTATTATGCTTTGATACATTCAACTTTCTCTTAGGGCAGTCCTTACAAAGATGTGTATTCGAACCACACTTAAAACAGTTCTTTTGCTAAAAATTATTAGATTTATTACCTACGGTACTTTCAGGAAGTCTTTCCCCATTTTTCACAGTTTTTTGCTTAAAACCAGGCACACGAGCTGCAAATGCACCATAATCCACAGCAGCATTAGATTTAACATGTTGTTCAATTGTAGACAATTTTTCAACAAGATTCTTGGTTGTTCGTTTATCAGAGTCTAGAGACTCTCAAACATTGCTGAATTCTTGGAATTCTGGACCCACAGTAAGCAATATTTTGCCATGCAGTAATTCTTCTGGAATATTACTTGATCCAATACAATTTAATTCACCATTCATATCCATGTAGATTCTTTCAACTTTAGCTGCATGTATAGCAACATTGTCATTAGGATCTCTACCGACTTGAAAAAATTGTGTCATCAATAAATTAAGTCTCTGAATACTTCTTTGTTCAAAAACACTAATTAATTTGTCCCGAATGTCCTTTGCATTCGAATACGTCATCACTAAATCCGCTACAGAAGCGCTTGGCATTATCACACCGCCATTCAGGCACCTTTTTCATGTGCTCATCTGCACTAACATCACCGTTTACAGCGAACGGACAAATTTTAGTTCCGTCAATAGTTGACGTGAGATCATATTGTTCAATAGCACGCGGTTCACTTCGCTTTTCAAAAAATTTTAACAGATATTAAATTCATGCAGATTTAAAACACGCTGAGCCCATAACCTGTTGAAGTTATCTTAATATGCTTCCTGGTTTATTTGTACTTAATTAATTTCTTTTTGTTTTTAGCCCAGATAGTATTTTATGATAACTTCAACAAAAGGAACTGGTTACAGACGGTGGTCGTGAGTTTGACTATGATAAATTGGTGAAACTGACTGATGATGCAGACATCAAGCTGCGAATCACTATGCCATATACACCAGAACAAAACGGATTGGTTGAAAGAGAGAATCGTACAATAATGAATGCAGTTCGCACTATGATTAAGGATTCAGGCCTACCACAGTTCCTATGGGCAGAAGCAGCATCTACAGCTGTTTATGTTCTCAATCGAACCGGACCAAGTAAGACCCCGGGAAAATCTCCGTTTGAGGAATGGTTTGGACGCAAGCCGGCAATCAACAGAATTCGAGCTTTTGGATCAGCAGCATTTGTACATGTACCAAATGTCAACAGAGGTAAATTAGATGACAAGGCTAAAGGACTATTTAGTTGGTTATTGTGATGACGATGGATATTGCATTTTGATACCATCAAGGAATGATACGATAAAAAGTGCCAATGTAGTGTTCAATGAACAGCAAATCGGCCCTACTTCCCAACCTTCAGAAATAGCATCTAATACCGGTCTATCAAGCGGTATGAAATTTATTTTGGAGGATACACATGACGATGCAGACACACAGGGAACTAGTGATCTGTGCAGTGATGAAGATGAACCAACACAGATGACCGCACATACATTGTGAGACCGTTCAACTATCCAACGGCCTGTCAGATTTAACGACTATGATGTGTACAACAGCATTTTGAAGTTGGAGGAGCCTAAAACATGACGAAGCATTGTCAGATTTAATGACTACGATGTGTACAACAGCATTTTGAAGTTGGAGGAGCATAAAACATATGACGAAGCAGCGAAGTCTCCTGAATACGCCGACTGGAAACGAGCCATGGACGAAGCTTTGCATGCCGAACATGGCAACTTGTTGAGCCACCTAATGAATGTAAAATCCTCACAATCGCTGGGTTTACAAACTGAATCCCGATGGCTCAGTCGAGAGATTCAAGGCCCATTTAGTAGCAAAAGGGTACATAGACAGCGAATATCGACTACGAAGACACATTTACCCCGGTCTGTCGCTATGACACCATTCAAGCTCTAATTGCAACGGCAGCCAAGGAGAATCTTAAGTTATATCAAACTGACGTGGAGACGACGGTCCTTTACGGTGACCTAACTAAAGAGATCTATATGCATCAACCCGAAGGCTATGATGATGGAAGTAAACGCGTATGCAAAATGCTTCGACCTTTATATGGATTGAAACAAGCTAGACGATGTTGGAATGCCAAGTTTACTGATGTGCTAAAGAAACATGGCATGATACAAAGTAAATCCGACAACTGCCTGTTCATACGAAATGATTGTGGGCACAAGATGCTGATGGCGATTTACGTTGATGATGGCATTGTTGCTGCTCAAGACAAAGCAGCATTCTTCACATTTATGGACGAGCTCAAGCAACATTTTAACATTCGAGTGACGACGTTGAATTATTTCCTTGGTCTGCAAGTTGAATGTTTGAAAAATGGTTCATTCTTCTTGCACCAAGAAGCATTTACAAGAAAGATATTAGAGCGATTTGTAGATGCTAAAACATCACATCCCAGTAAAGAAGTCGAGTCTCAAGGTCGACTATGGTCAACCAAATGGCGACGGCATGATCAAGATCAAGGTGGCAAAGCCTCTCAGCAGTGAAATTCCATACCGATCAGTAGTTGGCAGTCTACTGTACTTAGCGATGGGTACTCGACCAGATACTGCTTACGCAGTGAGTTTGGTGTTTCGGAAGCTGAACAGTCCTACAGAGAGTGATTGGGAAATCGTACAAACAACATTAAGATACCTTCGCAATACTATTGGACACGGCATTGTGTACATTAATGAAGACATTGTGAGAGTTCAACTATCCAACGGCCTGTCAGATTTAACGACTATGATGTGTACAACAGCATTTTGAAGTTGGAGGAGCCTAAAACATGACGAAGCAACGAAGTCTCCTGAATACGCCGACTGGAAACGAGCCATGGACGAAGAAATGGCTTGGCATGCCAAACATGGAACATGGCAGCTTGTTGAGCCACCTAACGGACGTACAATCCTCGACAATCGCTGGGTTTACAGACTGGAGACAAATCCCGATGGCTCAGTGAGAGATTCAAGGCCCGTTTAGTAGCAAAAGGGTACACGCAGACAGCGAATATTGACTACGAAGACACATTTAGCCCGGTCTGTCGCTATGACACCATTCGAGCTCTAATTGCAACGGCAGCCAAGGAGAATCTTAAGTTATATCAAATTGACGTGGAGATGGCATTCCTTTACGGTGACCTAACTGAAGAGATCTACATGCATCAACCCGAAGGCTATGATGATGGAAGTAAACGCATATGCAAAATGCTGCGACCTTTATACGGATTGAAACAAGCTGGACGATGTTGGAATGCCAAGTTTACTGACGTGCTAAAGAAGCATGGCATGATCCAAAGTAAACCGACAACTGCCTGTTCATACGAAATGATTGTGGGCATAAGATGCTGATGGCGATTTACGTTGATGATGGCATTGTCGCTCTTCAAGACAAAGGAGCATTCTTCACATTTATACGTTTGAAAAATGGCTCATTCTTCTTGCACCAAGAAGCATTTACAAGAAAGATATTAAAGCAATTTGGAGATGCTAAGACATCACATATCCCAGTAAAGAAGTCGAGTCTCAAGGTCGACTATGGTCAACCAAATGATGACGGCATGATCAAGATCAAGGAGGCAAAGCTTCTCAGTGAAATTCCATACCGATCAGTAGTGGGCAGTTTACTGTACTTAGCAATGGGTACTCGACCAGATATTGCTTACACGGTGAGTTTGGTGTCTCGAAAGCTGAACAATCCTACATAGAGTGATTGGGAAATCGTACAAACAACATTAAGATACCTTTGCAATACTACTGGACACGGCATTGTGTACAGTAATGAAGATGGTAGAAGTTTGATGTTGTTTAGTGATGCAGATAATAACAACTGTACAGAAACGCGCAGGTCTCGAACAGGTGTTACTTCTTTCTACGGTGGAAATGAAATTACGTGGTAAAGCAAGCTACAGGAGGTCATATCCAATTCAACGACAGAGGCAGAGTTCATGGCAGCAGCTGATGCCACGAAAGACCTGATATGGTTAAAGGGCTTGTTCAGTGAGATAGCTAATAATGTCTCATTGCCTATCCTACAAATTGATAATCAAGAGTACTATCAAGTACATCAAAAATCCAGTGTTCCACGCATGCACAAAGTACATTGATCAAAGGTACAAGTTTGTGCAAGATGAGTTCTCAAAGGGACATTTTCAATTAGGCTATGTCAGAAATGATGTGCAACGAGCAGACATTCTGACGAAGGCTTTTGGCTTTGTAGTTTTGGACAGCTCAATTTTAATATAAGGTTTTATGTCTGTCCTCTATCTTTAATTTTTAGCAAGTTAATTCTTAAACTGGTAAGTCTGTCATAACTGCTTAATTTAAAGTTTTTTCTGTTGTTGAACTGAATCTACATATTGAGCTGAGATGTCTTGAAAGGAAAATATTTATCTTTTAAACATATGGGTATATTTTATAATTTTTAATCGAATTCCTGTTAATGCACCAGATTGGATGCAAACAAATACACTCACTCTAGATTTACAACTGACCCATATCACATGTATTTGGAAAGAAGGAATTGATTAATCCTGCACTCACTCAAGGATTAAATGTTTTATATTTTTAAAACTTCAGTTGCAAAATTTTCAAAGTTCTTAATTCTAATCTGAAGCTTTCAAGTGGCCCTTTTCTTCTTTCCTTAATGCTCCATGTTGTTCCAGATGTGCTTGTGTTTTGCTTGAGCAAAAACTTATGCTTGAACTGTTGTATTAAAGTTTTTTTTTTTCTTACAGGTGCACTGTCTGATTGGACTGAAAATTATGACATTACATTCTACTGCACTGGATTATGCATTATACTTTCAGGAGCTATGGTTATTCCTGTTGCCAAGAATTTCCTATGTTCTAAATCTCGTTCTGTGAGCAGCAAAGATTCGGTTCCATTGGACTGTCATTCCATGAAAGTAAGGTTTGAAGAACCTGAAGAAAGAAAAAATTCGGTTCATTTTGAGAACAGATTGCAGGAATTAGGATCTATGAAAGAAAAGAAGCCGATTTATATTCTGAATGATGATACAGAAAAGTCTGTGCCCTTATTATCCAGGGATATTAAAATGTGCGAAAATGATATTAAGAAAGATGGATCTAAAATGGTTACTATGTATGAGAATCCACTATCCCTTGTTTAGTAACTTATCTTTCAGGCCGTTATTAGGGTTATATATAACTTAGTAGTTAGATCTTTGTCTGTTTTTATGTACTATTCATTCCTTAAAATAGACTGTTGTTTGAAATATTGGTATTTAAAAGTATTAAACTTCATTAATTCTTAAACTGTATTCTGTAGCATAGTTGAATATGAATGTATTCAGTTAGTTATGGAACTTGTAGTATTTTTTAATAATGCTTGCTTTATGAATTTTTATATGTGCTGTGTTACTGGTTGTGCATTTAATATTCCTCCCATTTAAGGTAGGTCATTTCGATTTTTTTTACCTCTAAATTGTTTTCTCTCCTCATTTTGTTTAATTAGTATTTTCTCTGCATTTTTAGATGTAGCATTTCTTTCTTCTCTTTGTTGTTGAAATGGATGAGGGAAAATTTATAATTATTCAAACCATATGCTTTGAAACTTTTAATCCATATGATTATTAAATAGCTTTTAATATTTCACTCTAAATGCTGTAATATGCACAGTTAAAGATTTTTGCATCTTTTAATTTTATTACAGGTGTGATGACTGATTAAAAGGAAAATATTTATCTTATTATAATTTTAAAATCATTCAATTTTGTTATCATTGTAAGAGGTAATGGAAAAGGAACACTTTTTAATGTTTTACATTTTTCTTCCGTTTTCTTTTTAAATTTTCCCAATTCCATTTCTTTGTAAGATAATAATTGTCAAAGAAGCTCTAGTCTTGTTGTTGAAAAGCTGCGATATATTTTTCACTTAGTGCAATTAAATGTATATTTTTATAGTCATATTTATGATTTATAGTATTCCATAATATATTGATCAACTTCATTTTAGTTTCTGGACAGTTCAGTTAAATTGGGGACACAACTTCAGGTTGCCTCTTTTGAATTAATTGATGAAAGTGGCATGTGAATAACTGAACAGGTGTGTATTGTTCGTGGATTCTCAAGAATTGTATTTTGACGGTCTGCTATTATGTGTATTCGAGAAGTACTTTGCGTAACAGTTGAATCAGTTTTTCTGAAATTTCATTTAACTATTATAGTAGTACATAAAAACATTTTTATATTCTGCTGAAGACTAATAACATAGTTTTTAAGTTATTCTAGACTATTTGATGTATGATTTAAGAAAGAGGTAATTTTTATATTGTCTGACTCTTAGTGTTTCCACTTGGTGTGGAATTATCTAACAGAATGTTAAGTGTGTGCTGGATAAAGCAAAGAATGTGCATTTATGTGATAACTAGTTATATATTGAAAGGAAGTAGTAAATGTATCCTGTGTAAAAGAATTCGTCTTTCAGCAACTTATATCTTCATCAGTTGGTGTAATTAGGAATTCATTTTTAAGACATTTTTCTTTGCTATCATGTTAAAAAGATTTTGATTGTTTGAAAAAAAATCTTTCTTATATATGACATTTTGGTTAAGCATTATATAATCAGATTGAGCAGTAAAATAATAAAATAGGAAAATGAAGATGAAATCATTAACTTTAGTGTTAGAGTCATAAATTGTAAAGGTTGTTTCTATTACCATTATGCCTGTGTTGCTAAAACAAATAATGTGTCCGTGTATATTTAATTTCTCACAGGAGTATTTTGTTTATGTTCTATATTAAAAATCAGTAACTTGTATTAGTGGATGGATAAGTTATAGAAAACTAAACATGCCAAGTTTGTATCTTCAAAATTTATTTTATTTTTGGAAGCATAGAATTTTTCGTGTTTCATAATCTCTTCCCCACCCCTCAAGATCTGTACTTTTTCCATAAATGAAGGGTTTCAATTTAGAAGTTTTTCATCATTTTAACAAATCATTGATACACTACTGTTCAGGACTATGAATTTTGACATTTAACTTTGTAAATATTTCGCTTGTTGCTACTAGATCGCAAAAATTTAAATATTTAGTAAAAGAATAAGTTGTGTGATTCAGATTCGTCATGGCTTTGCATATATTAATTATGCTATTTCTATGATAGAACAAATTAAAATTTTGATGAGAAGAATTTCTGAAATGTGAAGCCAGAAATGTTAATGTTCATGCTTCTAATTAAAAATTTTCTCATATTTATTTTCATTTGCATAGTTTATAACAAATTAAGAAGGAAAAAGAGCTTTAAAAATTCATTTTTAATAGCAACATCTGTATGTACATACATGAAAAGTTTAATTAAACTGCAAAGTATAAAAATATTTTTGCCTACATTTAATTGTTTGGTGTAGTTGTTATTAGCTAGTGCAGGTAGACATTAATTAAATCCATTGGTTAATGCATTACTCTTTTTTTTTTTTAAGAATGGGATTTTGTAATTATTTAAGAGCTGTGGTAGAAAACTAGTTGAAGTATGTGAAACTATTTTCTTCTATATCGCATATATTTTGTATTTGCACCCTGTATATATTATGCAGATTTCATATTTTACTGTGCATGATGCATATGATTTATTTCATTGTATCTTAAAGCTTCCATAATTACTAGATATATGTATGTATTGGCTGTGTGTTATATATATTTTTTGGATTGCTTTTTATGATTATCTGTAATTTCAAAGATCTGTATTTAATTTCCCACTTTTCATACTTCTGAATTTTTGATTATTTTTGCATTAGATTGTGAATGTTAGTTTTTGCTTTTCCATAATAAATTACAAATAGGGTATTTGAGAATTTCCTTGACGCTTACTTTGGTAATTTTCTGTTATTGTGGCCAGGTTTAGAAACGTATGCATGTACGTGTATAAACGTATGCATGAATGTATGTGTTCATGTATGTACATATGTATGCCTGTGTATGCACACACATGTATATGCACATACATACATAAGCATCTGCTTGCATGTGTAGATTTCTGAATCCGGTCCTGATAACTAAAGAGTACCCTTAATTTATAGGTTTTTAACTAGCAATTTCTTTAGTTTTTTTTAACAGTATTTGACATTTGTGTGTATGTATATATTTACATATGCATTATTTGTTCAGTATTGGTGTCATTTAACATATTTCTTATACTAAAGTTGAAAATTGCTAGTTCATTTTTCCAGTGTAAATTTCCATCTTTACATAATTTAATAGCATTTCTCTTTATATAATCTAACATGACTGCTGTAAATTGACAAGTTGTTTAATTCTTTGTAATGAATGTTATCTGCGTACTGAATTATAAATTTTTCACATATATATATATACTTATATAACTCTCTTAGTAGCATGGCTTTTTGGATCTGTTTATTAAACAGTATTATCCCAAAAAATTACATAATTATTTTAATCTCTGTTTTCATAAAGTTATATAATATTTAGATCATTAAAGAACATTAAAAATGTATTTTAAACAAGAAGGTAATATACCCCAAAATAATTTAAAAAAAAAAAAAATCTTGTGATCGGATGCAGGTGGTCATGCCGCTTGGGGGTTTACTAACCTCTCTCGGTGTACTTTGAAATACTGTTAAATACAGAACTTCCGGATTTTTTCTTTTGGAGTTTATAACTTTTTAAGCATTTATTCTTAAGCTCCATTACATGCTTTTTATATGAAACACAGTTTTATAGCCTTCTTTTGTTGTAAACTATAATTAGTTCCCTTGTACAGATTCCTCAGAAGTTTGCATTATTTTTTTTTTACAGTGCACTTTAAAGTATATTTATTTTCTAGAATCTCTGAATTTATGTACTTCATGAATAGTGATAATTAGTATTTTTTTGTGCGATATATAAATTGTGTTCTTTTTTGCATGACATTCATTGTTTCAAAATGCAAAATATGGTATAACTTTGATTTAATATGACTTTTTGAAACAGTTTTCCATGCAATAGGTAGTGTTGACTAATTGGGGGAGGGAAAATCTGAAGTTTAAAAGAATTTTCTAAAAAAAGATTTTGGGAATATATTTTACTTAACTTTCTTCTCTTTTATTGTAATAAGTGTTCATTATTTTTAGATCTCTTTATAAGTTGAAACTCATTTTTATTTATTTTTACTTGAATTTTCATTTTAAATGTTGTTATATGCACTGATATTCACATACTTGCTAATTTTAAAGTAAAGTTACTACTACCAAATTTTTAGGATAAAATGTAGTAAAATGTTATCTGGGGCTTTTAAAAATTTCCCTTTTATGTTACATCAAAATAGTACTTAAATACTTGCCTATAGTTTTTGGCTAGTTTTGATATTAATTTTTCACAATTTGTGAAACATTTCTAAATTATTAAATTAATTAATGATAAAATTAATTAATTAATTAAATTAAATTAATAATAGTAATTAATAATTTCTAAATTATTAATTACTAGGAAATGAGAAACTAAATAATACGTCAGAGTAATAAAACGACAAAGTTTTCTGTGGTAAAAATAATATATAAGTATTTATGCCCAGTAAACAGTTAAAAATAATTTATTTCACTATTAATTGAAAAGAAATGTCTTCCTCCAAAGCAGTCTTGTTAATAGCCAAAAGAAACAATATCTTTGCAAATAAAACTTTTAATGTATTGCAGTCTTAAATTTCCTTTCCATGCATTTGGATATTGATTATAAAGCATTTGCCTTAAGTATTTTTAAAGAAATGCTCTGACATGTATAAAGATGTTTGAAAACTTTCTAATAAGTAGGTCACTTTACAGGTTTTTCTCTTTAATCAATGCTTGCAGAACCTGTTGTTTTAAACTACTTCTGTTAATAAACATCTTTTTTCCTCTCATAAGAATTAGTAATCTAAATATTCTGTAAGCAAAAATAATAATTTAGCTCATATAAATTACAAATTATATCAGGTAGATATTTTACCCAAAATCGAATGTAAAAATGTTTAAGAAATACATGTTTCTTCCTTTGGGAAAAGTCTGTAATTCTGGTATAAAATTATTTTTCCAAGACCTGAGTTTTGTAAGAAAAGTTTATCATTTTAAAATATTAAACAGGTTTATTTATTATTTTTTTTAATCTAATCATTTTTGAAGAAATATCTGAATGTATAATCAGATTTAATTTATGGTACATGTTAAAATTTCCTTTGTGGTATTACATTTGTTATTCATAAAACATATCAAAATTTTAAACATTTTCTTAATATGTATGTAATTTTCAAGAGACATTTTTCTTCAAGAGACATTTTTCAAAAACTTCACTTATTTTATAATTTTACAAATGCAATAAATATTTTACTGATAATCTAAATGAAAAATTTCAAACACACTTTGTATTGCTTTCCTAATGTGGGAAATATGTGTTGTGATATGTATTTTTTGTATACTTTACATTGAATATTTAATCTTGAAATCAATTTTATATTTTTAAATACAAAATTCTAGTTTACAAGCATTTATAGAACTTTCATCCAGATTGGACTTTTATTAGCATTTATGGCCAGTGAGTGAGCTATGTCATTTTAAAATAATGAAGTACGTATAACATTTCCGTTAACCCCAAAAAGTGTGTGATATGTAAAGATAAAGTAAATAGCTATGTTTGAGGCAGTATTAAAAAATGCAGACACTAACAATAATACAATAGCAAGAAATTTGGGTAAATCTTTACTTAGTTTCATTTTTAATGAAGATTTATCTGAATTGCTTGCTTAAAGAGTTACAATTTTAATGTTTAATGGAGGTATTTTTATGATTAATAGTGGAAAAAGAAAAAATCTAAACATTTAGAACAAACCTTTCCAAAATGTGCTTTGATATAGAGTAATTTCAGAAAGAACCATCTGATTTCAGAATCAGCTCTTTTTGCGAAATGTCGTTTGTATGATGTTTATTGGTGATGTCTGTATGACATCAAGCAGATGTCACGTGCAAAGTTTTCTGCTGTTACGATGCCATTTTTCACATTTTCTTGATGAATCAGTGCCTTCCCTCTACACTCCTCCCCATAATAAAACTTGGTCATTTTCCCATTCCATTGTTCATTTAATACTTATTCTATCTCATTAATTTTTAAAACTGTAAAAATTTGAAATCGGATGATTCTGAATTACCCTATATTTTATTTAAAGTATTTCTTTTCAGCAGTATTTTAAATAAATTTTAAGATTAACTTTTGTTTGAAGCATAAGCTTATTCAGTCTGTTTGTTTGTTTTATTTTTTTAGTTTTCTTAGTATTGTATAGTATGTGTTATTTGATTATTATATGTATGTTCTTATTCAAAATGAAGAAAATGCAGAAGAATGTGATATTGTTACTAATGTGCCTATATTAGGCTTGCGCCAGTTATGTACAGGTAAATTCAACTGATCTCAGAAAAATCTACGTAGGGTCTTTGTATCAAAGGCATGTATTGGTTTGTATCAACCCAACCTACTTAAATGATCCTATTTTTGCACTGTGTGTGCTTCTGAAAGACTGGAAAAGTTATATATGGCTGAACAATAAAACGTATTTGTGAAAGATCGATTGCCAACTTGTGCTTTGTGTCTGTTACCTGAAACACAGTCTTGATGTTACATTTTTAAGTGATTCATAATCATGCATTTGAATGATATCTTCGTGTCATAAAAGTATTGCACTAAATAAATGAAATGTTGTGTATATTTTGGAGTTATTTTTTTACTGCAATTTTTTTTTTTTTAAGTCTAAAGGAGTTTGTCTCTGAAGGGCTATTTTTTTCGTTTTGCATCGGAAACATTAAAAATCTGTATCACTTTTTAAACTGTTACTACCAAATATTGCAGCCCTGTATTATATTTAAGGAAATTAAATAATGAATAATCTGCATAAATGTAGGTATATTTCTCCAAATGTGATTAAAAAAAAAGGTACCTAGAGCCATCCAATTTTGAATAACGAACGTTTCCACCCGAATATGCGCATCTGAAAGCCCGAATTTGGAATTTGTTTTATTATCTATTTCATATTTTGTAAAACTTTAACGAATTTTTGATGAACAAACTCAAATGATTTCAAAGCGAGCAATGGCAACACTCTGGGGGGGGGGGAACCTTTTTATCTAAAGTGTGCGGAACTTAAACATAGACTCATTTTAAAATTATTTTGTGATATTGCTGATGAACTGAATTTGTGTTTGTGTGAAGAACATAATATTTAATAAATAAAGGTAGCACACAAAACGTTAAAAAACACCCCTTTGAATGTAATTTAAAATCTGAAACCTTTCAGGTTTATTTATTTTAGAACAATGTTAAGTAAAAAAATTGTTTATATGGACTTCATAGGGAATATATCTTTTTACTAGGAGTGTTTTCCATATTTGTGAGAAAATAAAACCGGATTATGAAGAAATAATCATACACTGCTGAATAAGTAATTAAAATCTGAGACCATATTCTGCCGTATTAGATATAGCGAATAGTCAGGCTCTATTTTGTGCTACTTTCTAATGTCCGATGTCAATTCATTTTACTATATTGAAATGAAAAAATGTGTCCTCGAAAGCAGTTCTATGCAGCTGTGGGACGTCGTATGAAACCAAGTGCAGCAGGATTTTGCTTTTGCAGTATTTTTGATAAAAACTTATCATTAACAAGTTGTGGAGAATCGTTCCCTCTATCCCCACTAGATGGCAGCACTTCCTTGAGACCTGAAATCGAAGTGCATAAAAGATGCTTGCACTGGAGATGTAACTGCACTCAATTCTTTATTCAATTTTTTAATTTTTAATAAATGCTGGATTAAATAATTTTATTGAAGTACTACCTTCACTTCCTTCTTAGCGGATATTTATAATTATTGTCTCATGATAATAAGTAATTAGAAATCAACCAGTAATGGAATGTGAAGTTCTTTTGGTGAACATGATGACCGCACATATCCACAAAGTATTTTATTCAGGTGAATTTTTAAACAATTATTTTCTGTTAGGCTTCAAAGATATACAGTTGATCGAAAATGCAGCAGTGAAAAATAAATCATAGTTACATAAAATTATTTTAAGAAAATGCTAATATCAAATAAAAAAGCATAGTATAACAGTATTTTTGATAAAATATTAAATATCCTACTTGATTAAGTAATTATTCAAAGAACGTCAACTTCAAGAAAATAAAACTTCATGGAGAAACTTTCCGACTCAACCGTATTCGTGCACTTAAAAAATTCTATGTCCAGAGAATCGAGCTTGGGATCTGTCAATGGCAGAATGACCAAGTCTGCTGAACACAATAATTCAATTCGGGGTCGAAAGCTCTCTAGAACGGCTTCCCTGCCTTAGCAGATAATCAGTCCTGCAGATATCTGCCTTAGCCTCATTTCCTAGCTTTATATCCCAGATATCTGCCTAAGCAAATAATAAGTGCCCAGTCTTTATTAAAATCAACCAACGGAACATGAGACTAACTATCAGTTTTTAATATTCATTACAACTCGGCCATTAGTGGACCCCCCATTTTACTTAAATCCAATTTCTGCTCCACTGTAACGATTAAAAACATAAAAAAAAATGTTGCTGAATATTTTAAGCCGTATTGGAGCTAAGTACAGTAGACGCCGCTTCATGTAATCGCTGTTGATGTTAACCCCTTAACTGCCGCGGGCGTATATATACGCCCTTCCGAAATGCTATCATTTGCTTTGCGCTGCTACCAGTAAAATTAATCGTAAAGTTTTGGAATGCAACATCACAATGACCTTGACAGAGTATGCAAAGGAGGACACTATTTCAGAGAAGGGGGGAAGACCTGGAGAAGGGGATGGTTCTGGAACGGTGCGAGTAATGACTGCCCAGTTATTAGTCATGTTATGAGTAAAACGCATTTTTTATTGCGTGTCTTCCTTTTTCGTTTACTTTTTGTAATAGGTGCTGTTTTACGAATATGTACGACAGTGAAATAAATGATTACTTTCCGTCATCTTCAGGATCGGACATCTCAGAATATGATATTACGTCAGATGAAGAGGATTGTGATTATTTTTCGAAAGATGCTCGACGTTAGGTACGACTTGATATGAAAAACTTGCTAATGCCGCCTGCAAGCTTTCCATTTAGGTATACTGATTTTGCAAGGTATAACACTGAAACCTGATACCTGGTTTAAAAATAAATTGATCGAAACTCCATTTTTTGGGATGTTTTTTACTATCATTTTATTATACTTTCATCTTTTTCATTATACTGTTACTCTAAACATTAAATTTTGTATTTTCATTTTTTCTTAATACAGTAATAATTTTCTTAATAAAGTAAATAGATTTTAGACACTAAAACTTGCAGTTATTTCTCCCATAATACATCGCATAACTACGCGCGCCTGTGTAAAAAACGGTGGCACAGGGGAGTGAATCTTGTGCGTTTACCGCGGCAGTTAAGGGGTTAATATACGGATATTGTCATCGAATTGTCAAAGTCCCGCCCCTTTGTGTACGATAACATGCAAAGTATATCGCTTATTGTAATGAACCATTTGATTAATATTATCGGTTTACTATAAAACAATTTTTTAAATTGAAGGAAAGTCGCCAAAAGAGACATAAAATTGCCAAATAAAGTCAAAATAATGATAAATGTGAAATGTAACAGAGAAATGTCCCTAAGGGATCAAGTAACCAAGCAGTGTAAACCACACTGCAATTATCAAGCATTTGAAATTCGGTAAAAAAGCAATCTTCACTCTGGCGTAGTTTTTAAATTGATACTGATATTTGAATTGATACTATTGATACTGAAGGCGATCAGACACAAGTTCCTGTTCTTTCAAGAAAAAAGAATTTCTACAGATTTGTTTTTTGTCCTTCTGCTCTTCAGGTGGGAGGGGGTCTGAAAGTTCATTTATGCTAAACTAAGGCTGCCTTTAGCCTAATCTTAAATTTTACATTTGCATGTTCTCTTTCCCATGAACGAGGGATGTTTTCCGAGTATTAAGGTTAGGGGTATATCACCAGCCGAACAATTTCTAAAAAAATTATGAATAGTCATAAATAAACTTTTTAAAAATTTATTTATATTTTTATTTTCTTTATTAAAATGTTGTGATAATACCTACTTATATGTCCTTGATATTTTTATACTAAATCAGTTAAAATCTATCTCTATTTTAAAGCATATTTTTCCTCATCCTTTAATGTTATCATTCGGTTTATGTTACAAATATAGCCGTGGGAAAACGTGATCATATAAACGGTGCCTGCTTGTAATCAGGATTTAATTTTCTAAATTAGAAGTGTCGGCAGAGCTTAAATTGCACCGGCTCCGCTACTTCTTAGTTTTGGCGATAATCATAATTCTAGTCAGAGCCTTAAAAAGAAGGTTCCGGCATTCTTTTGTGTAACTGAAAAAAAATTTAATCTCAAATTTATTTTTAGGTATTAAAAAAATCTGAAAGCTTTCAGATTTTATTTAACGCCGAGACGGACTTTTTTTTTTTCAAGTTTACACACACGTTTCAAGAGCATTTGGTCTAACCACATTTTGCTAAAAATATTTAAAAAACAGCATATCTTCAGAATTTCGGTAGGCAGTCTAGCAATCTTGCTTTTAAGCAAGAAGAAAGGAGATGAGGAATTCGGCGAACGATGTTTCTTCCAGTCCGTGATGTGGTTAAAAATCCACACTCGTATCACGTTTTGTAATCCCTTCACCTAGTAGGCAGTCGTGCACTGGAGATAAAAGGTTTTATTCCGTGTAGTTAAGACTCCTTTAGAGAGAGCCTTACGTGTAGTGCTGCGCTGCTCGTTTTGAAATTGTTGAGATTTTTAATCGAACATTTAAGTTTTGTAAAACATGAAACAGACAAACGACCTAATTCGGGGTTCGAAGTGCCCATGTTCCAGTGGAACTCAAAATTATTACTCAAAATTTGCTGACTGTAAGTACCTTTTTCTATCACGATGCGAGAACCTATATACATTCAAGTATATTCTTCATTATTTAGTTTTTTTAATATTTGGCGGCAACAATTTCAAAGACTATTCAGGGTTTTGAGACTAATCGCCCAGATGTACTCATCCACACTAATGCTAAGAATTGATGTTCGCACTTTTGGAAAATTTTATGATAATATTTTTATTAAATTAACATGTTTAGAAAATTTGGGTCAGTCTCTCGAGGGTTTATCAAGTGTGTCATGTCCAATAATTCTGAAATTACTTCCCCAAGATATTTTGCGTGAGTTTAACAGAATAAGTAATGGCAGCGCGTATTCTTATACCAAAAGTCTGTGCTTGATTATAGCTCAATGTTTACATTCACACGAAAGGGCGGAAGTCGTAAATAAGAATTCAGATCATTCTACAGCGAATAGTAGGCGCCATCGCGTTTACCGTTTCGAACATAAACACACGTCATTTCAGCGGTGGAAAGAGCAATAAATTAGAAGAGAAAGCTTCTGCTTCTGATTTGGTATCCACGGGCATTAAAGAAAAATTGCTAAAGGCATGATTTTTATCCGGAGATTTTTCCCATTCAAGCCATAAATGTCCTATTGCACAGAAGCTAACGAATGACGAAAAGGTTGAAATACTGCGCAGAAATGGCACTTGCTTTAGGTGTTTACAAAATAAGGGTCACATCAGCAAATTTTGTGATTCTAACATTTTTTGCTCTTATTTTCAAACCAAGCATTCTACAATTATGCGTAATAGTATATGCGAGAGTAAAAAGGGAAAGATCAAAACTGTTCAAGAAGTTGAAAATAAAGTACTTTCGAATCAAAGCAACCGTTCTGAAGTTTATTTGCAAACTTTGGTCGTAGGGGAGCTGGGAAAACCTTAAAGGGTTATTTGAGACTGTTAATAAATACCGGAAGTCCGAACACGTACATAAGTCGATATGCTAAAATTAGAGAAAATAGGGACTGAACGAATTAAACACGGGTTATCTGGAGGTGTAGAAGTTTCGGAAGATTATAATGGTTATCAAATAGATTTAACTAAGTTTAGATGAAAAGCACAGGTGTAAAATCGAAGCACTAGACCAGAGAAAAATTTACTGGTCACTATCTAAGATCAAAGTCGAAAAGTTGATTAAAGTAATGGAAGAAAGGAGTGGCCTTATCAACGACAATCATGAGAATGGAAATCTCTGTCTATTTCAAGAAAATCCGGAAGAGATTCATATGCTGTTAGGAGCGGTCACAGCAACACAATTGTTCACTGAAAGAATTGAACATTTTTCGGGGAATTACGTAGCCTTTAAGACCAAATTGGGCTGGACATTAATGGGGAGAATTAAAGAGAATGCGAATACGTCGACTTCCCTGTCCGTTCTTTCTTTATGCTTACATGTTTCCGATATAAATTTGTCCAATCTTTGGCGTTTAGACACTTTGGGGATTTCAAGCGAGGAAAACAAAACGAAAATTGTCTTGGAAGAAGAAACCCGAAAACATTTCTTAAAAAGTGTAAAACCAGATAGCTCAGGGAGATATGAAGTAACCTTACCCTTTATTTTAGAGAAATCTGTCTTGTCCAGTAACCGTACTTTCAGGAGCAATCTAAATTCTAATTGAACAGTTGGAAGTAGAATAATCTAAATCAGAGATTGCCAGACTTTTTTTTCTCATAGAACACTTCCAAAATTTAGCTGGTTCCGGTGGACGACCTGCAGCTACATTTTTACCATATTCCCAAAACTCGACAAAAAATGTGAAGATTAGATCTAACTATGGAAATCTGCGTTGCGGCTGAGTTCCAAACACAAATTAATAGTTTTCGAAAAAAATTCAGTGATTTGACGGAAAATATTATTGGTTCCCACAATATTTCTACCGTTTTCAGAATAAAAATACAAGGGTTTTCCTGTTCTCGATACGAATCTTCGAAATGCTAAACAAAAGGTTTCGGTGCTGAGTGATTGTGCTAACTCTATGTGTACCACTCGAACCACAGCGCATGTGAAGAGGACAAACCAAGCTTTATCTTCATTTCTTAAGTATAATGGCCTTCCTAAATCAATTCCTGTTGTTTCAAACGCAGCTGCATTCTTTACAGGATTTTCTGGCATAGGGGCAGGCATAACTTCAGCGTTGGAAACTTCAAATCTAAAATTCTTGCAATGTCTCAAAACTTCACGAACAGTTTTCCTACATTTTAATATACAGAAGTTTTCTCTTAGTTGAACCATTAAAGTATGTACTCCAGCATGGCTTAATCTTCTGTGATGTTCCAAAATAAGCAAGTGAACAGCTGGAGGTTTGCCAGCCAATATTATTGCCATTTTAAACTGTTTGTGTTATCTCGTTGTATGAGACATGTAGTAATACATACTAAAACATCTTTATCAAGTTGGGGATATAGATATTTCAAAACGGGATTAGTTATTGAGCCAAAAGCTTCTTGCTGTTTGCTTTTTAGTAATATCAGTTAAGCTTGTTCTATTTCCTTGATAGAACAGTTCTAACTTAGGCTTCTTGGCATTTGCTATGAAACGTTTCATCCAGGCAAAAGTTCTAACTATCTTCAAGTAGGAAGAAAACCTATTGTGGTACCAAGGTATCTTTCTTTTAGTGTTGATCATAGCCGTCTTCTTTTTCTCTTGGTTTAAACTTTCTTCGTCAGCTACGATTTGAGATTTTGGCCATTCCTCTGTTAAAGATTTTAACCATTTTGACCCTTATAACCATCTTCCTTCAATAAGGTATCTAACAAAATTTCCTGTAGACGGAATATCTGCTGGATTAAGATTTACCGGATCATGATGTCAGACATCAGGGAGGGAAAGCTTTCTTATTTCTTGCGTCGTATTGGCGACAAAAGTTGTCCAATGCTCATCTCGTTTGATCCAACTTAAGGCATTGCTAGAATCCGTCTGGTAATGCGTTTCAAGATCTGGTCTTTTAAAAATCTGTCTTCGCGTTTGCAGCCAAACGAGGAGCAGTCAAACATGCTATTAGTTCCAGTCTGTGAATTGTGATTGTCTTTAGCGGAGTAACCTATTTTTAGCTCTAACGAATTCGCAAGACACGGACTCTTCGGTTTCTATTCAGCTAAAAATACAAGCTGCATAAACATTCTTGCTGGCATCAGCAAACACGTGTAAACTACACTGCTTCTCCGAAGAAGTTCTCTTCCTCATCCATCTAGGAATAAAGATGTTTTTCAGATGTGTTATTTGATTTTGCCAGTTTAAAATATTCTTCGTGATAGCTTCTGCGTTCCATGCTATTTTCTGTTTCCAACATTCTTGTAGTAGCAATTTTGACAACAGTGTAAAGGGGCACACAACTCCCAAA
Source organism: Stegodyphus mimosarum (assembly GCA_000611955.2). Taxonomy (NCBI): domain Eukaryota; kingdom Metazoa; phylum Arthropoda; class Arachnida; order Araneae; family Eresidae; genus Stegodyphus; species Stegodyphus mimosarum. The sequence continues at coordinate 549,098 of KK118555.1, forward strand.
GGATCATATATTTGTTGCCCTACGGTTAAAATCTTCCTTTTTATAACGGGAGGATCTGCAGGTTGATGGTAAGTGGAATTGCAAAATAATGTATCAGATGTCAGATCCCACATTAATCCTAAAGCCGATACTAAATTTTCTTCATTTGGATTCTCGAGTCCATTAGCATTCTCATTTGGAAACTTGACAGTCTCTAACATGGAGTAATTGTCTCGCCAGCCTCTAAACTCAAGAATGCTCGAGAGTAACAATTCTCTCGACTGTTCAACGAATAGTTCTGGCTCTTTAACACTGTCTAAACTAGGAAGACAATTATCGACATAGAAGGAATCTAATAAGACCAAATCTGTGTCTTTAAACTGAGAGGAGCATTTTCTAAATGGTATTTTAACGTGGCACACAACAAAAAGTGACTGGACGTAATTTCAAAAACGACACGACAGTGCCTGTAGATTTTCAGCTTATTTGGATCACCGTCTTCCATCCAGAGAAATTTAAGATAGTTCCTATCACTTTTAGAAATACTAATTTGCAAGAAGGTTTGTTTTATACACTGTTCGACATTGAAAATGCAACACCAAGAAGGAGTGGTCCGAAATTTCTGCAAATTTTAGAATAGACACACGTCACTGAGTTATGCGAATGATGTGAAATGCGCAGCTCTCCGACGCACGTGAAGTAAGATATAAGGGAAGGAACATGCAGAATGGGCAATGTTCGTGTCGTTATTTCTGCCAGACGAATTATCGAAGAAAATTGGTTTTTGTCCCGAAAGATACGTGTAATAGGAGAGAAAGCCAGACCGCCGTCAACGAATGCAGTTTCAGCAGATAGACGATTTTACGAGGGTTATGGTGATCGTACTGAGAAGGGCTGGTTGGTCCTTACGTCAAATCGCAGCTGATACCCACATGGATAAGGCAGGGTGCATTGGCTACGACGAACATAGTTGGAAAGAGGGAATGTGGGAAAAAGGAGGGGTGCAAGTGCAGCCAGAGTAACGTCAGCACGCGTGGATCGAGGCATTCGCCGACAAGCTGTAGCGGTCCCGCAAGTGACTTGTACCGCGATTCTGCAGCATGTGCAAGATACCCTGGATGTTCCGTATCGACCAGAGCCATTTCCCGTCGATTGGGTGAACGTGGCCTACACTCACGGCGTCCTTTAAGAAGACTGCCATTGACCCCACAGCATAGACGCCAACGTTCCGGACTGGAGCGATGTGGATGACGGAATGGCGAAACGTCGTGTTCTCAGAGGAGTCACGCTTCTGTTTATCCAGTGGCAGTCGCCGCATACGTGTGTGGCGTCGACGTGGGGACAGATCTAATCCGACAGTAACTGTGGAAAGCCCCACCGCGCGACAACGTGGCATAATGGTTTGGGGCGCTATTGCCTACGATTTCAGGCCACCTCTAGTTCGTATTCAGGGCGCTATGACGGCCCAACGATACTTGAATAATGTACTGCGGCCGATGGCAATCCCTTACCTTCAGGGGCTACCTAATGCAATTTTTCAACAGGATAACGCCCGACCACACAGTGCTCGCATCTGCTAACATGCTCTGCAAGGTATACAGATGCTTCCTTGGCTACCGTACTCTCCTGACCTGTCACCAATCGAACATGTGTGGGATGTGATTGGACGCCGTTTGCAGACTCTTCCCCTACCTCGTTCAGAAGGCCAACTGTGGCAAATGTTTGAAAGTGAATGGAGAGCCATCCCTCAGGACACCGTCCGTACTCTTATTGGCTCTATGCCTAGACGTGTTTCTTCGTACATCGCTGTCCGCGGTGGTTCTACATCCTATTGAGCCGACGCCGTTCTCGTTCTGTATTCTGACTATCATTTTGAAATAGAGATCACTTATTGCTGCTTGCTGAGTCTGTCTTTTTTCCAAATTTCATCATTTTCTGACCACTCCTTCTTGGTGTTGCATTTTCAATGTCGAGTAGTGTATCTGCTGTAACAACAAATTCTTTCGTGCAGAAACGAGTTAATATCGCTGGAATGAGTTCCATGAGATTCGGACCTTTTGTTAAAAAATCATTCAGAGATACCGAGTTTTTAGTATGTGCAGAGGCATCAAACACAGGCCTAATTTTCGTTCTTGCTGAATTCTTAAGTACCGTTTGATGAGGCAAAAATGGCCAGGAGTCATTATCTCATCTTCTTTGAAGTCTTCAGTTATTCCATCCTTTAACCACTTTCGCAAGACCTCTTGATAGGCTTCTAAGATGTTAGCTGCTTTCAGTGTCTTAACTGTAGTTCGCAATCTTCTTTCGACTAAGTCTTTACCCTCAGGAACTGTGGGATGCAATTTGAGCCTAGGTAACGTTAGTTCATGCCTTCCTTCATCATTAATTTTTATAGTACGCTGAAAATGTACAAGTATAGCTTGTTGAAATTCCGCAGCAGTGTGGCTTTCAACTGGATCTACAATACGTATACGCTCTAAACTCCACATGCCTGAAAGGTGAAAGTAATTTGTGAGTAGAGATATGATAGACAAATAAGATTCAGATACTTTGGATACTTGTGGAATCTTTCCCATGTGAGTCCAGACTAAATGAGTACTAACTGCAACGGATCCATCAGCTAAACTTGTACTTTCCCATTTAAAAGTTTACCAGCCACATCCGCTCCGATAAGTAGATGAATCTCAAAATCAATTTCCTGTAAGGCGTTACTGGTACTATCAGTCAAAGTTATTTTCCTCTTGCGAAAATCTGTTTTCCATGGTCCTTGCGGAGTTTTCATTACGTTACCGCAAATCTTTTCTTGTTATAATACTTCAAAATTACAACTGTAATTCTCATCTAAACTAGTCAAATGCACTCTAAAAGACGATGTTTCTGTTCAGGAGATTCAAGACCACCAAATAAACTGTGAACTACTGGTATCTCTCCTAAACACTCATAGTTCAGTAGCTTAACTGCCTTCGCACTAATATAAAAATGTTGACTTCTTGTATCATAAAGGGCCCTTACGATGTGTCTACCATTTTTACTCCTAAGATAAACTTGCAATGTTTGTAACAGTACCCCTGTTGAGTTAGACTGATTTGTAAGGGCCTGATCCTTGAGCTGGGTACAGTTTGGTTTTTCAACCGATTTTTGAACATCTGCTTTCGATTCAAATAAAGGATTTGGACACATAACAGTACAATTAAATTTGCTGCATATAAAACATTTTAATTCTACTATGGCACTGCTTCGAAACATGCCCCTTTTTAATGCAGAAAAAGCAACAACCACAACAGCTACAACCTATATCCCTTTTTTCATCCTGACTCATTTTTTTCGCTTTATTGCAATGTTGCGAATTGTGTTTTTCTCACAAAAAATACAGTTCTTTTCGTTATAACCATTAGTATTTAAAAGACTATCAGCGGTCGGAATATCACATTTATTTTCTTTAAGATTCCGCTTAGATGATCTTTTGAGAGGTTCCCTTTCATTATCAAACGAATTTTTACCAATCGCAAGTGTTTGTTCCCCTTCCACTTCGGATTTCAAAAATTCCATTAGAACAGCTAATTTATTTACTTCTCCTTTTCCCTTTTCATTAATTAAAAGAGAACTGATATGTCGTTCTCATATTTTCAAAACATCCTCTGATAAACAGCTCTCGATTAGAGGATAGAGCTAGTTGCATATTTATCGGAGGTAACACCTAAGGTACCTAAGGCTCTTAAATATGCTTCGATCTTATCATAAAATTTCGCTGGATTACATTTATGATGGCTCAATACTAAAGTCAACAATGCACTTCAATTAGTAATTCGTTTTTGCCAAAATGCGTTTTCATACATTCAATCACCAACGGATCTGACGTGATCTGACTCATCTGACGTTTCATACATTCAATCACCACCAATCTGACGTAGGTGGAAAATTTTCCACAAGGTCACGAGCGCGCGACTTCTCTGTGGTGCTTTCAATGAGGTATATAAACTTGTCTTCATTCGATAAAGATTGGTCATCATGAATTTTCTTAAACAAACCCCAAAACCCAAGCCACCCATTAATTCTACCATCATATTTTTGTAATTCGATTTTAGGTAATTTAGCACTTCGTTTATTTACCACTTCAACAGAAGAATCATTACTAGACACGTTATCACACAGGTCATTTCGAAATCGTTCCACTTTCGTTTTCAAGGATATGTATGTGTCAGAATAGGAATTTATCTTTTCATGTTCTTGATGAAATACATTTTGATCCGTGTTAGGGTCTTTTGATAAAAGATCTAAAATGTCTCGATCAATAGCTTCTAATTTCGTAAACTTATCGCTGAATAGCGAAAACGCTACATCAATTTCTTCTGAATCTATCGGTTTAGTTTTTAAAGCTTCATATAGCATATTAGCGGCTTTGGTAAAATTTCTTCTGAGTGGTGTTCTAACTTTTAATAATGTATCCATTATTAGCTATTTCTCTTCTTTAAAAAACAGCCTTTTAATACATGATTGTTATTAAATCGAAACACAAATTTAAATGCGATATTGCATTTGATTGTAAATTCTATGCATTGTTGTTAGGATTTAAATTTAGTCAGAGCGCGCCGAAATCCGGCTCCTTCATTTCTGTTTTTTTGAGTGAAATCATAACTCAACGTCCAAATAAGGTGACATCTGGTACTTTTATTTATTATTGCATTATTTGCCTTCAATGTAATTAATGTACTTGTGTAATGTATGTAGTCTGTGTCCCTTTCTTAGTATTTATTTTTTTTTGTATTATGTATTTTATGTACATCTTATGCACCTCTGTAATGCCTGTTCAGTGCAACCTATGCTTGTAAAAACACATTGTCTAACCTCTCTGCTAAGCCCTTGTATGGCCATGTGCAATGTTTCACTTATCTCAATAAACTCCCAGGGGAGGGCGTGGGACATACGCCTGTTTACCTATGTTAAACACCAGGCGCCCTCGTCCTCCGTCACCTGTCACTTGCATTAATTTAATTTGCTCTACAAAAATGTGTTTACACAGCACCGTAGAAATAAGTTTGTTTCATCTCCTTGTAGGATTGTGTAGACCCTGAAACCTGATTGCGAATTTCATTTCCTGTGTGTGGTAAAAGCTGGAAATAGTCAATCATCCTATTAAAATTGTTTTGCTATAAGATATGAAATGCTGCTGAAGGAAATTATCTTTTGAGAAGTATTTTTGTTATATGTACATCTACATTCTATGTTGATCTTTAAGGGTTATCGTATCATGATTTAGCAGTTTACGTATCATATGTTTAATTGTTTATTTATTTTTTCAGTTCAATCGCCTGAGCAAAAGCTGTCAACACCGGAAGAAGCTAAGGCTTCCACTATTAGTGCTCAAAAGAAGTCTGAACTACCTGCTAGCTGTAGTAAAACAGATAGTGGTGAAAGTGAGCTTTCTTCATATTTCTAAAGTTCATGAATATGAGTCCAATATTTTTCTTTCAAAATACAGGTTTTAATACAATATGCATAGTAACACTGAAAGCCTAAAATATAGACTAGATGGCCCACTTAATAGAATTTTTACGCTGTATGTTTATTGGCTTTTAATATGCATGTGCTTAATTTGCAAATCAGTACACTAATTTCGGAATAGGTATAAAAATTGCGTCGCACGAGACTTTATCATTGTTTTCAGACAGCAAATTATCATCGGGAATTGAACCGATGTATCAATCTAATTCTAGAATTCTTAATATTTAGATAAAAGTACTTGAGGCGAACGATAGCTTTGTACATAAAATTTCATTTACAATTTTTCTTCAATATTGTAATATTTACAGTTTTGAAGAAAAATTGTAAATAAAATTTCAAAAGCCAATGCAGCCTACTTTATTTATTCAGTTATGTAATAATAGCATTCAAATTAATTAATGTGAATAAAGCCAAGTTAATTGCTATAAAATATTGTAAAATGATTGAAAACAGGGTGTTATTGAAACCATGTTGCTTAGATTCTGATGACAGTGATAGTTATGACAGACAAACATATTAATATGTTTGTACCTCAGATGCTATGTTAGATGGTATGTCTTCAGACTGAATCCTAGGTCACAGCTGCTTATGTAACGATGTAAAATGTGTATCCATGAACAAGGAGACCGTATTTCTTTTATACGCATCTTAGACAGGAAACGTTTAGATAAATCTATGTATGTGAAAAAGTGGTGTGCCTTAGAATAATGTAGTGAATAAATATTCCTTGCGAGGAATAATTCCTAGTAATTTACAATGAATTTAATAAATTAATTTACAAAGCGGAGCTATAAAATTACTATTCATAGAATTACGACAATACAGTTCATATTACGAAGTAAATATGCTAGTATCCATTCTATGATTCATACTGAAACTTTCTTTCTACTATAGATAAATAACTAGAAATTAATTTTAAAATAAAAAATAAAATATCATTTTAGAATGTTTTTACATTTTAGAGTACTTAATAGTGATTGATTTCATTTTGAGAAATATTGTTTTTTCCTCATCCACATTCATTGAAAAAGGGTAATTCCACGTATAAATATTAAGAACTTTGCACTCATATTATCTGAGTTTCTAGGCTTATCAAACGTTACTTTAGAAAATTTGCTATTCTATCAAAATTGTTTTCTTTGCGCAGAGTTACGTTGCAAAACTTTGCTATATTTATTCAGTGATAAAATAGTGACTTGGGAAAAAATATGATCTCATTATAAAACTTTTGCGTACCCGTAAACGTTTAAGCATCTTCGTTAATTGCATGCACCTGTGTATTTACATCATTATTTTTGTTATGCCTGAATGAGATTTTTAATGCTAATAAAAGTATTGCTACTTATAGGCGTTATGAATGTAAATTTAAGAAAATTGTCATAAAACATTATCCATAACATAGTTTTCCGAAATGTTTAGAATGAACCTTTTTAAATATTATGTCACCATTTTAACTGGCTTTTAATTAAATGATTTTTGATAATATATCACGGAACACTCACTGATTTATTGCTGTTAAATATATTATTTAAGCCTTGTATTCACTTCCTAATAATCTTTCAGTTCTATTTTCAGGGCGACAGAAAGAGTATTAATACGTACGTCTTTCGTAGCTGCTTAAAAATTTCTGATCGTACGTTTTTTAGGACAGATCTTTTTTGAAAAATATGGGAAATAGGTCTACTGGAGAACCCGCCCAAAAAGGGGTAACGCGCCTAGCATCGTACCTCAAAGGTGGTGTGGAAAATGGTGCATTTGCTAGATTATTTTTTGCATTTGTATAGTTCATATAAGAAAGGTTTTTTTTAAACTTAATTTATATTTAAGGAGATTAAAATGAAGAATGTGCTACAAATAATAGTTGAACTTTTAGCTCTGTGCTTCACATTAGTTGTTCTGTGTTCCTATGTATTTTTTCTTTAGTTAAAAAATATTTTTCACTCGCATTCATACCTTTTTATTTAACTCATGTCTGTTGATTATTGTGATTGATTATTTGATGTCCTATTACATTTTTTTGACCTTACCTTGTTAAATTTCATTTGATGTGAGTTGTTTTAATCTACTGCAAACATTTGTAGATTTTAAGCGAAGATTCAAACAATGTTAGTTAATTGCTTAATATTTGTAATTATTTTTATTTTACTTCAATATGTGATATCTCCATAGATACCATATTCTTTACTTATTGACTTTTTATTTAGAAGTACATTGAAAAATAAAAGCTTTTCCTTCCTACTCCAGGTTTTTCTCAGTATAAAAGTAAAAGAAAATTACAAAATGGTCTGAAAGAGCATGAAATTTAGAATATTAAATACTAATTTTACATCAGAATTCTATTACAAACATTTCAATAAACTCAATCATGCATTATTTTAAGTGAATTTAAGTCAATTTGAAGTTTACACTTGCAAAAGCAAGACATATAAATTTAAACTAGTAAGAACGAGAAGAAAAAAAAGGGAAACAATGAAAATTATCCTAATAATAAAGAAAAAATTTAAACTGTGGGAAAATCTTATATATAAAGCAGCAAAGATTGAAGTAATGGAATAGAAAGCTAAAAGTGCTGTTTTCATGTCAAAGCAGGTTCGCGCATGCTCAATCCTTCAGTCTAGTGACATTATGGTGGTATTCTCTGTGCAAGGTCCAGTTGAAAAGGTGAAATAGCAAGGTGGTAGTGACGAAAGCTGGCCTTGTGGTCAGAGCTTAGGTCTCGCATGCAAAAGATGGCGGGTTCGAGTCCCATCCCTGGGGTTATTTTTAAAATTCAGGGAAAATGATATTAAATTCATTAAAAGTTAAATTAAAACTAATAATTAAAATTAATGACATACTAAATCATTAAAAATGATGATTAATAATTAAACATAATTAAAAGTAATCACGCATAAAATAATTAAAAAAGGTAAATAATTAAAAGCAATTAATCCGGTATTTAAAATAAATTAAAAGTGGTCATTCGAAACACGTGGTTCATGAAATCGTTGCCACAAAACCGAAAAAAATTGTCATTGCCACAAAAATAAAACTTTGAAAATATAAAATCGTTACCACAGAATAAAAAAACTTTGACGTCATTCCTATGCGTCACTTCCGGGGAAATCCAAGACTTCCAGTTGTCACGTGAGAAAAAATGGCAAAGGCGGCACATTAAAAGCGTCCCCCGTTGCGTCATCTATTGTTTGTTCTATTACGTCATGACGGCATCCTTTGACCGCCCGAGAGAACGGTGGCTTACTACTCTTCTCTATCCTTTAGTGCATGACTTACTTCGTTTTTACTTATTCCAAATTTCTGCCCTAAATTTCTCAAACTATGTTTAGTTTCTCCTGAATGAATTAAATCAACTTTTCTAGCATCGGTGGAACGGTGTTTGGTACACCAGGGTGCCTGAGCGACAAGTCTCTATCCCTTTGGAACAGTTTAAGAACTGCGAATAGTATAAAAAAACAACCTAAAAGATATCTAGGTATTTTTTATAGTAAAATTTTTAAAGTGAATAATTTATAATTTAGATTTCATATTTAAGCCAGAAGTTAGAGAATGCTAATTAAAGTATTAAGCGATGTCAAATGATTGCAGGCCAGAAGTCGTCGAGCTGGTGAGCTTGTGGACATAGGCAAGGATAGGAGAACACTGGTAATTTGAATCCGATAAGTAAGATATTAATACTATGAACGTAAGGGAATAAACATAATGTATATCAGATACAATAAGAGAAAGTTAACATAAACCATAAACGTATATATATATATATATATTACATAATATATACATTCATTTGGGCCATGGATCCTGTCCATGTTTGCTAGGTCATTGTAGTCATAATTGCAAATCTTAATGGCCGGTTGTTAATTGATTTTTGTCTTTCATGAAAGCTTTTAGCAAGTTTATAATAATGTGAGCGTAGTTACTCCATACCCAGTTAGTTCTTCACGAATTTTGTTGTTGCGGATATACCACTCCGCTTTAACTATTTGCTTAAGCACATAGGTCCAGACTGGACTAGCATAACATAGCAAAGGACGGAGAACGCAATTATAAATAAGTATCTTGTTGTCAATTGATACAACACTGTTTCGAGCAATAAAGGGGTATTAGCTTTACGAACTCGAAACTTTTGGATTATATATGTAATACTTTTCGTTTTAATCTTTTCCTCTTTGAAGCTATGATAAACAACACATGAAAAAATAATTTACAAGTACAAAAACTACACTTTCCAAACGTACCCAGAACTAAGAATCATAGATTTCCCTCTATTCACATTGTGAGATCCTTGTCCTTCGCAGGTGGTCCATTCTCCTTATCACCATTTCTTTCCTGATAGTCTTTGTCTTTCATTGATTACAACTTCCTAACAGGCTTTTCTTCCCCCTACTGAGAACTACAGCAAGAATGGCTGGACTTTGAGTTCTGTCATTGATTCAAGAACATACTTTCCATTTTACCACAACTTGCTTTTTTTCGCAATGTATTGTTCCCATTTTTCCTATTGAAAAGCTGGTTTCAAAAGAGAGAATTCGCTTTTCATTTCGTTGTTCCCTTGCCAGGAAAGTTTCTTTCACTGAGCACAAACTTGCCTTTGAAACCTCAAAAAACTACTAACAAAGGGTATTTCTATTTATTTCTCAACTTTTGTCTTATTTTTGAAACTGATTTTCAGTCTCCCTTAAGCCTAATCGGACACACGTGGTTACCACGTGCTTAGACAGTTGGATATTAAAGGCACTTTTTAATGCAAATTGCTCGGTTAGTATTTTAGTGAAGTGCGTTAATGCATTCACAGTTACTTAAACTGATTATATTAGATTTTTGTATTATGTTAAGATTTATGCTTTGCGTCGGTCTTGCCAATACGATTAATTGCTGAGTGTTATTGTAAAGTTGCGTTAGCTTAATTAATTTATTTTAAACTGTACTGAGAATTCAAGATTTTTATAGCACTTATACTTACCCCCGAGCTTTCGCTTCAGGCAACTGTCAGGGACCTTAAGTGTTTTCCGCCTACGCATCCACAAAAATTCTACAAATTTTTTATTACCTCCCTAGAAATGATACAGGCAATGCAAAACGAATATGGAAATAGAGATGTTAGGAAAATTAGAACAACACCAGTTGCTAGCACTTGCTATGATGATGATAATAATAAACGAGCCAGGAGCCCTATTACTTTACATTCAGATACCACAGCTAGCCCTGACGAAGAAATCATTCCAGATAAAGACTTCATCTCTGATGATGAAAACCCCAAACCCAGACGTGGTGTCAAACCACACGCACAAAAATCTATAGACAGGCTGCTAAAAAAGTTAAACTTAGCTCACTAACTCAATTCATTTCCCCCAAAATCATGACAAACTCAAGCAAAAGCAACGAGACTGAAGAAACTACCAGTAATGCACAGGGAGAAAACACTCGCTCGGAAAATATCGAAATGGAAGTCAATCAATCAGATAAAGAGCAAATCAGCACAAATAATAACACTTATCGAGCAGTTAACAGTGAAACAAACAAACCCGCTAGATTGCCCCATAATTATCCTGAAAGAAACAAAATATAATTGGACGAACATTAAGAAACTTTTCCACCAACATACGTTTGATTTTACGGGATGAAACATCCGGACAGGAATCAAAGACTTTTCTAAAAATACAGATAGCTACAGGGGAATAGTCAAATTATTAAGTGAACTGAACGTCAAACACCATTCATATATTCTCCCTGAGGATAAAAATCTCATAATAGTGGTTTAGGGACTAGTCTTAAGCACCGAAATTGATGAAATAAGTAGCGACCTAGAAAGTCTAGAATATAAAATACTCGATATTAAACAAATTAGTAGAAGGAGAGAAGACGAAGCAATTAAACTTCCCCTATACTTAATTACGCTGCCAAGAACTGAAGCCTCAGAGGCAATATACAATGAAAAATACCTTTGTGAAAATATCACTGCTGCCTCCTGATATTATTCAGCTTATTGCTAAAGAACCAGAAGTACGAAAAAAGTGTGAATATGTAAAAGTACTACTATTACAGCGATTTAAATTGAGTGCTGGAAAATTTCGACAAATGTATAATAAACACCAAAAATCTACTGAAAGTACTTGGTATGATTTCTACTATGAATTAAAGAATTGTTTAGAAGGATGGCTTAACACTTCATCGGGCGTGTTGATCTGACAGATACAGGAGTGTCGAAATCTCTGTTTTTGTCCCCTAAAACTACTTCTCACGAACTTGACCTTATCACTATCTGTCCATCTGGCCACCCCCTCCTCCTCAATGCAGTAACGACCAGTTCAGTGTAGGAGTATTTCCTGTTTTTAAGTTTGTTTGAAAATTTGCATGTGTCAGAAACACGCGCCCGATAACGTTTGTCTCCTGAAGCTTTATGGAAGTATGGAGCTTTCTTATAGATTTTTGATTTATTTTTCCCATAATGAGTGCTACGCGCTTTTTAGATTTGAATAATCAAAAAGACCTTAACTAACTAGTCCACAATATTCTGTTTAGTGACGGAAATGCGAAATTAAATGCTGAAGAATTTGATGCAAGTGATGACGAAGTGGATATTTTAGAAACATTTGAAGTAGATTCTGAAAGTATTAAAAAATATTATAATGACTCAGAACTTTATGATGATGCTAACAATGGTGATTTTTGTGCACGAAAAGACAAAAGCACTAAATGGGAAAAATCGGCCGAAAGAAAAAATGTCAATGTTAGATCGCAGAATATTATCACGGAATTACCTGGAGTAATCGGAAATGCCAAAGGTATAAAAACTATATATGACTCTTGGAAATATTCTTTTTTATGATGAAATATTGGAAATAATTGTGAAATACACATAACAAATACATTTCTACAATTTCTGATGTATTTAGTACAGAAAGAGATGCAAGAGTAACAGATATCATTGAGATAAAAGCGTTTGTAGGTCTACTTTTATTTCCTGGCGTTTTGCGAAATAATGGACAAATTTTGGAAGAACTGTAATCTACTGATGGAATGGTTATTGAGATGTTTAGAACGGTAATGAGTTTGAAGCGATTTAAATTTCTTCTAAGATGTTGTGGATTTGGTCATAAATAGACGAGGAACGAGAGAAGAAAAATAAATAAATTAGCACCTATTAGAGAAATTTTTGAGAAATTTGCGGGAAAATGTAAGCTTAATTATTGCGTGGGACAAATTGTTGCGATCGATAAGAAATTAGAAAATTTTAGACGAAGATGCCCTTTTCGCCAGTACATTCCATCAAAACCAAATAAAGGTGGCATTAAAATTTTTGCAGCTATTGATGCTAAAACGCTTTATACATTGAATTTAGAAATATATGCAGGAAAACAGCCCGAAGGTCCATTCAGTGTCAATAATTCCCCACTAGATGTTGTTCTGCGATTATCACAACCAAATTTCAACAGTGGTCTCAAAATCATCGCAGATAATTCGCTTACCTCGAATTTAGACATATATGCAGGAAAACAGCCCGAAGGTCCATTTAGTGTCAATAATTCCCCACTAGATGTTGTTCTGCGATTATCACAACCAATTTTCAACAGCGGTCGCAAAATCAGCGCAGATAATTGGCTTACCTCGATTTATGTTGTAAAAGATAAAAAAACTTTCTTACGTTGGAAAAATAGGAAAGAATAAAAAAAAAAACCTCCCTGTTTTGTGAAACCTAAAGGAAAAGAAGTACATTCAAGCTAATTTGCTTTTCCAAAAAACTGCACTTTAGTTTCATACGTACCGAAAAAAGGCAAAAATGTTTTGCTTGTATCAAGTATGCACTTTGATAATGCTATAGATGCAGACACTGGAGATGAAAAAAAAAACCACATATAATCACATTTTATAATGATACAAAATGCGGTGTTGATGCTCTGGATAAGATGTGTGGAACTTATAATTGCGCTAGCAATACAAGGAGATGGCCGATGATAGTATTTTATTCGATGCTAAATATTTCAGCTATAAACGGGCTAGTTGTATTTTTGGGAAATCAGAATACTGTTTAGAACAGGTCAATGAAGAAGTTGTTAGGCGCATGACTACAGCCAATTTATCGAAGGATTTGCAAATGAAACTTCAAACCTACAGACCAACTGCTGAAGATGGAAAAACGCAAAGGCTCCAAGTAACCAAAATAAACGCAAAAAGTGCTCTAGATGTCAAACAAATAAGAAAAGTAGATTGACCCAATATTCCTGCATAAAATGTATTGAATATTTGTGTTTAGAACATGCAGTAATGATGTGTCAGAAATGTTCAAATGAAAACAAAACTTAAATTTAGAATCAAATTAAAGTATAACTGATTTATTTTGTCATTTTATATTATGTATTTTTATGTGACATTAATTATTTTTGAACAACTGCCATATTTTAAAATTATTTTTGAACTGTATTAACATGTTTCATTGAGTGTGTTTTTAAACGGCATTTTAATTAGTGTAATAGTTATTGTAAATAATAAATAAAAAAATATATATTAAAAAAAAGAAAGAAAGGTCTGGGTGTAAAAGCCTGGACCTAAAAAGAATAAAATTAGAAGATTTAAAGTAATACAGATCACTAGAAAACACGTAAAATAAAGATGTATCTGACAGATACAACGCGCCCAATGCCGCAAGATTCGAGACGCCCCCGACGAAGTGTTAATGGATTAAACACTGAAACTTATGAACAGCTAAAAAATCTCATGCTGGGTGATGAAATTAAAAGGCGTACTACTTATGATTTCAAAGAACATTTTATGGATGAATCGACTACCATCATTTCACCTACTGAGATGGTTAAGAAAATTGAATATTTTGAAGATCTGAGAAAAACAATAAAACCAAAATTTTCTGTCAATCAAACTGAGAGAATTAACAAAAGATCATTTAAACCTACTTACGAAAAATTTTTGAAAAAAATAGAGCATCTGCCTTATTTTAAGCATTCTGATAAACGGGATGATTCAAAATACCAGAAAGATCACCGGCAAATAGAAGATGTCCGACAAAGAAATTAGTTCCAAAACAAGAACCAAGAAAATTCATATGACAAAAGATATCGACCACCTTGTTTCGAGTGCGGGTCATACGAAGATTTTAAGCCTCAATGTTCTCGCTTAAAACCGAATGAAAAGGTAAATTGCATACCTTCGAATGATGATTTTCCAGAGACATACACAATTAACGGTTTAGTTAATGGGTATAAAATGCCTATTCTTCGAGCCACAGCAGCCACAATAGACGTTATTTCTCGAAAATACATAGGTAACGCAAAAATGACTGGAGAACATGTCTGGGTACAATATCTTTTAAATGACCATTTAGTGTGTATACCGTTAGCGGAAGTTGAAATTAATTGTGAACTTGGTCATATAAAGGCTGCTGTTGTTACAAATGATCAAGGCAGATATGTATTGGGTAACAAAACTTCCCAATTGTTCAAAGATAAACCATTTTTAAATTTAGAAAGGATAAATGCAGTTTCGACACCATCTCAAATAAAAAGATCGAAGTATAGACAACGAAACGGAGAAACTAGAAGAACTGACACTTACTGAGACTACCAAAGATATTTCATCGCAAGCTGATGAGGAAGACAAGGAAATTAAGAAAGTAATTAATGTTAATTCTAAGGAATTAATTGAATCTCAACATCAAAGCAGAGATCTATCCTCATTGCTTAGCGAAGCTAAAAATGAAATTTCCAGCAAGACAAAGGATTTCAAAGTAAAAGAAAACGGGTTGTTGGTGAAAAAGAAAATAGATAAAAATGGAAATGAAAAGAAATTAACTCTTATTCCTGAAAATATATATAGGGATCAAATAAAGTCATTATGTCATGATAGCACATCTGGACATTTAGGCGTCGTCAAAAAGGGCATTTAGGTGTTGTCAAAACTAAAGATAGATTCACAAGATACTTTTACTGGCCTAATTGCTGTAAAGAAACAGAAGAGTATGTTAAAACTTGTGATCCATGTCAAAAAGTAGGAAAAATCTAATGATAAAGCCAAAGCATCTCTGACTTTAGTACCAATTATTGCAGAAGTATTTTCAACAATTAACTTCGGCGCATGCGGCCCTTTACCGATAACACCAAATGGCAATATATATTTAATTACATCTATTTGTGGAGTTTCAAAATATCCGGATTCTGTACCTGTTCCTAATATTGGCACAATGTCAGTTATTGAAGCCATGTCACAAATTTTTAGTAGAATGGGTTTTTCGTAAGAAATACAAACTGATCAAGCTACTTCCTTCATGAGTAATCTAGCTGTTGAATTTGTAGAAAATTTGGATTAAAAGTAACTAGAAGCTCAGTACACCATCCGCAAAGAAACCCTGTTGAAAGATTTCAACAAACAATCAAATGAATTTTAAAAGTCATATGTATGGGAGAAGCAAGTTCCCGGAGTTCTATTTGCTTTAAGAACAAAATGCATGAGAGTACGAGATTTACACCTAAATATACTAAGAATTAGTATATGGCCCATATACTAAGAATTTTAGTATATGGCCAAAATCTTAGAACACCTGTAACATTATTATATGAACAATGGATGAATCTTGAAGGTGAAGGAAATATTGTTGTTGAATATGTTTTTAGTTGATAAATCGGTTAAAAAAAGGGAAAGA
>KK118556.1:0-11586 GCA_000611955.2 Stegodyphus mimosarum
GGAGATAGAAAAGATTTAAATTAAAATAAACTTGGTTAGTTTAACTAAAACCTTACAACTCAAGCATCAATTGCTCATTTTTGTCAAATTTTCATATTTTCAAATTTATTGAAATTATATATAATAATGAAGAGCAATATTGTTGTTTACTTAAATGAATAAGCTGTTGTATATATTATTGAACAGGTTAATATATATATTCTGTTATGTAACGTAATGTTATATAATTTTGTTTGATTACTTGTACAATTTCATATTTTCTTATTTGTCTCTTTTACTCACTAGTAATGACTTAACCGTTAGATATAGCTCCTTTATGTTAATTATTGTATTCATCCGGAAATTTCTTTACACATTTTTATATTGATTTAAGCTGGATATATTTTGCAGAGTATTTTGTCTACTATGTATTTGTACAGGATACATTATATAAAGGAGCTTCTATTACTTCATGAAAACTTTGCTCTTCATTGTAAGAATATGTAATCTTTGTTACTGTATTTATGTTCTATGCAATTATGTTTACTTGGGTAATTTATATGGCAGTTTTTCTCTTTTCCTCTTTTTATTTTCTTTTATATTATGTTTTAATTGTGTTTGTATAATTATTTATAGTATTCTATATATGTATGACTGAATGGTTATCTTTCATGTAAAATCATTGTAAACACTGGTGTGCAGTTCTTTAGCCCTTTTTTGGCATTGTATATCTTTGTAGTGCACAATAAACGCCCGGATGGTTGGGTGAGTCCTGCCTGGAGGGTGCTTTTGGTCTGTTGGACTGGCCTCTGAGTGCGCCGGGCGTTGGGCTGCCTTTCCGGGTGTGGGACGTTCGTGTGACCTCATTTCTCGGCTCTGCTCTAGACTGGAGGGGAGCACGGAGCTCATACTGGTTAACCTTTTAGTAAAGGGACAGTGCCTGTGCTCTCCGTTACCTGTTATCCTACTGAGCCGACGTCGTTCTCGCTCTGTATTCTGACTATAATTTTCAAATAAAGATCACTTATTGCTGCTTGCTGTCTCTGTCTTTTTTCCAGATTTCATCACTTTCTGACCACTCCTTCTTGGTGTTGCATTTTCAGTGTCGAGCAGTGTGTGTATGTATATATACCGGGTGATCAAAAAGTGAGTATAATTTTGAAAACTTAATAAATCACGGATTAATGTAGACAGAGAGGTAAAAATTGACACACATACTTAGAATGACATGGAGTTTTATTAGAACCAAAAAACAAGTTCAAAAAATGTCCGACAGATGGCGCTGGACAGCAAAACGTCAGTGACTGCGCATAAAAATCGTGTATAAAATGAGCTGTAATGAGAGAGAGATAATGCACCAGCAGTCGCAGCATGTTGACGTTACCTGAAAAGGCGCTTTTAGTGAAGCTGTATTATCAGAATGGGGAATGTGCTAGTTCAGCGTTACGATCCTATCGCCATAGGAAGGGGATTCGAACGGGTAAAGGTCCGTTGACAAATGCAGGTGTGGCGAGAATGATTTCGAAGTTCGAGGCCACGGGTTGTTTACAAGATAGGCCCCGTAGTGGCCGACCGAGCACAAGACGTAATGCTGCTGAGACTAGACAAAAGACTGGACAGTTCAGGAAGAAATGGAGACTGTAGCGGGTTCGTCTATGCACGGGGAAGTCAGCGCTCGTGCAGTCGCACATCGCACCGACATTCCATATACTATTGTTTGGATGGCACCTAGGCGTACCCTCCGATGCTATCCTTACAAAATCCATCGGCATCATGAACTGTTACCTGGCGATTTAGTGAAGCGGATGGCATTCGCGGTGTAGGCGTTTCAAAAGATGGCGGAAGATGACGATTGGTTGAGTAACATGTTGTGGACCGATGGAGCTCATTTCACGCTCCGAGGGTCTGTCAACGCCCACAACTGCAGAATTTGGGCTACCGAAAATCCTAGAACTGTCGTGGAAACTCCATTGCACGACGAGAAAGTCACGGTATGGGTTGTATTTACGACATGCGCTGTTATCGGGCCTTTTTTCTTCGAGGAAATGCGTGATTCTGGTTTTGTAACTGCTACCGTGACGGGTGAGAGGTACGCCGATATGTTACAGAATCGCATCGTCCCCATCCTGGCTGATAAACACCTGATGGCACGTACGATTTTTATGCAGGATGGCGCTCCACCCTATATTGCTAGAAGCGTGAAAGATCTCTTACGCGCGTCGTTTGGTGATGATCGTATGCTCAGCCGCCATTTTCGTCATGCTTGGCCTCCCTGGTCCCCAGACCTCAGTCCGTGCGATTATTGGCTTTGGGGTTACCTGAAGTCGCAAGTGTATCGTGATCGACCGACATCTCTAGGGATGCTGAAAGACAACATTCGACGCCAATGCCTCACCATAACTCCGCACATGTTTTACAGTGCTGTTCACAATATTATTCCTCGACTACAGCTATTGTTGAGGAATGATGGTGAACATATTGAGTATTTCCTGTAAAGAACATCATCTTTGCTTTGTCTTAATATTTTATGCTAATTATTGCTTTTCTAATAAAACCCCATGTCATTCTAAGAATGTGTGTCCATTTTTACCTCTCTATCTATATTATTCCGTGATTTATTAAGTTTTCAAACTTATACTGACTTTTTGATCACCCGATACACACAGTCGTAGACAAAATAAGGACGCACCGAGGAAATATAAAGCAAATTGGACACAAATTCATATGCATACAGGTTTCGACAGAAAATGCAAAATTTTACATTTTGGCTGCCAATGAATTAACGGTTGTCGCTACAGCGCATCTGATCTGCGCAACTTTCAGGATACTTAAGCGGAGAAATTACGATTTCAGGTCATTAATTCCTCACGAATTTCATTCCGTGTACTCTGTTAGACTGTAACTATGCCTCGCATACAGGTGCGCGAACGATATGCGCAGATGTCAGAATTTTAGAGGTCGTGTAGTTGGGCTCAGAAGCCGGGTTGGCCTTATCGGCGAATAGCTTGATATTTGAGCAGGAGCGATGTCACTATTAGACGATGTTGGCATGAATGGGTGAACTATGGCCGCACACAGCGTCAAGAAGGAAGCAGTAAGCCTAGAGAAACGACAGAACGTGAAGACCGAGCAATCGTCACAACGGCACTTACAGCCCCAGACATATAATTATCATCAATTGTACGTGCAACTAGTGCTTCAGTGACCGCAAAGACCATTCATAGACGGCTCACAGAAAGGGGGCTGAGGTAATAGCACCCCTTGCGCCGACTACCATTGACCTCTGTACAACGTCAAGCCCGTTTGCAGTGGTATCGGGTTCATTCGAACTGGAATGTCACTGACTGGAGTAGAATAGTCTTCAGTGATGAGTCCCGCTTTAAACTGAGCCCCGATGACCAGCGAAGGTGAGTCTGGAGACGCCCCGGACAGCGGTTTGATACCAACTTGACTGTCTTCAGGCAGACAGGCCAACAACCAGTAGTGATGGTCTGGGTGCCATTTCATTTCGTAGTAGGACCACTTTGGTTGTTATCCGTCGCAACCTTACAGCACAGCGGTACGGCGACGATGTTTTAAGGCTCGTTGTGTTGCCCTTCATGTCAAGATACCCTGGGCTTAAATTTCAGTAAGATTATGCCCGCCCCCACACTGCACATGTTTCTACTGCTTGCCTTAGTGCTTGCCGAACATTACCTTGGCCAGCAAGGTCGCCGGAAATCTCTCCTATTGAGCACGTTTGGAGCACTATGGGCAGGGCCCTCCAACCAGCTCGGGATGTTGACGATCTAACGAGCCATTTGGACAGAATTTGGCACGATATCCCTCAGGAGGACATCCGCAACTTCTATCAATCGATGCCAAGCCGAATATCTGCTAGCATAAGGGCCAGAGGTGGACTAACGCGTTACTGACTTTTCCACTTTGTGAAGCTCTGTCACTTCAATAAATCATCCAATTTTTCTGAAACTGTAATCATGTACATCATTTTAACGGATTTTCTTCCCATTCGGATACTCCTTCTTGGTGCGTCGCTTTTTTTTGTCTAAGAGTGTATGTATATACATATATACATATACAGAGATATAGATATGTAGATAGATAGATAGATAGACAGATGGAGTGAGAAGAGTTATATACAGGAATGTGTGTATAAAGCGCTGGGTCATTCATTTGTTACACAAACCAATATCGCTGATTTATGAATTCTTAAGAAACAGATTCAGTATAATATTTATCCCTACTCTTAGAACCAGTTTAGCATTCGATAAAAAGGGTAACTGTTAACTAATTCGTTTGACTTCTGTTCATCGAAAGTCCGCAAGGAATATATTCGACATAAATCATTGGTCTTCTCGCAGTTAATGGGTTTTGTATTATTCTTTTCGCTCGCTCTGTAAAAAAGCTGAAACAACAGGGGAAATCCTGCACCTCTGAGTCCTTTTCAGCATCTGATTATTCTCATGATATACGTAGTCATTATTTACTAAAGAATAACAAATTTATGCCTCATAAAAGGCGCTTAAAATTTAGAATTTTCGCGTTGAGTTGACAATTAATCTAACTTCACGAGAACTGTTTAAATACTCGATCTCAAGTTTTATTTTCAGTCAAGAGCTTCAGGTTTCGAAATATTTAAGAAAATTATCTCTGCTAGATTATTCAGCCATTATTAGACTTAGCCGTTCTTGTTTACAAACCTTGACTTTCGGAAAAGCCAGAATTCTTTCTTTTTCATATGAAATAGGTATGGAATTCGCGGTAGTTTGCTGCCTTATTCTTTAATGTAAAAAGCTATCTCCTTCACTAATATTATAAAACTCGACAACAGTTGTGATTAAAATCTGAGTTTTCGAAAGGAAACAAAGCTAAGCGAGTATTTGAACTGTTATTCTGAATTGAAAAGATATATATATATATATATATCTTTATATTCATAATGAAAGTAATTAAAAGTAAATTAATAAGCCCAAGACTTGCGCTAAAGCTGCAAATCAATAAAGCAATAATTCGCTGTAAATTATAAAAAGAAAACTCTCCATATTACATCTCCAAGCAACGGAAATTCAATTTCAAACATTATTGAAAAGGTATTTTTCAGAATTTAAAAACATTTATAAAATTTTAGTCCTCCTTGCTTTAAACAGGATTCTTTTGGTTTAGTGACTAATATCTTTATTTTGATTGAGTATCAGTTAGTGATTTGAATCCAGCAAATAATTTGATGCTTACTTGGAAGTAAGACGAAACACTTACTCTTACTTTAGTTACTATTAATCGATGGTAGATTGGTTTATCTCCTTGATAAGTCGATTAATCTACTGTCAATAACAATAACTAGTTTTTCAATACTAAAAGTTTACTTTTGATTTTGGCATTTTTGCGATTTAGTTTTACTTTAAATGTGTTTAAAGCAAGGAGGAGTAAAATTCTATATTTTTTTTTCATTCTGAAGAATACCTTTTCAATGATGTTTTTAAATTGAATTTCCGTTGTTTGGAGATGTAATATGGAGAGTTTTCTTTTTATAATTTATACTGAATATATATCTTTTTTCCTATATATATACATATATATATATAAACATATATGCTCTGTAGAGACATTAGGTTATTTCGAAGCAGGAGAAATGAAAAATAAGCAACGTCTTCGTCGGGAATCGAACCACGACCCTCTCGGTTACGCGTCGAGCATGCAGACCACTACACCACGAAGGCATGCGAAGAAAGCGGGAGAAATGCCTTATAGCTCTTTAAATAGATAAGGAAAGAATTAAAAGATTTTCAAATATAAAACCACTGAATAATTATAGGAAGAACACTAAAATGGAATAAAAGTAATTAAAAGTTACTTCGAAAATACGCTAATGTCTTCTGTCCTTCCCTTAATGCTGTTAATACATAAAGTATACGCTGTTTGTTTCCCATATATCGCAGTTTGCTTTTATAAGGTATTTTCTTCCTCCTTCCAATATGACTTCCTAGTGTATTATAGGACAATCGATGCGTATCTGAGAGCTCCTGGTTCGAGTCGCGACGAGGGCATTGCTCAGTTTTCACGTTTCTTGCTGTTAAAAAGTCTGATACCTTTAAAATGGTGTTCGAACTAAAAGCCGGTGGACGATTTTTCACCACCTTGATTCGGCGATTGGGTCCCCTAATGCTTAGTCGCCCTTTAAAAGGGGGTACTTTCTCCCTGCTTCTAGCATGCCTTTGTGGTGTAATGGTTAGCAAGCTCGGTGCGAATTCGAGAGGTCCAGGGTCGAGTCCCGGGAAGGGTGCTGCTCTTTTTTCGTGTCTCCTGCTTCAAAAAAACCTAATGAATCTACACCTCCAAAGAGCCAGTTTTTGAAATTAAAAAGCTCCAAACAAGTTTTTGCATTAAAATCAGATAATGAAGTTGTAAATCATATTACGTTAGTTAGGAGCTTTCGTTCGTCTTTATCTTTAAATTAAAATACGCAGCTAAAATTTAATGTTTTCTGCATAGGAACTGAAATTGGGTGGAAATCAGTCTCTGGTTTCCAGAGACTAGGCTCATACTTACATAAATGTAAGTGAAATGTAAAACGTATTTACATATTTCTGAAACAAATTTACTATATTTTATTCCATTTCATCTA
The DNA here is from genome assembly GCA_000611955.2 of Stegodyphus mimosarum. Classification (NCBI taxonomy): domain Eukaryota; kingdom Metazoa; phylum Arthropoda; class Arachnida; order Araneae; family Eresidae; genus Stegodyphus; species Stegodyphus mimosarum. The sequence goes on from KK118556.1 coordinate 6,602, forward strand.
TAAAAATATTTAATTTCTAAGTGTTAGTGATATTTTGCTCCATTTTCTACAAAACTATTTTTCTTATCCTTATTATTACTTAAAATCTGCGATAATTTTGCCTTTCGTAGGCTCAGTATGTCAGGACTGAGTGTTCTGTGCATACTTTTGGCGAACATGGTCGTGAAAGTGTTAAAGTCCTGATCTTGAACACGGAGCTGAATGCAGCTATGTTCTGTGATAGAATGACTGCACGTAAGAGGAGGTTTAAAATTATCCTTTTATTAAACTACTATTTACAGCCCAACTGGGAAGGGACAACAAAAAATAATGACCGCACTTGGGTCTAAACTTAACAATCAAATAATTTAAAATAAGGCTAAGTAGAAGATTAGGAAGTCGTTGCTCTCAGAGCTATAAACGCGAGGTTGGTCTCTATGCTAAACGATCAATGGTGCGTAGCAAGATTTGGCTAATACTAATGCACTTAGATTTCTTCAATAAGTAATAGCGTAACAGCGCTAAAGCTTAGAATTTAAATACTAGCTGGTCAGGTGAACGTCGAATAGAGCCGCAGTGATCTGAGACTAAAAGCTCTCTCACCCCGAGAAGTTCCTTGCTAACCTTTTAAATACAAAACTTGGCTCCACTTCAAATTAGCATAAAGCTGAAACACGCGCTCATTCTAACGGAAAGTTGAAATAAGAGCTTAAAGGAAAGAGAAATTAACATAAAACTTTGTTTGTTAAAACTAAAATCTTACAAGTAGGTATGAATAATAAAGTGGAATTTACTAAGTTAAGGTTCTATTCTGTTAATATGAAATCATAGTTATAAAATTTTTTTTATCTTTCATCTATATACGTTAACCATTACAACAACATAATTTCTCAGCGGCAGTCTTAAAGTTGAAAAAATAATAAATCTCTCACGATCCTACACTTTCAAGCATTCCTAAGTCTTGATCAGTTCAACTTTGTCGGTTCGTTTTATTCCCTTATGAATGAATATTATTTGTCAACTCCTGTCATAGCAAAGTAAAATGCACACTCAAGCATGTTTAACAATAACAAAAAATGAGCTATATTTTCATTCTTGAAATACAAATTATCTTTTCACAGAGTTATTTATTTGTCAAAATTACCTCAAATGCACAACTAGTACATTTTAGTTTCATTTACACAGAAACCAAGAAAAAAACAGAATATAAGTGTCAGTTCTTCTACACGTGCCTGCCGTCGCTCTTTTCGTCCACCCCTCTTCCTCTTTTTTCCGTTGCCAGGTTTTCCCTTCTACTTTCCGATAGAGGTCATTGGCTTAACTGTTCTTTGGGCAAGGCTATGTTGGTAGTTTCGCCGTATTGAATATATGCATGACAAAATCTTTATTGAAAAATTTCATTGGTTATTTCAAACTAACTTTCCATATTTCTTTCACTTATTTTATAGTATAAAAAGATCTCTTTTTACTACAATAACATCCACAACATTAAATAAATTCATGATTAAATCAACAACTACATTAATCTCTTATTTTTCTCCGCTAAGTAACATTTACAAAAAGGTCTGCCACAAGGACGGCATTTAACTAACGGAGATTCATTAATATTAACTTGTTTATTTTTGACACGCAGATACATGATATACTTTTTGTGCAAGAAGTGTTCTGAAAACTGTGACGTATTTTTTGAAACAGTTCAAATGATTCATTTACGTCTGATGTTTTTACCGAATAAAGCTGAAACTTAGCGGTTTTATTTTAAATATAAAAAATTTTACTTATTTTCTTCGTAAATATTCATCTTATGATTTTCATCAGCTTTATAAATATGAGTTAAGTATATTTCCCTTTGAAAAGAGCAAAAACACAGCTTTTAACCTAAAACGTGTTTATATGCTGCTATTTTTAAGGAAGAAAATATTTAAACACGTCAAACGATAATTAAAATTTAAAATGATGTCACTGAATTCCTTTGGAAATTTTTCGACATCTTCATTATTCGCACTTCTTCGAAAACAGTTTAAAAATATTAAACAAATATCTAATATTAGTTTGAAGATTATAGTACTATTAAAGACTGGAAATTCAGAAAATACAAGATCGGTAGTCCTTAAAAATTTCAAATTAGAATAGTAGAATTAGAATTAGAATTAGAATTGAATAATGCATTAACTATTACTTACCACTACCCATATTACTTAAACATCATATTTTACATGAAAAATGAGTAACAAAATGATCAAAATGTGTCTTCAGATTTTCAGAATATAATGAGAAACGTAAACACTGTAAATTACGCATCGAATGTATGCATTCCGATCAAAAATTAAAAACCAATTAAACTGGAAACGTAAAATCAAGAAATAATGGGTTGCCATGTATTGCGTGAAAAATACAATGTGAAAACCACATGATTTTCTTGTACGGCTTATTAAATTAAGGACACTTTTGTTGATTTTCATTTAAACTTATTTCCTCGAATTTCATTAGTGATTTATTTCTCATTCAATAAATTCAGTTCTCACTTCGCGGCAAGGAAAAAATATATAAAAAATCAAAATAACTTAATTAAAAATTCTAAAATACAGAAAAAACCAGAACACCAAATAGAGTTAAAAGCTGTTAAAAAATTTTACAGTTAAAATGAGAGTATAAATTATTTAAAATGAGGCAGAAAGACAGATATTTCAGTGCACAAACATTTTGGCCCTATTTGGCAAAAAGACACTGAAGTTGGTGTAGAAAATAATTTAACACACTGTGCTACTAAATTACAAAAGTAAACAAATGGAGGCGTCGGTAGGCTTATTGGAACTTAAGCAACTTTAAATTGTTAATAATTCTACAACTATTGTCTGCAAATTTAAGGCATAAATACCTTAACCGAAGCATAAAAACGATATAACTTATGCACTTTTAAAGCAAAAAATGTAATTTACCAATTTATAAGAATAAAAGGACTTAACTTATCGGTTCGAGTAACAGAGTGGGTACATGTATACATATATTTATATACTTTTGCTATGGCCGATTGCAACCAAAAAGGAGATGTACATCTGCGTGTTATAGCAGTTCCATATACACAATTTCAAGACTCTGAAGCTACTTTTTTTTGAGTTATACGAGATACGTATATAATACGTATATGCAGATGTCATGAAAAGAAATGTCTTTTGAATCCATTTTAAGTACATTTCATAATCCGTTTTGTTAACGCAAAAACATCTTTCAAATGGAATTAATAGCGGTCAAAATGATTATTTTCGTTAAAATACCATACCTACACTTTTTCGAGATTACAATATCTCTTTTACTTCGTACAAGAAAGTAAAAATCTGATGCAAAATCCACATGACTTTCCTGCACAGAATATTAAATTATACGCATTTTTTCTGTATTTTATTTAAACTTATTTTCTCGAATTTCATTAGAGATAGATTTATCATTGAATTAACTCAGTTCTCACTTTGCGGCAAGGCAAAATTGTATAAAATCTCAAAATATTTTTATTAATAGTTGAAAAATTCAGAAAACTATAAAACACCAAATACAGATAACCTTGCTAAAATGCCCCGCGGAAACCAATAAAATGTTTTAACGGAGAATTGGCCTACGGGTACCCGTATAGTTCTGCGGGTACCCGTAGGCCGAATTCCCGTAAAAAACAGTAGAAAGAAATCCGTACAGCTGCACGAGTACCCGTAGACTAAATTCCCGTAAAACCCCGTAGGCCAAATCCCCGTAAAATCCATGAAAGGAAGCCCGTACAGCTGTACGGGTACCCGTAGGCAAATTTCCAGTAAAAACCCATACAACTGTATGGGTACCAGTAGGCAAAATCCCCGCAAAACCCCATAAACAGAAACCTGGGGAACATATGCGTACTATTGTCAGGACTGAGTGTTCTGTGTATTTTCTTGGCAAACATCTTTGTGAAAGTCCTTAAAATCCTTAAGTCCTGGTCTGGAACAGGGGGCTGAATGCAGCTATGTTCTGGTTGTAGATACTCTGATTAAGTTTTAGAATAACAGCACTTGAAAGGGATTTAAAATCCTCTTTTATTAAATCAATATTATTTACAGCCACTTCCCCACTCGGGAGAGGTACAGAAAGTAAAAGACCACACTTGGGTCTAAAATGCACAATCAGGTACATTTAAAACTAAAGCTAAATAGAAATTAAATTACTCTTTGCTCACAGAGCTATATACGGAGTAGGCCTCTAACTAAATGGTGCGTAGCGAGATTTACTAATACTAGCGCACTTGGATTTATTTCAATAAGCAATCACGTAGCAAGCACTATGGCTTAGAATTTTAACTGCTAGCTGGTCAGGCGAACGTCGAATAGAATGACCGTGATCCGAGACTAAAAGCTCTCTCACCCTCAGGGGTTTCTACCTCTCTTTTAAATAGCACTTGGCACTACTTCGAATTAGCATAAGCTGAAAACGCGCGCTTCTTCTAACGGGAAGTTGAAACATGAGAAGAGATAGAAAGATTTAAATTAAAATAAAACTTTGTTAGTTTAACTAAAACCTGACACTATGAACAAAATCCCTGTCAAAACCAATAGCCAGAAACCAGAATTTTATGCGTATCCATAGGCCAAATCTCTGTAAAAGCCAGTATACAAATGTGTACAGACTAATACAGGTACCCATTGGCGAAATCACTGCACGAAACAGTAGACAAATACCCATGAACAAAACCAATAGAGTTATACCACAGTGGAGTAGCCATACATAGAACGGGTATCCATACACAAAATCCCTACAAAAAAAATATACAAAAAAAAAAAAAATCTGAAAGATTTCAGATTTTAAATTACGTCCAAAGGCGCATTTTTTTAACGTTTCGTGTGCTACCTTTTTTTATTAAATATCATGTACTACGTACTCAAACCATAAAATTCAGTTCAAAATCAATATCGCAAAATCATTTTAAAATGAACATATCTTTAGAATTTCCGTAAGTCTCGTGCGCTGGAGATAAAAATGTTTTTCTT